>JARQOC010000003.1:870094353-870464353 GCA_033576535.1 Allobates femoralis | reverse complement strand
ACTTTTTTTGCTCTTAAAAAGTCACAAAACGGGTTAAAAACTAACAATAAACGTCTTTTTTTGTTTTTTTGTTGTGCCCAAAATTCAGTAATCTCGTGTGCACCAGTGTGAAGAATGTAGCTCTGATGAAACCACAAATACCCCAAGACTAAAAAGAAAGGGGACCTAACAAGGACTCGGACACTTTGGATCTGAGGTTTTTGGCGTCGGGTGCAGGAGGGGGGACCTCCCTTCAATATGGGGTTATGGGGGGGGGAGGTTGTGAGATGAGCGGTGCCCTCCCCTCCTGCGCTGGCACACTGTCACGCTGTCGCACATGACTTTCCTGGCTGACACCACGTCCTTCACAGGACACCATGGCATTAACCCTCTGTGTGGTTGAGCTGTTGTCCTCTGTTACCGGATGTATAGGGGTAAAGATTTGTGACCTTTCTTTTGTAGTTTACTCAACTTTAAACAAATCGATTTTCTGAGATCCACAACTTTTATCTTTTGGGCTTTTTTATATATACAATTTTTATAATTTCTTCTTCTTCTTATGATTTATTATTATTTTGTTAGGAGAGGAAAAGGTTAATTAGAGCCAGAGTGCCTGGGCCCCGGGAGCCTGGACTGCGCCTGGGCGTCCCCGGGAGCCTGACCTCTCAGGTGTGGGTGGGGGGACCACGACGACAGCAATGAGGGCACTGGTCTCCTAACAGAAGCAGACTTAAGTCTAATCTATTGCAGAAATTCAGTTGGTGTCCTCCTATCCTTCTTTTGGGGCCAGAACAAGTTCTAGTAGCCATATTTGTACACCCAAGTGATTGGTGTACAAATATGGCCCCGCTGGTGGTATGGGACAACTCAAAACCTCCCCCTTTCCCCTTTTCCTCACAAACCCATTGCCGCAACTTGATGCCAGCTATCCGCCTGCCGCAATGACCCTTCAGGACCTGTGGTGATGTCACGGTCATGGGTGGAGCCAGATCACATGAACATGACATCACTACAGGTCCTTTTCCTTGACATGGAGCGGGGGGTGCATAGAGTGCGAGGCCCAGACAGCACTGCCCTCACCACCTCCCCTGATCTCTGCACATTGCCTTCACCTCTCCAGGTGTGTGCACCCTGCCATTGCCTCCCCCACTCTCAGCACGCTGGAGGAGGAGAGAGAGCACATGGTGGGGGGAGGGGAAACAACCACCACCCCCACCTACAAGTATGAACTGGTGATGCATAAGACTATAATAAATAAATAAACAGCTGCTCTCTGAGACAATGAATGTATGAATATGGCCATGCATTACTGCTAAGGAAATACATACAAGAAGTCGATATAATTAGCAGATAAAAAAGGCCAGATTTATGTGAGCCCAGCAGCCAGCATCAAGGCGAATCATCTCACTGGGTCCCTACCTAAGTTACTGCCTCTCTGGGTTACCAAAACCTTCATATATGATATGGGCGGATAGGAAAAAACCTGATGGCACTTTCTTAACATTTTATTCTTTATTAGCAGGTTCTTATCCACCATAAATAGAAGGTTTAGAGAGGCATTATTTAGGGATCCAGTGAAGAGATTCACCTTGACGTTGGCTGCTGGCTCACATGGCCTCTTAAGCTAAAATCACAGTTTTGCTGCCCACATTCCTATGCTCATTGTTGCATGCCTTAGCATTTCAGAGTGCAGCTGTCTGTTTGTTACAATGCTACAAATAAGTCATCAGCTCGGGGTGCAGAGATGTCTCTGATGGGGCCAGTCCTCCTCACTTTTCCCACAGAGATTAGTTTTGGCAGCGGTGTTCGTCATCAGGATCGGCGTTCATCCAATTGTATAAGTTGCACTAAATGTTCTTGATATGGTTCTTAAAGGGAACCAACCAGCAGGGTTTAGGACTATGAAGTGAAGCCAGAGCCTTACAAGACTGGGATGCTGAATGCAATCATACCTTTACTTGAATGATTCAATGTTTGATTGCAGAGAAAAGTGTCATAAAACACCTGGAAATCAGGGCAGAAGATGATTGATGTGTTCAGGGCTGCGTCACTATTTGGGGTTGTTTTTTTTTCCTCCCCTTTGGGCATGCCTTTTTGCTGTAAGCCAAACCCTTCCTCCCTCACATCTGTTTCTGGCTCCTGCACACGCTGTCACTATACTCCAGCCACAGGGTGCCTGACAAAACTGACAGTATAGATGAGGGAAAAAGGGTTTGGCTTACAGTTGAAGGGCATGCACACGAGAGTAATAAGAAAACAGCCCGAAATAGTGACGCAGCACTGCAAACAGCTATCATCTGCTGCCCTGTTTTCCAGGAGTTTTATTACACCTTTTCTCTGCAATCAAACCTGGAATCATTCAAGAACAGGTATGATTGCATTCATCATCCCAGTGCCTGTAGGGCACTGCCAACACTTTATTGCACTAAATCCTGCTGGTTTGTTCCCTTTAAAGGAAACCTCAGACTTGAATCGCATTAGTGAGACCGGTGGTTCTTAACTTGTTGCTCTCCAGCTCTCGTGAAGTCATGGTTTATTGGCCGTCCGTGAATGTTGGGAGTGGTTGTTTTGTTCTAGCTGCAGGTTGGAGACCACCAGACCTTCCATGGTACGACTTGGTGGAGAGGTAGCTTTGTAGTAGCTGCAGAGCCACAGAGACTATTAGACTTTCCACGGTACGACTTGATGGAGAGGTTGGAGATCACCAGACCTTCTATAGTACGACTTGGTGGAGAGGTAGTTTTTTAGTAGCTGCAGAGCCACAGGTTGGAGACTATTAGACGTTCCACGGTACAACTTGATGGAGAGGTTGGAGACCACCAGACCTTGCATGCTAAGACTTCTCTTCTCTGCCCGCTTCCTTAAACTCAACATGGACAAAACTGAATTCATAGTCTTCCCCCCAAGAAATTCCACCCCACCTCCCAACCTATCCATCTGCATCAACGACTGCGCCCTCTCCCCAGTCCCCCAAGCCAAGTGCCTCGGGGTAATCCTCGACTCCTCCCTATCCTTCAAACCCCACATCGAGGCCCTCACCACATCCCTCCGGCTCCAGCTCAAGAACATCTCACGGATCCGCTCCTTCCTCACCCACGACACCGCTAAAACACTCATCCATGCTCTTATCATCTCCCGCCTTGACTACTGCAACCTCCTTCTCAATGGCCTCCCGGCTAACTCCCTCACACCTCTCCAGTCTATCCTCAACTCCGCTGCCCGACTCATCTATATGTCCTCCCGCTTCTCCCCTGTCTCCCCCCTCTGCCAAGCCCTTCACTGGCTCCCCGTCTCCAAGAGATCCCAATTCAAAACACTAACCATGACGTACAAAGCCATACACAACCTGGCCCCACCATACATCTCAGACCTGGTCTCCCGATACCTACCCTCACGCAACCTGCGATCCTCCCAAGAACTCCTCCTCTGCTCCCCTCTCATCACCTCTTCACACAACCGAGTCCAGGACTTCTCCCGGGCATCTGCCTTACTCTGGAACTCCCTGCCCCAACACGTCAGACACTCTCCTAACCTGAGAAGCTTCAAGTGTCACCTGAAGACTCACCTATTCCGTCAAGCCTACAACCTGCCATGAGACCCAGGCGAACGCCTGACATTCCCCCATCCTACTGTATCCCAACCCACCCCTCATAGACTGTCAGCCCTCGTGGACAGGGTCCCTGCCCCTCCTGTACCTGTACGTCCTGATCGCCTAGATTTAGTGTACTTGTTCTTGTCTCCCTCATCCTCATGTAAAGCGCCATGGAACCCAATGGCGCTATATAAATAAATAATAATAATAATAATAATAATAAGACTTGGTGAAGTGGTAGTTTTTCAGAAGCTGCAGAGCTTACAGGTTGGGGACCACCAGACCTTCCATGGACTTGGTGGCTGGCTGTGGATGCTGGTAGAGTTACTTTTATAGTAGCTGAAGGTTGGAGACCACCAGACCTTTCATGGTACGACTTGATGGAGAGGTTGTAGACCACCAGACTTTCTATGGTACGACTTGGTGAAGTGGTAGTTTTTCAGTAGCTGCAGAGCTACAGGTTGGGGACCACTAGACCCTCCATGGACTTGTTGGCTGTACTTGGATGCTGGGAGTGGTACTTTTATAGTAGCTGCAGGTTGGAGACCACCAGACCTTCCATGGTACGACTTGGTGGAGAGGTTGGAGACCACCAGACCTTCCATGGTACGACTTGATGGAGAGGTTGGAGATCACCAGACTTTCTATGGTACGACTTGGTGGAGAGGTAGTTTTGTAGTAGCTGCAGAGCCACAGGTTGGAGACCACCAGACCTTCTATGGTAGTAGGGACCCTGGACCTTCATTGGCCTTCAGATAACTTATTAAAAGTCTTTACACTTTGGTAACAAGTGGTGCAAATGTTCTTCTTTTTCTGAGATTTTGCAATCTATTCTAATCTTCTATTTTCCTTCTAATTTCTAGGCATGAATGAGCACCTGTATCATAGAGAATAGACCTAACCACCATCCGCCATGTACACCTTCCTGCCTGAGAACATCACTCCGGTTAAGCAGAAGATTCCTAAAGAGCAGAAGCCGTTAATTGTCGCCGTCCTGCTGGGCATCCTCCTGGTGATCAGTGCCGTGGTCTCTTGGTGCTTCTACTCGTCTCCTTGCGTAAAGCCGATCGCCTGAAGACAGAGCTGCTGTTCCTGAAGAAAGATGGATTCATCATACACAACCACCAGGGCAAGGTGGTCTTCCGAATGGCCTTCCAATCCGGAGTCCTGGATTTAGATTCCTGCGCAAAGTATGGAGAGATTTTATCTTGCACCAGGTCGGACAAGGGGCCGTTGAAATTTTTCGTTCAAACGGTGATCAAGGACAAAGCGACCGTCATGTGCTACCGCGTGCGCTGGGAGGAGTTTGTGGCCGACACGTCCATCCAGCACACTATGTACTGGGATAACGCCTACTGGTACGGAGGAGCTGAGATGCGCACACAGCACTGGCCCATCAAGTTATCCGGATACCAAGAACCGAAACCTTTCGTGACCGGCGACGTGTACTCGTTCGGAGATGGTTTCGGTGGAATCTTAGAAAGCTACTGGCTGTCGTCCAATGCGACGGCCATTAAGATTAATGCGTCGGTCCCCTTCCATCTCGGGTGGAACAGCACAGAAAAGGTGTTTTTCTTCGAGGCGAGGTATAAAGATTCCCCTTACAAGCCTCCTCCCGGCAAACCTCCCTTCCCTGAACTGAGCTATCGGGTGTGTGTCGGGTCTGACGTCACCTCCATCCACAAGTACATGGTGCGGAGATATTTCAACAAGCCAAGCAGGATTCCATCAGAAAGTGCCTTCAAGTTCCCGATCTGGTCCACATGGGCGCTCTACAAGGCCAACATCAGCCAGGAGAAACTTCTGAACTTCACCGAGAGCATCAAGAAATACCAGTTTAACTACAGCCACATAGAGATCGACGACATGTACTCTGAGCACTACGGGGACTTCGACTTCGATCCCGTAAGTTTCCCGACGCCCCGGCCATGTTCAAGAAGTTGAAAGTCGACGGCTTCAAGGTGACTCTGTGGATCCATCCTTTTGTCAACTACAACTCTTCCAACTTCGGCGTCGGCGTTGAGCGCGGGCTGTTTGTGAAGGAACCCAGCGGTCGGCTGCCGGCCATGGTCCAGTGGTGGAACGGGATTGGGGCTCTCCTCGATTTTACCAATCCCAGCACCAGGGAGTGGTTCCAGAACAATCTACGGCAGCTCAGGACAAAATACGGAATCTCGTCCTTTAAATTCGATGCCGGGGAGACCAGTTATCTCCCCAATCAGTTCAGCACTTACCAGCCCTTGTCCGATCCCAACATGTTCAGCAGGAGGTACACCGAAATGGCCGACCAGTTTTATGACCTCGCCGAGCTCCGCGTTGGTTATCAATCTCAGAACATATCGTGTTTCTTCCGAATCATTGACCGGGATTCCCATTGGGGATACGATCTGGGGCTAAAGTCTATGATCCCCACCGTCCTGACCATCAGCATGTTGGGCTACCCCTTCATCTTGCCAGATATGATCGGTGGCAATGACTACACCAACATCACCAAAGACATGAAGGAGCTTTATATCCGCTGGCTGGAGCTCTCGGCCTTCATGCCCTCCATGCAGTTCTCCATCCCTCCTTGGATATTTGATAAACAGGTCATTGAAATCGCCCAAAAATTCACCCGAATCCACGAGTCCCTTGTCGCTCCTCTCTTGCTGGAGCTCGCCGGAGAAGTCACCGACACTGGAGATCCCATCATTCGGCCTATCTGGTGGATTTCTCCAAATGATGAAGCCGCCCATAAGATTGACTCCCAGTTTTTGATCGGAGACACCTTAATGGTGGCCCCGGTGCTTGAACCCGGAAAGCAGGAACGTGACGTCTACCTTCCTGCCGGCAAGTGGCGCAGTTACAAAGGGGAACTGTACCAGAGGACTCCCATACTCCTGACCGACTACCATGTAGACTTGGACGAAGTGGCTTACTTCACCTGGGTGTCTTAGTGGACTTCTCCGGTGGTGGTAACATCGCAGCTTCTTAGCTTCGCACCAGCAAATCATTGAGAACTAACAATCTTCCAAGAAGACTAACAGCACAGCAACGTCTTCCAGTGCGGCTCTGCTTATCATCTGTCTCTCCTCCGCTCATAATAACCCCAAGTTACGTCTTACACTCTACTCACCCCCAGAGCTGCTGTCACAAATCTACCTGTCGCTTTTGAACTGTGACACTAGTCTAGCCCGCCTAGTTGTCAGATACGTGTCCCAATAACTCTATGACTTCCACATAACCAGTAAGCAGCAGAATATCAAATGCAGCTCTGGCTGTGACTGGAGAATTTGCCCCGAACTTGGTGTGAAACTTGCGATGTTGTAGAAGCGTTCTTCCAAAGTGGAGTCTTCCTTTAAGGACTTTCCTGTATAAACAATTTTTCTTGTTTTTTGGGCTGATTCCACAGAGGGGGGCTTGTTTTTTTTTTTTTTTTCTTGGGCTGGATCTTCAGAGGAGGGCTCGTTCTTTAGGCCTGTACCTCAGAGGAGGGCTCGTTCTTTAGGCCTGTACCTCAGAGGAGGGCTCGTTCTTTGGCCGGATCCTCGAGAAGGCTGTTCTTGGCGGTCCTCGTAGAAGGCTCGTTCTTGGCCGGGTCCTCGGAGAAGGGCTTGTTCTTTGGGCCGGTTCCTCAGAGGAGCTTGTCTTGGCGGTTCCTCAAGAGTCTGTTCTTAGGGCTGGTTCCTCAGAGGAGCTCTTGTTCTTAGGGCTGGGTCCTCAGAGGAGCTCTTGTTCTTTGGGCTGGTTCCTCAGAGAAGGGCTTGTTCTTTGGGCCGGGTCCTCGGAGAAGGGCTTGTTCTTTGGGCGGTCCTCGGAGAAGGCTTTTCTTTGGCCGGGTCCTTGAGAAGGGCTTGTTCTTTGGCCGGTCCTTGGGAGGTTGTCTTTGGCCGGTCCTTGAGAAGGGCTTGTTCTTTGGGCCGGGTCTCGAGAAGGCTTTCTTGGGCGGGTCTCGGAGAAGGGCTTGTTCTTTGGGCCGGGTCCTCAGGAGAAGGGCTTGTTCTTTGGGCCGGTCCTCGGAGAAGGGCTTGTTCTTTGGGCGGGTCCTCGAGAAGGGCTTGTTCTTTGGGCCGGGTCCTCGAGAAGGGCTTGTTCTTTGGGCCGGGTCCTCGAGAAGGGCTTGTTCTTTGGTGGTTCTGAAGAAGGGCTTCTTTTGGCTGGTCCTCAGAGGAGGGCTCTTCTTGGACTGGGTCTCAGAGGAAGCTTCTTCTTTGGGCTGGTTGCTCAGAGGAGGACTTTTCTTGGTGGTCTTTCAGAGAGGCTCTCTTGGCGGTTGCTAGAGGAGGGCTTCTCTTTGGGCTGGGTTCTTCAGAGAGGGTTTCTTCTTTGGGTGGTTGCTCAGAGGAGGGCTTGTTCTTTGGGCTGGTTCTCAGAGGAGGGCTTCTTCTTTGGGTGGTTGCTCAGGGAGGGCTTCTTCTTTGGGTTGGTTGCTCAGAGGAGGGCTTCTTCTTTGGGCTGGTTCCTCAGAGGAGTGTTCTGCAGCAATGACTGGTCTGTGGGATTAGTGACAGAAACTCCAAGCACTTTTTAAACTTGTGCTAAGAAGGGAATAACCCCGACTCCCTCCACGTTTATAAGCTTTGCTCCCCCCCCGCCCCCACCCCACCCTACTCCTGCTGCGGGGGGTGCTGGTGCTGTGTGTGTGGTAGATATAGATACAGGACAATAAGGGAAAGTGGACAGACGGCGTGATTAGGGGTCAAAAACTAAGACTAAGCCATAATAACCATAAGCAACCACTCCGCCAAGTACTGAAAGCTTTATTTTTTGCTATATAACAGAATAGGTGTGTGCGGACGGGCAGTCGCTGTACAGAGCCCTCCTCATCTCATCGTGTTTCCAGTATTATACACCGGAGGATCCGTCAGTCTTACGAGTGTATGACGTGGTGCGTGACATACGTACGTGACGCCACTATAGCGCCATTTATATTGATTATAGTAACAGATATAAACACTTAAAGGGAAGCTCCAGCCATAGCCGAATCCTCTGCCATAGCTTAGTATGAGATCCCCCCCCCCTCGGTGCAGTATCGGTTAAGTACCAGTTTTTGGATCTTCTCCTTGTGATACAAATGTTCTCGCGGCACAGATCAGCCGGGTGCCCACAGTCATGTGACTGATAAGCTCCTCCCAGGGGAGGGGGGCAGAGAGGTGTTGCATTGTGGGAAATTGTCTATTCCTCTTGGGTAAAGGGGAAATCCAAAAACGGTATTCGAGAATTCTTTTTTTTTCTTATTGGAATTTGATCGTTGACCTTAGCGGATGATTGACGCCTTTTTTTGTGGGTAATTGGACCTTTGCGTTTGTCTTAAATTCTCCATTATCGGTGAGAATGCTGAGTGGGAGATGATCCGCGACATTTTGTTTCACCTAAACCGAGCGGGATCTTTATTATTATAATAAAGCCCGTCAGTGACACCGTCCGTGGCGGAGCGTGTAGTGCTCCCCCGGTGGTCGAGAGAATGTATCGAGTCTGATCTTTGACTTTGATAATTATTACCCTTGGTTCAAACTGGCTTGTGCCCTACACCCTGTATTATATAAGCTCCAGACATAGACTGTAGCACAGACGCGGCATCCATGTAACCAAAGTGGAAGTTGATTGTTCTCACCGGGCTATGATTGGCCGAATTTTTGGCTTTCCTTAAGTTTTTTTTTAGTTGCAGTCTCTCCTGTCTGCGTGTTGTCTTAAGTGCCTTCTTGCTTAAATCTGCAGCCTACACCCCACTGTTCTCTGCATGTCTCCCCCAGTTGCGGATGAAGGCCCTTCACCTGGCACCAGAGTGTAGATCTTGCGTACGTTAAGGGGTGAGAAGTTCCATGAAGTTCGCTGGATTTGGCGGTTCAGTTGAGCTGGTGGAATTTATTGGGAGAATCCTGAGGTTTCTTGAGCAAAGGGGTCGCACAAAGAGGTTGACGAGGATCTTAAGTTGTGCAGTACAGGTTGTGAGGGTGATGCTAAGGGTTGTAGGGATGGGGGTCTAGAGATTGTTGGGGATGGCGGGTTTATGAGATTGTTGGGGATGGCGGGACGTGAGATTGTGTGGGATGGCGGGTCGTGAGATTGTTGGTGAGTGGCAGGTCGTGAGATTGTTGGGATGGCGGGTCGTGAGATAGGTGGGATGGCGGGTCGTGAGATTGGTGAGGATGGCGGGTCGTGAGATTGGTGGGATGGCGTCGGATGGGTCGTGAGATTGTTGGGGATGGTGCGTCGTGAGATTGTTGGGGATGGTGCGTCGTGAGATTGTTGGGATGGTGGCGTGAATTGTTGGGGATGGCGTCGTGAGATTGTTGACGGATGGCTGTTGTTGAGATTGTTGGGGATGGCGGGTCGTGAGATTGTTGGGGATGGGGGTGTGAGATAGTTGGGGATGGCGGGTCGTGAGTGTTGTGGGATGGGGGATTGTTGATGAGGCTGATTGTTTGGGATGGCGGGTCGTGAGATTGTTGGGGATGGCGGGTCGTGAGGTTGGTAGGGATGGCGGGTCGTGGGATTGTTGACGATGGCTGATTGTTTGGGATGGCGGGTCGTGAGATTGTTGGGGATGGCGGGTTGTGAGGTTGGTAGGGATGGCGGGTCGTGGGATTGTTGACGATGGCTGATTGTTTGGGATGGCGGGTCGTGAGATTGTTGGGATGACTAGTCGTGAGATTGTTGGGGATGGCGGGTTGTGGGATTGTTGACGATTTCTGATTGTTGGGGATGGCGGGTCGTGAGATTGTTGGGGATGGCGGGTCGTGAGGTTGGTGGGGATGGTGGGTCGTGGGATTGTTGACGATGGCTGATTGTTTGGGATGGCGGGTCGTGAGATTGTTGGGGATGGCGGGTTGTGAGGTTGGTAGGGATGGCGGGTTGTGGGATTGTTGACGATTTCTGATTGTTGGGGATGGCGGGTCGTGAGATTGTTGGGGATGGCGGGTCGTGAGGTTGGTGGGGATGGTGGGTCGTGGGATTGTTGACGATGGCTGATTGTTTGGGATGGCGGGTCGTGAGATTGTTGGGGATGGCGGGTCGTGAGATTGTTGGGGATGGCGGGTTGTGAGGTTGGTAGGGATGGCGGGTCGTGGGAATGTTGACGATGGCTGATTGTTTGGGATGGCGGGTCGTGAGATTGTTGGGGATGGCGAGTCGTGAGATTGTTGGGGATGGCGGGTTGTGGGATTGTTGACGATGGCTGATTGTTTGGGATGGTGGGTCGTGAGATTGTTGGGGATGGCGGTCGTGAGATTGTTGGGGATGGCGGGTTGTGAGGTTGGTAGGGATGGCGGGTCGTGGGAATGTTGACGATGGCTGATTGTTTGGGATGGCGGGTCGTGAGATTGTTGGGGATGGCGAGTCGTGAGATTGTTGGGGATGGCGGGTTGTGGGATTGTTGACAATGGGGGTCGTGAGATTATTGATCTGGGTTGCGAGATCATGGGGATGGTGTGTCATGAGATCGTGGAAATGATGGGTTGTGAGGTTGCGAGGGTGATGCAGTAAGATCTGGTGTGGGTGGCGGGTTGTGTGATTGCGGTGATGTATTGTGTGCATTGTGAGGTCGTGGAATATGGTGTGTTTTGAGATTGTGAGGATGGGTGTTGTGAGGTTGCGAGAGTGATGCAGTAAGAGCTGTAGAGGATTGTGGGTTGTGAGATCGCTGGGATGGCGCATTGTGAGGTCTAGGGTGGCACAGTAAGCGGTGGTGGGGATGGTGGGTAGTGAGGTGGTGGTGCAGAAAGAGGTTTTGGAGAATATATTTTGCAAGGCTTTGTTTTTGTCTAGTGGGAATTTTTGTACATCAGACTCATAGTTTGGAGGTCGAACGTGTTTGAAATCTCCGGAATTGATGACATAATTTGTGTAATTCATATCTCGCTTTGTGCCAAATTTCTGTGCAGGAGACATTCATCTCCTCATCTGTGCGGGATACATGGATATACGGCCATGGCTTATGGAGGTGCTCCACCATAACATCCTATAGCCACAGTGCTGCCCACGTTTTTGGTGTACCGTAGTCCTTGTGTGCTGCCTTTGAGCCTTACGTCGGTGACCAGGTCGCGGGAGTTTCCCAGTGTGTAGGCTTCTCTGCCTACCGGTATGTAGCCATAAAGTAGCATTTTTTTGTGGTCCCCCACAAAGTAGCGCAGATCGCCAAATGGTGAATCGGGGATATGTTTGACAGATGCATCTGGAGCTTTTCGGTTCGTACCCCAAATACTTTTGAGAGAGGCTGTCACATAAGAGCAAACATTAGGGATCCAAGGATATCTGCTGTTCAGCCTTTTGGAGAGTTCCGAGCTGATAGATGTAGGACCCCAATACTTGACTCCATCATGGAGGACCCGGCGTGTCCGTTCTTATTACTTCACTCACTCACCTTTTTTACATCAGCTCACCGGTATCGGGAATGCCGCGATTGGGGGACGGTGCAGAGAGGCTCCAGTCTTATTCCTGCGCAATATAACAGCGGTAAACCACAAACAAGGTTATTTCCGGCAGCTGTAAAAAGGATCTAAGTATATTCCAAATGATAAAACCTCATGTTTAATTCAATGGGTAAATATAAAGATAGACAAAGATGCAAAATCTATGTATTTCGTAGGTTCTAGTAGCTCAAAACGCGTTGACTGTGTGTTGGATTTTTAATGTTTTCCCTGGTTTTAACCATTTAATTTAAACTTTGGAATATACTTCGCTCCTTTTTGCGGCTGCTCTAGATATCCTCCTTTTTTTGTCAATTCTTGTCCAAGAAACGCGGACAAGTGAATGCCGGGTATAGTTCAACCCCAACCATTGCGGAAGATCATTCAGTTACGTCTCCAGTGGCGCGGCGTTCTTTACCTATAAAATATAGGAAAATGGTCAGGAGTTGGTTTTTTGGGTTGTGGGACCTATGGACACCTGAATGTATGAAAAAGGGCAGAGACATTGGAACGTTGTCTAAAGGGTTTGGACTATAGGAATAAGTCTCCGACCTCTAGGACAGTCAGGAACCTCCTGATCGCCGGGGATCCGTCTCTTGAGGCCACAACCGATCCTGAGAATGGGGATCTGAAAACTCCCGCGTAAACGGAGCGAAGATCGGTGGAGATGAGCCCAACGGTCTCACAAGGGAGCCATTAACCACTGCCAGTAAGACTAATATTACGCTATGTCAAGTGCCCTTCCTAGGTGCAGGCTCAGGAGCTGAACCCGCTCATCCAGGCAGATGATGGTTTTGCCATCTACTGTCAATCACTGGCGCAACATTAATACCTGAACATGGGGGCGCTGCCCATGCACCCATCAGCTCCCCTGAGATGCAATTGCAGGCTGCTGATTGGTGTTTGCTGAGGACCCTCGTTCCTGCCAGATGGTGCCCCTGTGATTTTTAACTATTATCAGTGTAAGTGATACGATGATCTCTAATTTGAATCTGTCAGCAGGTTTTTGCTGTGTCGGCTGAGGGCAGCATGCGGTAGGGGTCAGGCTAAGTGCCCATTGGACGGCTTGTGCTGCGTATTTGGTGGTCCGTTTTTGCAGCAAAAACAGACCACACACAGCATTAACATTCAAGTCAATGTGATTGTAACGATGCTGTGGCTTGTGGGTGGTGCGTTTTTGCTGCAGAAATCGATGCGCTTAAAAACTACACGACAGTTAACATGCCTGATTGGCAGCGTTTCCCCATTGACACCCATTCTAACCCCTCACCCCTTCCCAAAGTATCACAACAGACTGTATTCACACAGTCCGCTTGTGTGCTTTTGACTGCAATTGCACAGCAAAAACACTCCAATACTCACCCTCCCAGGCGATCCCACGACGCGCTGCAGTGATTTCCTCCTTCCTTGCACTGGCAGGAGCTGCGCGAGCTGACTACAGGACCTGTGCACCATGTGACTCAAGCTGTCACATGGTGGTAGGTCCTGAAGTGCCGTACCCAACTACCCATAGGTGCTGCTGATGCATGGGAGGAAGAAAGCACCGGAGCTCACCGTAGGATTGCCGGGGAGGTGAGAGTGTGTGTGTGTTACCGGCATTTGGATAAATGCAGCACCAATGCAATACGTTTGTGCTAATAAACGCAGCCTTAGAAAACAAAAATCATCTATGCCACTCTTATCAGTCTGTGTGCTATTGTTTATTTAAACTAAAGGCTTTATCAAATGGTGATTACCATTACTGGACTAACGCTGTCACATGCACTGCATGTCTGACACACTCCCTTCTGATGGCACAATCTATATAGAGAGCCTTTGTGGGCGGGGGCAGGTCTCTCAGCTCTGCTGTGTTCCTGAAGCTAAATTCTTTGATTGTGTCAGAATGGCTGCAGCCAGTAACCCAAGTTAAACATGATTGGATTCAGGGTCTCTAGAACTTTTACTCTCGTTTTCCAATATCCAAGTTGTACGGATGGAAAAATAAAAACAAATTCTGGGATATTGGAAGAGGGGAGAAATAAAGGTGGAGCGGAGAGGCACAAGCTTCGACCTCCAGCCTTGATCAGACTCTTTTCTCGGGATTCCATCGGCGATCAGGAACGTATCCTCAATCCTAGGGTACAAACCCTTTAAAGAAAAATTTACAAGTGTCCTGGCCCAATTTACACCAAAAAGTCTGGCGTACACGTCTCGTGACAGATTTCTCACTTTCAGCCTTTTTACCCTCCTTGTAGTTTTTTAAAAAAGTGTCTTAAAGGAATTCAACAAAACTGTGGTGCAAAACACCCACCCAAAGTCAGCAAGCGAAGGCGGCGTCCATAAAGGTGGACTGGTGGGGAGATTCAGGGACGGCTGCGTGCTGCTGATACATCTGCCAACCCAGGGGAGATTCAGCGGAGGCTGCGTGCTGCTGATACATCTGCCAACCCAGGGGAGATTCAGCGGACGGCTGCGTCTGCTGACATCTGCACCCGGAGATTGACGACAGGTCGTGCTTGATCATCTCCAACCCAAGGGAGTTCAGGGACGCTGCGTGCTGCTGAAAATCTGCCACCCAGCGATGACGATGCTGCGTGCTGCTGATAATCTTCCAACCCAGGGGAGATTCAGCGGACGGCTGCGTGCTGCTGATACATCTGCCAGCCCAGTAATAAACCGAGGAGATTTCGGACTCGTAGTAATAATTGCACCTTGTATCAATGACGAGATTGTAGAACGCGTTGGGAGCGGGGACTTCTTCTTTTATTTTTGCCTTGAATCCTTAGTAAATGTGAATAACCAAAGGAAAAACCTTCATCTGGTGGAATGTAATAAGAATAGATTTTTCTACTGAATGTTTATTTTTAACCCTTGAGATCCAGAGCTGAGAATAAATCTCTCGACATTAGCAAACGTCTTCCGTCCTCCTGCAGCCGCGTACGGAGCGTTTACGGCAGGTCTCTGTGTGATGGAAACATAGAAAGGATCATAGTGAATAACGCACAAAACGCCTCCGAAGACGTGAAACAGAGTATTAACGAAGCTTCATTACAAAAGGGAATTCATTGTTAATTGTAACTGTGTGATGTGCCTTTATTAATTGTCTTGTACACTGTGTTGCAGTATAAAGTGCGTTTAATTGTGTCCTCATTGAGTTATGGATGATGTCACGGATGTATGGATGTGTCATGGATGTATGGATGTCACGGCACACAGAGTCTAATGTATAGATGATGTACTTGTGATGATGATTCACTGCACGCTGTATGATGTGTCATGGTGCATATAGTGTTGGCCAAAAGTATTGACACCCCTGCCAATTCTGTCAGATAATACTCAGTTTCTTCCTGACAATGATTGCAATCTCACATTCTTTGCTATTATTATCTTCATTTAATTTGTCTTCAATGAAAAAACACAAAAGAAAATGAAGCAAAAAGCAAAACATTGATCATTTCACACAAAACTCCAAAAATGGGCCGGACAAAAGTATTGGCCCCTCAGCCTAATACTTGGTTGCACAACCTTTAGCCAAAATAACTGCGATCAATCGCTTCCGGTAACCATCAATGAGTTTCTTACAATGCTCTGCTGGAATTTTAGACCATTCTTCTTTGGCAAACTGCTCCAGGTCCCTGATATGTGAAGGCGCCTTCTCCAAACTGCCATTGTTAGATCTCTCCACAGGTGATCTATGGGATTCAGGTCTGGACTCATTGCTGGCACCTTAGAAGTCTCCAGGTGCTTTCTCTCACACCATTTTCTAGAGCTTTTTGAAGTGTGTTTTGGGTCATTGTCCTGCTGGAAGACCCATGACCTCTGAGGGAGACCCAGCTTTCTCACACTGGGCCCCACATTATGCTGCACAATGTGTTGGTAGTCTTCAGACTTCATAATGCCATGCACACGGTCAAGCAGTCCAGTGCCAGAGGCAGCAAAGCAACCCCAAAACATCAGGGAGCCTCCGCATGTCTGACTGTAGGGACCGTGTTCTTTCTTTGAATGCCTCTTTTTTTCTCCTGTAAACTCTATGTTGATGCCTTTGCCCATAAATCTCTACTTTTGTCTCATCTGACCAGAGAACATTCTTCCAAAACGTTTTAGGCTTTCTCAGGTAAGTTTTGGCAAACTCCAGCCTGGCTTTTTTATGTCTCGGGTAGATGTCACTTGCTGTATGGATGAGACGGGCATGTTGCAGTGTGGGGTGGGCTTGTTGCAGTGTGGGGCGGGCTTGTTGCTGTGAAGGGTGGGCTTGTTGCTGTGTGGGGAGGGCTTGTTGCTGTGTGGGCGGGCTGTTGCTGTGTGGGCGGGCTTGTTGCTCTGTGGGCGAGCTTTTGCTGTGTGGAGAGGGCTTGTTGCAGTGTGGGAGGGCTTGTTGCTGTGTAGGGTGGGCTTGTTGCTGTGAAGGGTGGGCTTGTTGCTGTGTGGGGAGGGCTTTTTGCTGTGTGGGGCGGGCTTTTGTTGCTGTGTGGGGCGGGCTTGTTGCTGTGTGGGGCGGGCTTTGGTTGGCAGTGTGGGGCGGGCTTGTTGCAGTGTGGGGCGGGCTTGTTGCAGTGTGGGGCGGGCTTATTGTAGTGTGGGGAGGGCTTTTTGCAGTGTGGGGAGGGCTTGTTGCAGTGTGGGGAGGGCTTGTTGCTGTGTGGGGCGGGCTTGTTGCAGTTGGGGCATGCTTGTAGGAGACTGGGCGTAAACAACAAGTAGTGACGTTCTGCCCAAGCTCAAAACAGACACCTCTGGTCAGTGACTTCCAGAATCAGGTGATATCTAGGAAACCCTGCAAAATGCTATCAGGGTGTAAATTCCAAACTCTCAGCATTTTGCAGCCTAGATACACACTTAGATTTTATAACAAGCCCAGACAACCCCTTTACAGTGTTTTAGCTGAGAGAACAAAAAACTCCACATCTTTTTCCCCTCTATTGTTCTCTTTGCCGGGTAAAGAATGTTTGTACCGTGTTATCCAGTGGATAGAAAAATATTATGATCTGGGAGTTCTCAGGGGTTGATACCTTTTAATGGTGAACTGAACAGATGGTAAACATAGCAAGCTTTCGAGACACTAAGGTCTCTTCATCAGACTGATAATGACACAAATTCTGAAGACTCACACATATATACAAATACAGGGTGGGATAATGCAGTAAATATGACAGGTGACGTGAAGCAGAACACAGATTGGTCAGTGTTTGGAGGGGGAGAGCAGCTGGGGTAGTAAATATCAGTGTACTAGGGATAAGAGGCACAGATAGTTTTATTGTCCTTTGATTAGTTGGTGGTCCAAGATTTGACAATTCCTCAATTGATGTAAAAAGACCTAAATCCATGTGATGCAAATAGAGTCTGTGGAGCCTCGTTTAGGAGTCTCTCGCCTTGGTATTCCCTTGTCATATCTTTAAGCTTGTAAAGAGCTGGATATTGACTCATAGGGCCACTTAATATGGTGGTTATCATGGCTAGGTCCTTCACTAGAGGAAGATCTGGCTAGTCCTGTGTTGAGACTCAAAAATCACCGAATTGGACATAATATAGAAAAGAGAAAAAAAAAAAAAACTCACCAGATGGCCTCTTACAAATATCATTGCATTTAGCAAGATACTATCAGCCACCTCAGAGGCAACCCATATCTCTCAACACCGATGCTCCATCCCCTACAACCCTGACACGGGGGCGATTGTGGCACCAACAACCAGCCGTGCCACAAGGAGGAGACAGGTGGTATCACTGGACATGAGATCACCACAGGGCGGCAGCCACACCAAGAGTGAGGCATAAAGTCAGAAAGCAGCCTATTAGACAAGGCGGGCCGCTCTGCAACAAAACATGCAACACAAGTGACTGTCGCCCCCTAGAGGACACAGCTGTAGACTGCTGATAGATAAAAAAATGCAATATAACACTATAGATTACATTGTATTTTTTTATCTATCTGCAGTCTACAGCTGTGTCCTCTAGGGGGCGACAGTCACTTGTGTTGCATGTTTTGTTGCAGAGCGGCCCGCCTTGTCTAAGAGCTGGACGTCATTAATGTTTCACTTGTTGAGTGGCTGCCGCCCTGTGGTGATCTCATGTCCTGTGATACCACCTGTCTCCTCCTTGTGGCACGGCTGGACGCAGATGCCACAATCGCCCCCGTGTCAGGGTTGTAGGGGATGGAGCATCGGTGTTGAGAGATATGGGTTGCCTCTGAGGTGGCTGATAGTATCCTGCTAAATGCAATGATATTTGTAAGAGGCCATCTGGTAAGTCCTGTGTTGAGACTCCTAAACGAGGCTCCACAGACTCTATTTGCATATTGAAAATTCCCAGGGGGCAATGGGCCTAGGAATTCACTGTGTTGAGCGCTTTAGCCGGCTGCCCGCAGTGTTTTCTTGAACTGGTCTCCCTGAGATCAGTGAATACTTTGTTTTGTAAATCCATGTGACACATTAATTCCTTCTCTGAATGTGTCAAAGGTCAACATCAGTTTTTATTCCCAGACTCTCCTGATTCTTTGGGATTTGAAATGACCTTTCAGAACTAGTATTTTCATATCCATTATGGTGTGATCAAGGCCAAAGGAATGTTTAGGCACAGGTAGATCTTTTTTTCTTTAATTGGGTGATGATGAGAGTTCATCCTAGTTCTGAGTTGTTGCCTGTCTTCCCTACATACAGACCCCCCCATTGTACAGTTAGTACATATAATTAAATACACCACATTGCTTGTGGTGCAGCTGAAACTGCCTGGGATCTTGTCCTGATCTGTCCCAGGAATCCTTATCTTGTCGGTTGTCATTATAAATGAAGGTTTAGCACCTGTTCTGGTTGCAGGGAAAAGGTTCCTGTTGCTGGAGAAGACGGGCTCTTCTGACAATGATGTTTTTAGATTCGGAGGTTGTCTAAAGCACAAGAGTGGGGGATCCGGAACTATAGATAGTCAGGGATCCGGAACTATAGATAGCGGGGGATCCGGAACTATAGATAGCGGGGGATCCGGAACTATAGATGGCGGGGGATCCGGAACTATAGATAGCGGGGGATCCGGAACTATAGATAGCGGGGGATCCGGAACTATAGATGGCAGGGGATCCGGAACTATAGATGGCGGGGGATCCGGAACTATAGATAGCGGGGGATCCGGAACTATAGAAAGTGGGGGTTGTAGTTTCCGTGCGGCTCCTCTTAGCACCTCCAGACTTGGATAGTCGGTGACTACGAGAGGGAGTCTGTTGTTCTCTAGTTTTGTAATGTAGCAGATGATTCCTTGATGTTCTGGAGGATCTTGTAATCTGGTTCTCGATTGCTCTTGGATACATTTTGTAGCCCTGATCACACCATAACGGATATGAAAATACTAGTTCTGAAAGGTCATTTGAAATCCCAGAGAGACAGGAGAATCTGGAAATATAAACTGATGATGACATTTGACACATTCAGAGCAGGAATTAATGTGTCACATGGATTCATGTCTTTTTTCATCAATTGGGGAATCTTCAAATCTTGGACCAACCACTAATCACAGGACAATATAACTATCTGTGCCTCTTATCTCTGGAACACTGATATTTGCTGCTCTCCCCCTTCACAACACTGACCATTCTGTATCACTCACCTGTCTTCTATACTTCATTATCCACCCCTCCATTTATGTATATATTTGTGTGTTCAGAATTTGTGTCATTTTCAGCCTGATGAAGAGGCCATAGAGTCTTGAAAGCTGCTATTATTTACCATCTTTTCAGTTCACCATTACAGGGACCCCATCAGCAACTTTATGCCCCCAAACCAATTACTTCTAGAGATGGGCGAACTGTTCCTGTTTGTATCCGGGGTTGCAGCTGTAATGCAATAGTTAATCCTCTTAATATACTTACCAGGTCCCCATTCTCACCTTCTGGTGTGACGCATCGCTGCGTCACTTCCGGGCCACCCCTTATCATCTTGGCTTATGTGATTGGCTATTGGAGCAAGTCACATGACAATGCATCCCGGAAGACGGTCGCTGCGTCACTTCCGGGCCACCCCTTATCATCTTGACCTGTGTGATTGGCTATTGGAGCCAGTCACATGACGATGTATCCAGGAAGGCCGGAAGTGACACGGCGGCACAGCGGGATGGGATAATGTGGACCCGGTAAGTAGCAGGCAGAATAGTAACCATGTACCATGCAAACAGGCATGAACCCGGGGAAAAATCACAAGTTCGCCCATCCCTAATCACTACCTGTCCCTGCAGCTTATTACTACATCCCTAATCACTACCTGTCCCTGCAGCTTCTTACTACATCCCTAATCATTACCTATCCCTGCAGCTTCTTACTACATCCCTAATCATTACCTATCCCTGCAGCTTCTTACTACATCCCTATCTGCCCTAAAACTGTACTGTAATGGTTGCTCCTGAGTCCTCTAGACTACGGTCTGTAGATGGACCGGGCGGTCTCCACAGCTGCACTCTCGTCCCCTTGCTTCTGGTATCACACCCCGGTGGGCGTAATAACTCATTCAGGTGACTCTTCCTTCTGGATATGATGCACCGCCCGGGCATCATTTCCGGTCCGGTGTATTGTGGTGGTGTATTGGCTGTGCTGGCCAGCTCTGGAGCATGGGTAGTGCGCATGTTGAAGCTGGCCTGCACACCTGATAATCCCCCATAATGCACCGGAACGGAAGTGACGCCCGGCCGTACATTGCAACCGCCCGCCTGAATGAGTTATTACGCCCACCGGGGCGTGATACCAGAATCAAGGGGAGGAGAGTACAGCCGAGGAGACCGCCCGGTCAGTCTACAGACCGTAGTCTAGAGGACTCCGGAGCATACGGACATGTGAGTGACAAGGTCATTTATCACAGTCAATATAGGACAGTCTTAGGTCAGACAGGGATGGTGAGGGATGTAGTAGGGAGCTGCAGGGACAGATAGTGATAGCTTCCATTGTGTAGGGGGTTCAGAGAGGGAGGATTTACACAGGAGTAGGGTGTTGTGTGTGGGTATAGAGTGTCAGCTCCTGGACAATGGAAAACATTATTATTATATGATCTTGACGTGATCCAATCAGCAAAATGATCAGAACTGATCACGAGGCTCGAAATGAATAACTTGATGGGAATGTGCGAGTCACAGCGCGGTGACTCTTTTAGTGGTTGCTGGCGCTGACAGGACACCGTGCCAGCAGGGGGCACCACCTCTGTGCCCTGCATTCAGGAGGAGCCACCCCTATGTCCCCTGCTCCCAGGGGGAGCCACCCCTATGTGCCCTGCACCCAGGGGGAGCCACCCCTATGTGCCCTACACCCAGGGGGAGCCACCCCTATGTGCCCTACACCAAGGGGGAGCCACCCCTATGTGCCCTACACCCAGGGGGAGCCACCTCTGTGCCCCGCACCCAGGGGGAGCCACTCCTATGTGCCCCGCACCCAGGGGGAGCCACTCCTATGTGCCCTGCACCCAGGGGGAGCCACCCCTATGTGCCCCACACCCAGGGGGAGCCGCCCCTATGTGCCCCGCACCCAGGGGGAGCGGCCCCTATGTGCCCCGCACCCAGGGGGAGCCGCCCCTATGTACCTCGCACCCAGGGGGAGCCGCCCCTATGTGCCCCGCACCCAGGGGGAGCCGCCCCTATGTGCCCCGCACCCAGGGGGAGCCGCCCCTATGTGCCCCGCACCCAGGGGGAGCCGCCCCTATGTGCCCCGCACCCAGGGGGAGCCGCCCCTATGTGCCCCGCACCCAGGGGGAGCCGCCCCTATGTGCCCCGCACCCAGGGGGAGCCGCCCCTATGTGCCCCGCACCCAGGGGGAGCCGCCCCTATGTGCCCCGCACCCAGGGGGAGCCACCCCTATGTGCCCCGCACCCAGGGGGAGCCACCCCTATGTGCCCCGCACCCAGGGGGAGCCTCCCCTATGTGCCCTACACCCACGGCGAGCCACCCCTATGCACCCTACACCCAGGGGGAGCCACCTCTGTGCCCTGCACCCAGGGGGAGCCTCCCCTATGTGCCCTACACCCACGACGAGCCACCCCTATACGCCCTACACCCAGGGGGAGCCACCTCTGTGCCCTGCACCCAGGGGGAGCCTCCCCTATGTGCCCTACACCCATGACGAGCCACCCCTATACGCCCTACACCCAGGGGGAGCCACCTCTGTGCCCTGCACCCAGGCGGAGCCACCCCTATGTGGCCTACACCCAGGGGGAGCCACCCCTATGTGGCCTACACCCAGGGGGAGCCACCCCTGTGCCCTGCACCCATGCTGCCAGGAATAGCCCCTACGGCCTCCTCGCATGCTCAGCACCTGCAGCAACAATGGCCGCCGCACAACACCAACAGAAACAGCCGATATGGTCTGGGGGGATTTAGCCGAGAACAATTTTGCATTTGGGTGGAATACTGGTGACAAAGAAAAATAAATAAGGGGACTCTGCAGGTGCGGGGTCTGCTACACCTGGCAGAGAAGACTTCACAGCAGATGTAGGCACGGCGAGGTGCCGCACTATGGAAATTCAGTGTATGAGGCCATGTGCAGGATGAGGCGGGGGACAGTGCCATTCCAGGGGCGATCCTTCTTCAGGGAGTGATTGGAGTTTTCTTGTCTCCTGAACATAGATGTAATACTGGTTCCTGTCCAGCAGGGGCAGCAGCGCACCACTCACCTGCGCACTGAATGAGTGAACTCTGAACTGATACATTGTAGCAGCACATACTGGGGCAGCTGTGTGGAGGGTCAGGTCTACACAAGAACATGTTTATTCGATGGCAGAAAGCAGAAATCTTACTAATGATACAAAGAACGTTGTCATTATGTAATAATAATACTATTTACTCATTTATATAGTGCTATTAGTTCCATAGCACTTTCCATACATTTACAGCACTGTCCCCATTGGGGCTCACAATCTAAGGTTCCTGTATGTCTGGAGATTAATAAATGATATTCTGGTGTAATTCACACATGATGGATCGGCTGCAGCCTTCAATTCTTTACTGAACAAAGTACAAAACCGTAGAAGTGACGTAAGGCTGCCTTCATGTAGTCCAGGGGCTGCAATCACACTCCGGCCCTGGAGCCTAGGGGGCGTCACTACAACAGGTGCAGGGGCTGCAATCACACCCGGGCCCTGGAGTCTAGGGGGCGTCACTACAACAGGTGCAGGGGCTGCAATCAGACCCCGGCCCTGGAGTCTAGGGGGCGTAAATACAACAGGTGCAGGGGCTGCAATCACACCCCGACCCTGGAGCCTAGGGGGTGTAACTACAACAGGTGCAGGGGCTGCAATCCCACCCCGGCCCCGGAGCCTAAGGGGGTGTAACTACAACAGGTGCAGGGGCTGCAATCACACCCGGGCCCTGGAGCCTAGGAGGCGTAACTACAACAGGTGCAGGGGCTGCAATCACACTCCGGCCCTGGAGCCTCTAGGGGGCGTCACTACAACAGGTGCAGGGGCTGCAATCACACTCCGGCCCTGGAGCCTCAGCCTCTAGGGGGCGTCACTACAACAGGTGCAGGGGCTGCAATCACACTCCGGCCCTGGAGCCTCTAGGGGGCGTCACTACAACAGGTGCAGGGGCTGCAATCACACTCCGGCCCTGGAGCCTCTAGGGGGCGTAACTACAACAGGTGCAGGGACTGCAATCACACCCCGGCCCTGGAGCTTAGGGGGCGTAACTACAACAGGTGCAGGGGCTGCAATCACACCCCGGCCCTGGAGCTTAGGAGGCGTAACTACAACAGGTGCAGGGGCTGCAATCACACTCCGGCCCTGGAGCCTCAGCCTCTAGGGGGCGTCACTACAACAGGTGCAGGGGCTGCAATCACACCCGGGCCCTGGAGTCTAGGGGGCGTCACTACAACAGGTGCAGGGGCTGCAATCACACTCCGGCCCTGGAGTCTAGGGGGCGTAAATACAACAGGTGCAGGGGCTGCAATCACACCCCGACCCTGGAGCCTAGGGGGTGTAACTACAACAGGTGCAGGGGCTGCAATCCCACCCCGGCCCCGGAGCCTAAGGGGGTGTAACTACAACAGGTGCAGGGGCTGCAATCACACCCGGGCCCTGGAGCCTAGGAGGCGTAACTACAACAGGTGCAGGGGCTGCAATCACACTCCGGCCCTGGAGCCTCTAGGGGGCGTCACTACAACAGGTGCAGGGGCTGCAATCACACTCCGGCCCTGGAGCCTCAGCCTCTAGGGGGCGTCACTACAACAGGTGCAGGGGCTGCAATCACACTCCGGCCCTGGAGCCTCTAGGGGGCGTCACTACAACAGGTGCAGGGGCTGCAATCACACTCCGGCCCTGGAGCCTCTAGGGGGCGTAACTACAACAGGTGCAGGGACTGCAATCACACCCCGGCCCTGGAGCTTAGGGGGCGTAACTACAACAGGTGCAGGGGCTGCAATCACACCCGGGCCCTGGAGCTTAGGAGGCGTAACTACAACAGGTGCAGGGGCTGCAATCACACCCCGGCCCTGGAGCTTAGGAGGCGTAACTACAACAGGTGCAGGGGCTGCAATCACACTCCGGCCCTGGAGCCTCAGCCTCTAGGGGGCGTCACTACAACAGGTGCAGGGGCTGCAATCACACTCCGGCCCTGGAGCCTCTAGGGGGCGTAACTACAACAGGTGCAGGGACTGCAATCACACCCCGGCCCTGGAGCTTAGGGGGCGTAACTGCAACAGGTGCAGGGGCTGCAATCACACCCCGGCCCTGGAGCTTAGGAGGCGTAACTACAACAGGTGCAGGGGCTGCAATCACACTCCGGCCCTGGAGCCTCAGCCTCTAGGGGGCGTCACTACAACAGGTGCAGGGGCTGCAATCACACCCCGGCCCTGGAGCTTAGGGGGCGTAACTGCAACAGGTGCAGGGGCTGCAATCACACCCCGGCCCTGGAGCTTAGGAGGCGTAACTACAACAGGTGCAGGGGCTGCAATCACACTCCGGCCCTGGAGCCTCAGCCTCTAGGGGGCGTCACTACAACAGGTGCAGGGGCTGCAATCACACCCGGGCCCTGGAGCCTAGGGGGTCCCAAAATGTCTCTTTAGCCTATAGAAAAAGACTATTGCAATTAAAGATTTGCAATAATTGGGGGCCCCGTTAGAGCTTTTGCATCGGGGGCCATAAACTTCAAGTTACACCGCCATCTATAGGGAGACATAAGACAAGTGCATAAATAGTAATTTTATTTTTATTATTGATATAAGTAAAGACGATTTTTAGAATTTCTAACCTATCAGTTCCACTGTTTCTTTTTACATTGATTGTATCAGATCAGGGGGTTCTTATATTATCCAACCTGAGAAATGAACATCAGGTGTGTCAAGATCCGCCTGATCCCCGTCCCTCAGTCTGCCCAATCCCTGATCCCTCAGCACAATCGCTCAGTCTGACCGGTCCCTCACTATGCCCAATCCCCATTCACTTAGTCTGCCCGGTTCCTCAGTCTGCCTGATCCCTGGTCTCTTAGTCTGCCCGATTCCCGGTCCATTAGTCTGTACGATCCCTGGTCCCTCAGTCAGCTCGATCCCTCAGTCTGCCCTATCCCTGATTCCTTAGTCTGCCCAGTCACTCAGTCTGCCTGATCCCCGGTCCCTTAGTCTGACTGGTCCCTCAGTCTACCCGATCCCTGGTCCCTTACTGCCTTGTTCCTCAGTCTGGCCATCCCCTGTCCATTAGTCTGCCCAATCCCCAGTCCTTTAGTCTGCCTGGTTTATCAGTCTGGCCATCCCCGCCCATTAGTCTGCCCAATCTATTATTCTGCCTGATCCCCGTCCATTATTCTGCCTGATGAGACCTTCACCAGTAACAAGACCACCAATTCTAATGAGACCTTCACCTGTATCAAAACCACATCCCCTTGAGGAGACCTTCACTTGTAAAAAGACCACCCCCTGACGACACCTTCACCTGTAACAAGACCACCCCCCTGACAAGACCTTCACCTGTAAGAATATCACCCCCTGACAAGACCGTCACCTGTAACAAAACCACCGCCCTGATGAGACCTTCACCTATAACAAGACCACCACCCTGACGAGACCTTCACCTTCACCTATAACAAGACCACCGCCCTGACGAGACCTTCACCTTCACCTATAACAAGACCACGGCCCTGATGAGACCTTCACCTATAACAAGACCACCGCCCTGATGAGACCTTCACCTATAACAAGACCACGGCCCTGACGAGACCTTCACCTATAACAAGACCACCGCCCTGACGAGACCTTCACCTATAACAAGACCACCGCCCTGACGAGACCTTCACCTCCACCTATAACAAGCCGCCGCCCTGATGAGACCTTCACCTGTAACAAGACCACCCCCCTGACCAGACCTTCACCTGTAACAAGACCACCCCCCTGACAAGACCTTTATCTGTAACAAGACCGCCGCCCTGATGAGATCTACACCTGTAACAAGACCACCCCCCTGACAAGACCTTCACCTGTAACAAGACCACAGCGCTGATGAGACCTTCACCTCCACCTATAACAAGGCCGCCGCCCTGAGGAGACCTTCACCTTTAACAAGACCACTTCTGCTTTTGACCTTCACCTGTAATAAGACCACCGCACCTAACGAAACCTTCACCTGTAACAATACCACCGCCTCTGATGAGACCTTCACCTCTAACAAGACCACCACCACTGCTTAGACCTGCACCTGTAGCAAGACGGCCTCTCCTAATGAAACATTCACCTGTAATAAGACCACCACCTCTAACGAGACCTTCAACTATAACAAGACCACCACCCCTGACGAGACCTTCACCTGTAACAAGACCACCACCCCTGACGAGACCTTCACCTGTAACAAGACCACCGCCTCTGAGGAGACCTTCACCAGTAACAAGCCCACCGCCTCTGAGGAGACCTTCACCAGTAACAAGCCCACCGCCTCTGAGGAGACCTTCACCAGTAACAAGACCACCGCCTCTGAGGAGACCTTCACCAGTAACAAGACCACCGCCTCTGAGGAGACCTTCACCAGTAACAAGACCACCGCCTCTGAGGAGACCTTCACCAGTAACAAGCCCACCTCCCCTAACGAGACCTTCACCTGTAACAAGACCAACCACTGAGGAGACCTTCACTTGTAAAGAGACACCCACCTGATGACACCTCCACCTGTATTGTTATACCACCTCCCGAGGAGACCTTCACCTATAACAAGATCACCTCTGCTTTTGACCTTCACCTGTAAAAAGACCACCAAATCTGATGAGACCTTCACCTGTGACAAGACCACCGCCTCTGAGGAGACCTTCACCTATTACCAGATCACCGTCCCTGATGAGACCTTCATCGTCACCTATAACAAGACCACTGTCCCTAATGAGACCTTATTTGTAATGATACCACTCCCTTGAGGAGACCTTCACCTGTAACAAGACCACCAACCCTGAAGACAACTTCAATAGTAAAAAGATCACCCCTCTGAGGAGACCTACACCTGTAAGAAGACCACCGCCCCTAACGAGACCTTCATACACCGTCCCTGTCCTGTTTGTGGGGTCTGGACTGCGGCCCCTCACCCTGCCCTGGAGACATCTCATCCTGCTCTGTTTTAGGTAATTATGTCAATTCCCATAAATAATTGGTAAAATCCCGGAGATTCCCCTAAATGTATCTCAAATAGAAACTAAAACTGACACCTTGTAGCAGTTCTCCTCCAGGAGGGGGCAGTGCCGTACACAGGTTATTACACCCGTCAGGTGAGGGCCCCCGGGGCCGCGCTCCTCAGACCTGCTCAGACATGAGAACCTCAGGACCTGGAATCATTCGTCTTCCTAATTCCCTCAATGTAATAATTAATAATCTTGATCATTGTTTATGTAACGAGTCGCAACACGCGCGCTGTACCTGTGTGACCCCCCGGCAATGACCTCCTGCAATATCTCACTCCTTCACTGTCCTGTCATAACCTTGTGGAGAGAAAGAATGGACAGGAGAGGAGGCAGCCTAGGGGCCCCTCTACATGGGGCCCGGGGGTCACCTCCACCCAGGGGCGTCACTACAATAAGTGCAGGGGTTGCCATCGCACCCGGGCCCTGCAGCCTAGGGGGGCCCCAGAAGTCCCTTGGGCCTATAGAAATAGACTAATACTATTAAAGATTTGCAATAATTACTTGCAGTAATTGTCAATTACTTCAAAATACCGTCCTTGTCCCCCTCACAAGAGGGAATCAAATGATATACCCCGTAAAATAATCATTTGTGGATTGCAATACTGCACCTGACCACCGGGTGCGCTGTTTAGGAGAAGAAGTGAGTGAAGAAGGGATGGAGAGAGGGAAGACAGGAGAGGGATAGTGAAGGGAGCGATGAGAGGAGAGACATAAAGAGAGGATCAGGACAGGAGGAGAAGGATAAGAATTGAGGAAAAGAGGGGATGGAGAGGGATTATAAAAGGAGGAAGGATAGGAGAGGGATGAGGAGAGGGTGAAGAGAACAGGGGGATAAGGAGAAGGGTGGGATGAGGAAATGGGATGGGAAGAAGGGGAAGCATCTATTACCGGCATCAAGTGATGGAGCATGTGACTATTTAAAGGGAGGGTGAGTGGACACAATCTTCTACAGCTGAGATGAACTAAGCAGGAGCTACCTGTAAGGAAAATGACATTAACTCTTGCTGGTCCAAAATTAAATCACGTTTAACATACAAGTTCATGTGAATCTCAGATCCCAGAGCAGTCACAAGTCTCCTAATGATGGGAGACACTCGTGAGTCTCTATGGCCACACTGAGGATATGTCGCCGTCTTCATCTCTTTCGGTGTTTCCTGCATTTACCATTCCCTCTTTATAGTGTAGCTGTGTAATACACACAATAATGGATTCACCGTTGTGTTTTTGTCATAATGGCTAAGAAAAAACCCCAACACGTATTACAGGAAACAACTAGGGGAAGAAAGTGTTTATAGGAAAGGATAATTACACGGGATCAGAGGACGCCGCTCCACCGCTTCTCTCCTACATAAATCCCTTCATAGAAATCCCCAGCTGTCGGTGCCCGAGGACAGAGGGTGGGTCTGCGGAGATATAAAGGAAGGCGAATCCGCACCTTCATCCAGAACCTTCACACCCAACACAAGAGCCATGGCGTCCGGGACCCTCATCCTCGTCCTGCTACTCCTGACCTCCATCACAGTCACACTGCAAGGTAAGAGGCAGAGGGGCCCCAAAGGACCCAGGACAGAGTCATCAATGGAAGCCCCAATATGTAGATAGAGATGAGGGATAACTGTCAGCTCCTGGGGTCAGGGAAGATTGGAAGGATTCATGAGGAAAGGAAAAGAATTACACTGAGGGCCAAAATATATCAGGTCACAGCCCCTCCCACTGTCCAGGTCACAGCCCCTCCCACTGGCCAGGTCACAGCCCCTCCCACTGGCCAGGTCACAGCCCCTCCCACTGTCCAGGTCACAGCCCCTCCCACTGTCCCAGGTCACAGCTCCTCCCACTGTCCCAGGTCACAACCCCTCCCACTGTCCCAGGTCACAGCCCCTCCCACTGTCCCAGGTCACAGCCCCTCCCACTGTCCCAGGTCACAACCCCTCCCACTGTCCCAGGTCACAGCCCCTCCCACTGTCCCAGGTCACAGCCCCTCCCACTGTCCAGGTCACAACCCCTCCCACTGTCCCAGGTCACAGCCCCTCCCACTGTCCAGGTCACAGCCCCTCCCACTGTCCAGGTCACAGCTCCTCCCACTGTCCAGGTCACTGCTCCTCCCACTGTCCAGGTCACTGCTCCTCCCACTGTCCAGGTCACTGCTCCTCCCACTGTCCAGGTCACAGCTCCTCCCACTGTCCCAGGTCACAGCTCCTCCCACTGTCCAGGTCACAGCTCCTCCCACTGTCCAGGTCACAGCTCCTCCCACTGTCCAGGTCACAGCCCCTCCCACTGTCCCAGGTCACAACCCCTCCCACTGTCAAAGGTCACAGCTCCTCCCACTGTCCCAGGTCAAAGCCCCTCCCACTGTCCCAGGTCACGGCCCCTCCCGCTGTCCAGGTCAAAGCCCCTCCCACTGTCCAGGTCAAAGCCCCTCCCACTGTCCCAGGTCACAACCCCTCCCACTGTCCCAGGTCACAGCCCCTCCCACTGTCCAGGTCAAAGCCCCTCCCACTGTCCCAGGTCACAGCTCCTCCCACTGTCCAAGGTCACAGCCCCTCCCACTGTCCAGGTCACAGCCCCTCCCACTGTCCCAGGTCACAGCCCCTCCCACTGTCCCAGGTCACAGCTCCTCCCACTGTCCAGGTCACAGCTCCTCCCACTGTCCAGGTCACAGCTCCTCGCACTGTCCAGGTCACAGCTCCTCCCACTGTTCAGGTCACAGCCCCTCCCTCTTGGGGTACTCGGGTATCAGGCTCCAGGGGTAGCGTTGCTGTGTCACGGGTGGCCACACCTGATTCCGTGGCCTGGGTGACACTTCAAAAAGGGATGTGTTTACAGGGGATTACAGTTTTTATATAGTTCTCGTGACGCCACCTGTAGTATCTGGTGATGGGTCACCAGCGCCGCCACAGTCCACCGGAGGTAGATGGGATTGCGGCTGGGTTGGCAAAGCCCCCTACAGGTAGGGTGATCCCTCAGGGGCAGCGTTCCTGCAAGGGAACAAGTTTATGTGGGAAAACACACGTAGGCAAAGTCACTTTCTCCCGGGGACTTTACTGTCAACTTGTAGCAACTTCAGACACAGTTCATAGTCCACCATCAGATGTTATAGTAACAGGTAGCTCTACGGGTGGCTGCAAGTGGATCCCAGGTGGTATGGTGGAACCCGTGGTGTACCTTAGTTGACGAACCCATGTTCTTTCTTCCCCACCTAGGATGAGTCTATACCCAGTAGCTCCGTGTAGGTAGTACCGGGGGTCCTCTCCCTCGTGGTGAAGAAGCAGGCGGACCGCTCCGCTGGCAGGGTGCTGCGGCTGATGAACAAGCCACAGCAGTCGGTTGCCGACTGCAAAGCTGGACTTTGGCCGGATCCTCGGATCCGGCGTTCCCGTGATGGACTGGAGAATCCCCTGGAGTATGGTCGCTGCACTCTGGGGATCTCCCTTTTCTCTCTAGGGCCCGGACTTCTCTCATTGGGCGCCCTCTTTTAGGATCTCCTCAAGGTCCCTTCTTCTTCCCGCCAGTGCGGCTTGAAACCGATCCGGTTTGACCTTCCGCCTCATTCCACTTAGCCAAAGACTTCCTAACTCCTCTCCTCCTTCTCCTCTTGGTCCAAGACCCAGGACCAAAGACCTTCTTGATCCCCCTAGAGGTGAATATATCTCCTCCCGGGTAACCTCCCACCACTCAACTAATGTGGGAGTACTGGGAATGGGTCCCACCCACCAACCTAGGGTCCACCTGCAGCTGGAGCATTTACACCTCTTTTACAGATGCAATACCACAACAGCTCCTCCCACTGTCCAAGTCAAAGCCCCTCCCACTGTCCCAGGTCACAGCCCCTCCCACTGTCCCAGGTCACAGCTCCTCCCATTGTCCCAGGTCACAGCCCCTCCCACTGTCCCAGGTCACAGCTCCTCCCACTGTCCCAGGTCACAGCTCCCCCCAATGTCCCAGGTCACAGCCCCTCCCATTCTCCCAGGTCACAGCCCCTCCCGCTGTCCCAGGTCACAGCTCCTCCCATTGTCCCAGGTCACAGCTCCTCCCACTGTCCCAGGTCACAGCCCCTCCCGCTGTCCCAGGTCACAGCTCCTCCCACTGTCCAGGTCACAGCCCCTCCCACTGTCCAGGTCACAGCTCCTCCCACTGTCCCAGGTCACAGCTCCTCCCAATGCCTTTCACACATTTGACCTCCCAACTACCTGACGTCACAAATACCTGACCTCCCTACATACATGACCACACATATACCTGACCGCTCTTTACATACCTGAACCCCTCATACCTGAACCCCCACATACCTGTCCCCCCACATACCTCACCACCCCACATACCTGACCACCCCACATACCTGACCACCCCACATACCTGACCCCCCACATACCTCACCACCCCACATACCTGATCCCCTCATACCTGACCCCCACATACCTGAACCCCTCATACCTGACCCCCCCTCATACCTGACCTCCCCACATATCTGACCTCCCCACATACCTGACCCCCCACATACCTGACCTCCCCACATACCTGACCTCCCCACATATCTGACCCCCCACATACCTGACCTCCCACATACCTGACCTCCCCACATACCTCACCACCCCACATACCTGATCCCCTCATACCTGACCCCCCACATACCTGAACCCCTCATACCTGACCCCCCCCTCATACCTGACCTCCCCACATACCTGACCTCCCCACATACCTGACCTCCCCACATACCTGACCCCCCACATACCTGACTTCCCCACATACCTGACCTCCCCACATACCTCACCCCCCACATACCTGACCTCCCCACATACCTCACCACCCCACATACCTGATCCCCTCATACCTGACCCCCCACATACCTGAACCCCTCATACCTGACCCCCCTCATACCTGACCTCCCCACATACCTGACCTCCCCACATACCTGACCCCCTACATACCTGAGCCCCACATACCTGACTCCCCACATAACTGACCCCCCACATAACTGACCCCCCACATACCTGACCCCCTACATACCTGAGCCCCACATACCTGACCCCCCACATAACTGACCCCCCACATACCTGAACCCCTCATACCTGACCTCCTCACATACCTGACCTCCCCACATATCTGACCCCCTACATACCTGACCGCCCCACATACCTGACCCCCCCACATAACTGACCCCCCACATACCTGAACCTCTCATACCTGACCCCCCCTCATACCTGACCTCCCCACATACCTGACCTCCCCACATACCTGACCTCCCCACATACCTGACCCCCCACATACCTGACTTCCCCACATACCTGACCCCCCACATACCTGACCTCCCCACATACCTCACCCCCCACATACCTGACCTCCCCACATACCTGACCCCCCACATACCTGACCTCCCCACATACCTCACCACCCCACATACCTGATCCCCTCATACCTGACCCCCCACATACCTGAACCCCTCATACCTGACCCCCACATACCTGACCCCCCACATACCTGACCACCCCACATACCTGAACCTCAACATACCTGACCCCCCACATAACTGACCCCCCACATACCTGACCTCCCCACATACCTGACCCCCTACATACCTGAGCCCCACATACCTGACTCCCCACATAACTGACCCCCCACATACCTGAGCCCCTCATACCTGTCCCCCCCACATACCTGACCCCCCACATACCTGACCTCCCACATACCTGACCTCCCCACATACCTGACCCCCCACATACCCGACCTCCCCACATACCTGACCTCCCCACATACCTAACCCCCACATACCTGACCTCCCCACATACCTGACCCCCCACATACCCGACCTCCCCACATACCTGACCTCCCCACATACCTAACCCCCACATACCTGACCCCCCACATACCCGACCTCCCCACATACCTGACCACCCCACATACCTGACCATCCACATACCTGACCATCCACATACCTGACCTCCCCACATACCTAACCCCCCACATACCTGACCACCCCACATACCTGACCATCCACATACCTGACTGCTGCCTACATACCTGACCTCCCCCACCTTGTCTCCTCAGGTTTGCCTTCCTCTTCTGCATCATGCTGCACCCAACTCGCCAAGCGCATCCCTAAGAACCTGCTGCCGAAAGTGACCAAGGTCCAGTTCCAGAAGAAGGACGGACTCTGCAGCCTGAAGGCCATCGTGTAAGTCCTCCCATCTTGAATGTACGATGATTTCTGCTGTAATGTAATGTGTGAAATATAGAGGCAGTCTGCTGTATGGCACATAGTCCAGGTCTGTGAGCTCTAGAGAGGCAGTCTACTGTACCATAGATAGTCTAGGTCTGTGATTTCTAGAGAGGCAGTCTACTGTATGGCAGATAGTCCAGGTCTGTGACCTCTAGAGAGGCAGTCTATTGTACGGAAGTAGTCCATATCTGTGAACTCTAGAGAGGCAGTCTGCTGTACCGCATATAGTCCAGGCCTGTGAACTCTAGAGAAGCAGTCTACTGTACTGCATATAGTCCAGGTCTGTGAACTCTAGAAAGGCAGTCTACTGTACCACAGATAGTCCAGGTCTGTGAACTCTAGAGAGGCAGTCTACTGTACCGCATATAGTCCAGGTCTGTAAATAACTAGAGGCAGTCTACTGTACTGCAGTTAGGCCAGGTCTGTGAACTCTAGGAAGGCAGTCTACTATACCGAACATAGTCCATATCTGTGAACTCTAGAGAAGCAGTCTACTGTACCACAGATAGTCCAGGTCTGTGAACTCCAGAGAGGCAGTCTACTGTACCATAGATAGTCTAGGTCTGTGATTTCTAGAGAGGCAGTCTACTGTATGGCAGATAGTCCGGGTCTGTGAACTCTAGAGAGGCAGTCTACTGTACCATAGATAGTCCAGGTCAGTGAACTCTAGAGAGGCAGTCTACTGTACCGTAGATAGTCCAGTTCAGTGAACTCTAGAGAGGCAGTCTACTGTACCATAGATAGTCTAGGTCTGTGATTTCTAGAGAGGCAGTCTACTGTATGGCAGATAGTCCGGGTCTGTGAACTCTAGAGAGGCAGTCTACTGTACCATAGATAGTCCAGGTCAGTGAACTCTAGAGAGGCAGTCTACTGTACCGTAGATAGTCCAGGTCAGTGAACTCTAGAGAGGCAGTCTACTGTACCATAGATAGTCCAGGTCAGTGAACTCTAGAGAGGCAGTCTACTGTACCGTAGATAGTCCAGGTCAGTGAACTCTAGAGAGGCAGTCTACTGTACCGTAGATAGTCCAGGTCAGTGAACTCTAGAGAGGCAGTCTACTGTACAGTAGATAGTCCAGGTCTGTGAACTCTAGAGAGGCAGTCTACTGTACCGTAGATAGTCCAGGTCTGTGAACTCTAGAGAGGCAGTCTACTGTACCGTAGATAGTCCAGGTCTGTGAACGCTAGAGAGGTAGTATACTGTACCGTAGATAGTCCAGGTCTGTGAACTCTAGAGAGGCAGTCTACTGTACCGAAGCTAGTCCAGGTCTGTGAACGCTAGAGAGGTAGTATATTGTACCGTAGATAGTCCAGGTCTGTGAACTCTAGAGAGGCAGTCTACTGTACCGTAGATAGTCCAGGTCTGTGAACTCTAGAGAGGCAGTCTACTGTATTGCAGATAACCCAGGTCAGTGAACTCTAGAGAGGAAGTATACTGTACCGAAGCTAGTCCAGGTCTGTGAACGCTAGAGAGGCTGTGCATTGTATAGCAGAAAGAGATAAGAATAATCTGTGAATCATTGACAGTCTGTTGTATAACATGTGCATCCTTGAGAAGTAGTCTTCTGCACATCAGGTAATCCAAGTCTATGAACACTAGAAAGGCAGTGTAGTATTGTACAGTCTGTGCACCATGGAGAAGTAGCCTACTGCATAGCAGATAAGACAAGTCTGTGCATCATAGACAGGTAGTGTACTATACAGCATGTAGTACAAGTCTGTGCAACATAGAAAGATAATGTATTGTCTATACAGCATGTAATACAAGTCTGTGCACCATAGAGATGCAGTGTACTATACAGCATGTAATACAAGTCTAGGCACCATGGAGAGGTACTGTACAAAACAGCAAGTCTTCCCCCCAGCAACGTCACCTAATTACTCTGGTAGCTGCAGAATGGAGGAGAACCTATAGGGGGCGCAGCGGAGGTGCAGTCACCCCGGCCCTGCTGTGTGAGGGGCCCCGGTGTACAGAGATAGTATGGTCCCAGTGCTCCTCTGCCCTGGACTGTGAGGTGCGATCTGAGATGTGACGGACCGTCAGCACTGGCACCCCTTTAATGCTGGAAGCGTCCTATCACTGCTCGGGTCCCCGAAGATATAAATTATTGGTGATTATCCCTGATACATTCCATGTCTGTCACCAAAGAGAGGAGGAATGTGGTCAGGTCTGAACCTGTCCCAACATCAGACACAATGTAACTAGTGGAAAGAGGAAGAGAATGCAGACATTGTATATAGTCCAGTATATGTCCAGCCCGGAATGTGTCCAGCCTGGTACATGTCTGGTCCTGTATGTGTCCGGTCCATTATGTGACCAGCCCGGTATGTGTCCATCAAAGTATATAACAAGTTCAGTATGTGTCCGGCCTGGAATTGTGACCAGTCCAGTATGTGTCCATCCCGGTTGTGTCTGTCCTGGTGTGTGTCCATCCCAGTATGTGTCCGGCCCCGCATGTGTCCAGCCTGGTATGTATCTGGTTCAGTATTTGTCTGGTCCATTATGTGTCCTGCTTGGTATGTGTCCATCCAAGTATATAACCAGCTCAGAATGTGTCCGTCTCAGTATTTGTTCTGCCCAGTATGTGTTCACCCCAGTTGTGTGTGATTCGCTATGTGTCCGTCTTGGTGTGCGTCCATCCCGGTTTGTGTCCGTCTTGGTATGTGCCCAGCCCAGTGTGTGCCTGGCCCGGTATGTGTCTGGTCCAGTTGTCAAGATTCTGGTTTCACCAGTTTACCTTCTGTGTCTCTTCGCCCTTATTCGAGATAGATGGTGTCTGCTACCTCATCCTGCCCTTGTGTTCCTGCTTTAGTAAGCTCCAGTCTGTCTTCCATACCTTGCTTGAGTATTTTTCTTCTACTCTGGCTTCTCTGTGGATCATCTTTGTTTGCTTCTTCTTCAGCTACTCCAGGTTGGCTCTTCTAACGTCTCTACAGTCATCTGCTCGCTGGCCTCACCAGTTCTAGGCTTACCTCCCAGCTACTTGCTGTGCTCTGTGAGGATTGTACCTTCTACCAGGATCCTCAGTACTCTCTCCTGCACATAAGCTCTGTTATACTAGGAGGCTCTGCTCCTGATACTAGTTTGTTTGTTCATTATTTGCAAGTGCGGTGCAAAGGACTAAAATTGGGTCTGTTTGTGTTTAAAACGATTTCTTGTTATCAGCTCTGCTGTGTTTGTGAACTGTCTTGCACATGTGATAATATAGAATTGAACTTAAAGCATGACCACCTTTTACATTTTTATTTATTAATAATGTAGAGGAAGTGAGTCTAATAAACTTTCAAATATACTTTATAAGAGAATTCTGGTTGAATTGACAAGGTGTCCCCACTAGACTGTGTGAAGCAGACGTGTTCATTATCAGTCAGATCCGTATTCACACTGAATATGGGGCATGTAACCATATAAGGGAAAGGGGGCGTGGTCTACACTCCTGACTGCAGCTGGTGAGGAAAGAATGTATCAGATTCGCTCAGATTATTGCACAGTTGCTAAGCAATGTCAGAATGTCAGGATCAGTGTAAACATCCCTTTCCTTGGCACAAGCTTCTGATCTGTCATCTGGCTCCGCACAGCTCACTCAGATTCTCTGTTAACCCCTTCTTTGCTGTCACATTGCACTGCTGGCCACGCCCACACAGCCATAAAGTGCAGCTTTTAAAAGAGCACAGAAAAATGTGTGAAAATAAGTCACATGGCACAAAAAAAGCATTAACTTAGCTGCTATGTGACCAATCATTAACAACCAGTGCATTATTGTGTTTTATTTTTAATGAAATAACATTTACACTTTAAGGCTTTGTCTCTGTCTTGTCTTTGCCCTACGCCATTAGATTCCTGAGATATCCACACTAGTTGTGCACAGCCCAGTATGTCCCCAGTACAGTAATTTTCAGTCCAGCATGTGTCCAGTTCAGTCCAGTGTGTCCCCTCTGCACCATGACGGTACCCCATATTCTTCATCTGCACCCCATCCCCCCTCATTTTCTCACCCCTCTTCCTTTCCTCTACAGGTTAGTTGTGGAAAACCAGCTGAAATGTATGGACCCCAATAACCGTTTCCTGCAGCAGTGGGTCCGGAGACATCGTCCAAAGCTCCAGTAGGATGAACACCAGGAGGTTCGGCTCTTCATCTGTGGGACCTGACGTTTCCTCCACCTTGATCTCTATGATGACGCCATAGACTGGGGGGCACATGGGTCGTATAGGGATTCGGACCCTACAATGGCTCAGGAACATCATCCCCCCCTATCTTATGGAGCCGTTCTGTGAAGATGCTGCCCCCATCATGACCCATCCGGATTTCCCATCCCTGACCAAAAACATTAGGACAGGGGTGGACGGTGGGTCCAGTGGGGTCGCCATGCCCCGTGTGATGGAAAATTCTTCCCAACGACTTTGGGGCCGATTCTTCAAATATTTTACCCATGAAAACTGTCTATAAAGTTTGAGAAATCACAATTTGTTTTTGATGAGCCGACGAGAGAACCTGCAAGTTCCTAATAAACTCAATATTTAGAGATCTCTGCTTGTGGTCAGTGACTGAGGACCCTCTGGTTTCCATTCAGAGGCAGTGATCCTGCACATAACGAGTTCTTTCTCAGCTGAGGGTTTGTTACAATTGTACCCAGTATAGACAATGCTCTGTGGCTCAAAACTGATACATTGTAACAAACCAGCAGAGAGATCTGTGCATTTGATGATATGTTCAGCTCACAGAACCATTGTCTACACTGGATAAAACTGTAACAAACCCTCAGCTGAGACTAGAACACCCTGCCTCTGGATGGAAATATGAGTGTTCTCAGTCACTGACAGCAAACGTGTGAGAGTCCTCATCTTCACCAAACATCATTCTCATCCTCATCATCGCCAAACATTATAATTCTCATTCACATCCTCACCAAACATCATCATTTTCATCCTCACCAAACATCATTCTCAACCTCATCATCACCAAACATCATCACTCTCATCCTCACCAAACATCATCATTCTCATCTTCATCATCATCACCAAACATCATCATTCTCATCTTCATCATCACCAAATATCATCATTCTCATCTTCATCATCAAACAACATCACTCTCATCCTCACCAAACATCATCATTCTCATCCTCATCAAACATCATCATTCTCATCTTCATCATTACCAAATATCATCATTCTCATCCTCACCAAACATCATCATTCTCATCTTCATCATCACCAAATATCATCATTCTCATCATCACCAAACATTATAATTCTCATCCACATTATCACCAAACATCATCATTCTCATCTTCATCATCACCAAATATCATCATTCTCATCATCACCAAACATCATCATTCTCATCTTCATCATCACCAAATATCATCATTCTCATCATCACCAAACATCATCATTCTCATCTTCATCATCACCAAATATCATCATTCTCATCCTCACCAAACATCATCATTCTCATCTTTATCATCACCAAACATCATCATTCTAATCTTCATTATCACCAAACATCATCATTCTCATCCTCATCCTAACCAGGCAACTTCATCCTCCATCCTCATCCTCACCAAACATCATCATTCTCATCTTCATCATTACCAAATACCATCATTCTCATCCTCACCAAACATCATTATTCTCATCCTCATCCTCACCAAACATCATCATTCTCATCTTCATCATTACCAAATATCATCATTCTCATCCTCACCAAACATCATCATTCTCATCTTCATCATCACCAAATATCATCATTCTCATCATCACCAAACATTATAATTCTCATCCACATTATCACCAAACATCATCATTCTCATCTTCATCATCACCAAATATCATCATTCTCATCATCACCAAACATCATCATTCTCATCTTCATCATCACCAAATATCATCATTCTCATCATCACCAAACATCATCATTCTCATCTTCATCATCACCAAATATCATCATTCTCATCCTCACCAAACATCATCACCAAACATCATCATTCTAATCTTCATTATCACCAAACATCATCATTCTCATCCTCATCCTAACCAGGCAACTTCATCCTCCATCCTCATCCTCACCAAACATCATCATTCTCATCTTCATCATTACCAAATATCATCATTCTCATCCTCACCAAACATCATCATTCTCATCTTCATCATCCTCACCAAACATCATCATTCTCATCATCACCAAACATTATAATTCTCATCCACATTATCACCAAACATCATCATTCTCATCTTCATCATCACCAAACATTATAATTCTCATCCACATTATCACCAAACATCATGATTCTCATCTTCATCATCACCAAATATCATCATTCTCATTCTCACCAAACATCATCATTCTCTTCTTCATCATCACCAAACATCATCATTCTCATCCTCATCCTAACCAGGCAACTTCATCCTCCATCCTCACCATCACCAAACATCATCATTGTCATCTTCACAATTGATGTGGAACTTTACAGCAGTGAAAAGCTTCCATTTTGGAGCTTCTTCCAGGGGACGTTAAATCTTCTGCTTCCGTCCCTTTAACATCCAGCTATTACCGGAGTCTCCGTGTGAACACCGTTCAATACCTGGGGTCTCCAGTGCCTGACACATATTTTGTTTCTCGCTCATTTTAAGCTTGTTGCCCCCCTCTATAGCTCATGACCGTGTGTATGGGAGACTGTAAAGAAAACTGATAGTATGCAAGAAAATAATAAAACTATTAATTCTCCACTGGTCGACAGAGTGATTCATTGGGTGAAAAGCAATCTAGGAGGGGTCTGGAGAGGTGGAGGAATGTACTGTGAGGACATCATACAGTGTGTGTGGGGGAATGTACTGTGAGGACATTATACTGTGTGTGGGGGGAATGTACTGTGAGGACATTATACTGTGTGTGGGGGAATGTACTGTGAGGACATCATACTGTGTGTGGGGGAATGTACTGTGAGGACATCATACTGTGTGTGGGGGGAATGTACTGTGAGGACATCATACAGTGTGTGTGGGGGAATGTACTGTGAGGACATCATACTGTGTGTGGGGGGAATGTACTGTGAGGACATTATACTGTGTGTGGGGGGAATGTACTGTGAGGACATCATACTGTGTGTGGGGGGAATGTACTGTGAGGACATTATACTGTGTGTGGGGGAATGTACTGTGAGGACATCATACTGTGTGTGGGGGAATGTACTGTGAGGACATCATACTGTGTGTGTGGGGAATGTACTGTGAGGACATCATACTGTGTGTGGGGGAATGTACTGTGAGGACATCATACTGTGTGCGGAGGGGAATGTACTGTGAGGACATTATACTGTGTGTGGGGGGAATGTACTGTGAGGACATTATACTGTGTGTGGGGGGAATGTACTGTGAGGACATTATACTGTGTGTGGGGGGAATGTACTGTGAGGACATCATACTGTGTGTGGGGGAATGTACTGTGAGGACATCATACTGTGTGCGGGGGGAATGTACTGTGAGGACATTATACTGTGTGCGGGGGGAATGTACTGTGAGGACATCATACTGTGTGTGGGGGAATGTACTGTGAGGACATCATACAGTGTGTGTGGGGGAATGTACTGTGAGGACATTATACTGTGTGTGGGGGAATGTACTGTGAGGACATTATACTGTGTGTGGGGGGAATGTACTGTGAGGACATCATACTGTGTGTGAGGGGAATGTACTGTGAGGACATCATACTGTGTGTGGGGGAATGTACTGTGAGGACATCATACTGTGTGTGGGGGAATGTACTGTGAGGACATCATACTGTGTGTGGGGGAATGTACTGTGAGGACATTATACTGTGTGTGGGGGGAATGTACTGTGAGGACATTATACTGTGTGTGGGGGGAATGTACTGTGAGGACATCATACTGTGTGTGGGGGGAATGTACTGTGAGGACATCATACTGTGTGTGAGGGGAATGTACTGTGAGGACATCATACTGTGTGTGGGGGAATGTACTGTGAGGACATCATACTGTGTGTGGGGGAATGTACTGTGAGGACATCATACTGTGTGTGGGGGAATGTACTGTGAGGACATTATACTGTGTGTGGGGGAATGTACTGTGAGGACATTATACTGTGTGTGGGGGGAATGTACTGTGAGGACATCATACTGTGTGTGGGGGGAATGTACTGTGAGGACATCATACTGTGTGCGGGGGGAATGTACTGAGAGGAGATTATACTGTGTGTGGGGGGAATGTACTGTGAGGACATCATACTGTGTGTGGGGGAATGTACTGTGAGGACATCATACTGTGTGCGTGGGGAATGTACTGAGAGGACATCATACTGTGTGCGGGGGGAATGTACTGAGAGGACATCATACTGTGTGTGGGGGGAATGTACTGTGAGGACATCATACTGTGTGTGGGGGAATGTACTGTGATGACATCATACTGTGTGTGGGAGATGTACTGTGAGGACATCATACTGTGTGTGGGGGGAATGTACTGTGAGGACATTATTCTGTGTGTGGGGGGAATGTACTGTGAGGACATTATACTGTGTGTGGGGGAATGCACTGTGAGGACATTAACGTGTGTGGGGGAATGTACTGTGAGGGACATTACTGTGGGGGGAATTGTACGTGTGAGGACAATCTGATAACTGTGTGTGGGGGGGAATGTACTGTGAGGACATTATACTGTGTGTGGGGGGAATGTACTGTGAGGACATCATACTGTGTGTGGGGGAATGTACTGTGAGGACATATACTGGTGTGGGGGGAATGTACTGTGAGGACATATACTGTGTGGGGGGAATGTACTGTGAGGACATCATACGTGGTGTGTGGGGGGGAATGTACTTGAGGACATGAATACTGTGTGGGGGGGAATGTACTGTGAGGGACATATACTTGTGTGGGGGAATGTACTGTGAGGAATATACTGGTGGGGGAATGTACTGTGAGGACATTACTGTGGGGGAATGTACTGTGAGGACATTAACTGTGTGTGGGGGAATGTACTGTGAGGACATTACTGTGTGAGGTGTTGTGGGGAATGTACTGGTGAGGACATCATACTGTGTGTGGGGAATGTACTGTGAGGAATTCATACTGGTCGTGGTGTGGAGGAATTATACTGTGGGAATGTACTGTAGGGACATATACTGTGTGGGGGGAATGTACTGTTGAGGGACATATACTGTGTGTGGGAATGTACGTGTGAGGACATAATACTGTGTGGGGGGAATGTACTGTGAGGACATCATACTGTGTGTGGGGGAATGTACTGTGAGGACATATACTGTGGTGGGGGAATGTACTGTGAGGACATCATACTGTGTGTGGAGGGGAATGTACTGTGAGGACATCATACTGTGTGGGGGGAATGTACTGTGAGGACATTAGTGTGGGGATACTAGTGACATATACTGTGTGGGGGGAATGTACTGTGAGGACATCATACTGTGTGTGGGGGAATGTACTGTGAGGACATTATACTGTGTGTGGGGGGAATGTACTGTGAGGACATTATACTGTGTGTGGGGGAATGTACTGTGAGGACATCATACTGTGTGTGGGGGGGAATGTACTGTGAGGACATTATACTGTGTGTGGGGGAATGTACTGTGAGGACATCTACTGTGTGTGGGGGAATGTACTGTGAGGACATCATACTGTGTGTGGGGGAATGTACTGTGAGGACATCATACTGTGTGTGGGGGAATGTACTGTGAGGACATTATACTGTGTGTGGGGAATGTACTGTGAGGACATTATACTGTGTGTGGGGGGAATGTACTGTGAGGACATCATACTGTGTGTGGGGGAATGTACTGTGAGGACATCATACTGTGTGGGGGGAATGTACTGGAGGACATTATACTGTGTGGTGGGGGAATGTACTGTGAGGACATCATACTGTGTGTGGGGGAATGTACTGTGAGGACATCATACTGTGTGGGGGGAATGTACTGTGAGGACATCATACTGTGTGGGGGGAATGTACTGAGAGGACATCATACTGTGTGTGGGGGAATGTACTGTGAGGACATCATACTGTGTGGTGGGGGAATGTACTGTGAGACATCATACTGTGTGTGGGGGAATGTACTGTGAGGACATCATACTGTGTGTGGGGGGAATGTACTGTGAGGACATTATACTGTGTGTGGGGGGAATGTACTGTGAGGACATTATACTGTGTGGGGGGAATGTACTGTGAGACATTATACTGTGTGTGGGGGAATGTACTGTGAGGACATCATACTGTGTGTGGGGGGAATGTACTGTGAGGACATCATACTGTGTGTGGGGGGAATGTACTGTGAGGACATCATACTGTGTGTGGGGGGAATGTACTGTGAGGACATCATACTGTGTGTGGGGGAATGTACTGTGAGGACATTATACTGTGTGTGGGGGAATGTACTGTGAGGACATATACTGTGTGTGGGGGGAATGTACTGTGAGGACATCATACTGTGTGTGGGGGGAATGTACTGTGAGGACATCATACTGTGTGTGGGGGGAATGTACTGTGAGGACATATACTGTGTGTGGGGGGAATGTACTGTGAGGACATCATACTGTGTGTGGGGGGAATGTACTGTGAGGACATCGTACTGTGTGTGGGGGAATGTACTGTGAGGACATCATACTGTGTGTGGGGGAATGTACTGTGAGGACATCATACTGTGTGTGGGGGAATGTACTGTGAGGACATCATACTGTGTGTGTGGGGGAATGTACTGTGAGGACATCTACTGTGTGGGGAAGTACTGTGAGGACATTACTGTGTGTGGGGGGAATGTACTGTGAGGACATCGTACTGTGTGTGGGGGGGAATGTACTGTGAGGACATCATACTGTGTGTGGGGGGAATGTACTGTGAGGACATCATACTGTGTGTGGGGGGAATGTACTGTGAGGACATCGTACTGTGTGTGGGGGGAATGTACTGTGAGGACATTATACTGTGTGTGGGGGGAATGTACTGTGAGGACATCATACTGTGTGGGGGGAATGTACTGTGAGGACATCATACTGTGTGTGGGGGGAATGTACTGTGAGGACATCATACTGTGTGTGGAGGAATGTACTGTGAGGACATCATACTGTGTGTGGGGGGAATGTACTGTGAGGACATTATACTGTGTGTGGGGGGAATGTACTGTGGGACATCATACTGTGTGGGGGGAATGTACTGTGAGGACATCATACTGTGTGTGGGGGGAATGTACTGTGAGGACATCATACTGTGTGTGGGGGGAATGTACTGTGAGGACATCATACTGTGTGTGGGGGGAATGTACTGTGAGGACATTATACTGTGTGTGGGGGGAATGTACTGTGAGGACATTATACTGTGTGTGGGGGGAATGTACTGTGAGGACATCATACTGTGTGTGGGGGGAATGTACTGTGAGGACATCATACTGTGTGTGGGGGGAATGTACTGTGAGGACATCATACTGTGTGTGGGGGGAATGTACTGTGAGGACATCGTACTGTGTGTGGGGGGGAATGTACTGTGAGGACATCCTACTGTGTGTGGGGGGAATGTACTGTGAGGACATCATACTGTGTGTGGGGGGAATGTACTGTGAGGACATCATACTGTATGTGGGGGAATGTAGTGTGAGGACATCATACTGTGTGGGGGGATGTACTGTAAGGAGGTATCGCAGGTCAGAGCCATCAATCATCATCAAGGGTTTATTTTTACAAATAAAACTGTCGGCAGCTTTCTGGATACACAATAAGCAAAAAACATGATATATACAGAAGAGAAGGGGTTAATACACATAATGAGGGCGGTCTGAGATATAAGACACATGAATGGAGGAACTGACACAATGTAACGATGATACGAAGAAAGTGATGAAGATTCATCCCAGGTCTACAGACAGTGTCAGACTGGGGCAGCGGGGCCCCACCAGTGACTGGCTCTAGGGGCCACTCATCAATTACATGCAAATATTATATTCACAAATTGCCTAATTCTTCTATATAACAATATACTGGGGAGTTTGTCCAATGAATGATGTGATGCTCCCTTAGGTAAACATGTGTATTGTAACAATGACTCATTGTGTTGGGGGATAAGTGACATAATACTGCACAGGGGCCCACCGGAGGATTCTCCGGCTCCCCGGCGGGCCAGTCCGAGCCTGTCTACAGATTCTGAGGAAGATCCCGGAGGACAGATACTGTCCATAGATATAGTGATGTATATACAGGCTGCTCTGCTATATATACTGTGGGAGGGGGGGGGATAAAACTTCACTCTCATTGCAACATTATCACTAAACGTTGCATTGTGTTTTGTACTCTAGTCACATCCAGAGCTGCATTCCCTTTTCTGCAGCTGCTGTGTCACTTTACTGACTCAGCATGCATCGGAGAGTTGTGAGTGGCGAGCACTGCCATGGTCGAGAGCTCTATAGCCCGTAATGAGCTAGGACGGGCTCGACTCTTTAACGGACATAATGGAAGTCAGTGGGAGCATTATTCTGGAAGATCATTGGTGCAGCTCTGGAGGTGAGTGAGAATAAAGGAGCCCATCTGTTTTAGATAGTGGGCACAGATCATTCTCCTTGCCCCTCCATACTAAAGCATGATGGATTAGAAGGAGGGTGCACGTGTTTCCAATGGGGAGAGGGAGTAACCTGCGGCCAGTATATAGATTGGGTCCGTGTGATCTTCACTATCACCCATCAATGCTACATGACAATGAATGGAGAAGTCCCTAATAAAACCGATGCCTGCGATACCTGGAACCTCCATACTGGTCACCACTGAGCATCACCATAAGACTGCTCCTAACGAGGGTGTAATTATTACAAACCTGCGCCATATAAAACAGCCACTAACGAGGTGAACATGTACAGAATAGCATCGCAGTGACCCGAGGGCCAAACACAGGAACCACCATATAGACAACAGGAGCACAGGCTGACGCCCATTAGTCAGGACTCCGATGTGCAACCCCCGAGGTTCTGATGTTGCTTCCTATGGTGCTTTAATTATCAGGAAGAAGCCCCAGGATATAAAAAATAAGGATCAGATCTTATATTTACAGATTATTGAAAGTTATGCCACCTGATCACAACCTGATATGTAATGCCCCTGGAAACTCAAGGTAGTATCAATTCCCTTATTGCTTACAGCTTAACTGACTGCTCATAGCTAGTAATTATCACTGAGACATCTGTGCAAAGGAGCAAAGTGTGAGGAGATGAGGAGGCTGGAGCCGGCAGGGGAGGAGGCTGGAGACCGCAGAGGAGGAGGCTGGAGACCCGCAGGGGAGGTGGCTGGAGACCGGCAGGGGAGGAGGCTGGAGACGGCAGGAGGAGGGAGCCCGGGGAGGCTCTGCAGGGAGGAGGCTGGAGAACGCAGGGGAGGAGGCTGGAGACTGCAGGGGAGGAGGCTGGAGCTGCAGGGGAGGAGGCTGGAGCCGGCAGGGGAGGGGCTGGAGAAATGGCAGGGGAGGAGACTGGAGCCGGCAGGGGAGGAGGCTGGAGCTCTGCAGGGGAGGAGGCTGGAGCTCTGCAGGGGAGGAGGCTGGAGACGGCAGGGGAGGGCTGGAGCTCTGCAGGGAGGAGGCTGGAGAACGGCAGGGGAAAGAGATGGAGACCTGCAGGGGAGGAAACGCAGGAGGAAGGAACTGGAGACTTGTAGGGGAGGAGAGCTGGAGACCTGCAGGGGAAGGACTGAGACCTCAGGGAGGAGGCTGGAGCCTGCAGGAGGAGGAGGCTGGAGAACGGCAGGGGAGGAGGCTGGAGCTCTGCAGGGGAGGAGGCTGGAGAAGGCAGGGGAGGAGGCTGGAGCTCTGCAGGAGAGGAGGCTGGAGAACGCAGGGGAGGAGGCTGGAGCTCTGCAGGGGAGGAGGCTGGAGAACGGCAGGGGAGGAGGCTGGAGACTGCAGGGGAGGAGGCTGGAGCTCTGCAGGGAGGAGGCTGGAGAAGGCAGGGGAGGAGGCTGGAGCCTGCAGGGGAGGAGGCTGGAGAACGGCAGGGGAGGAGGCTGGAGCTCTGGGAGGGAGGAGGCTGGAGAACGGCAGGGGAGGAGGCTGGAGAACGCAGGGGAGGAGGCTGGAGAACGGCAGGGGAGGAGGCTGGAGCTCTGCGGGGAGGAGGATGGAGAACGGCAGGGGAGGAGGCGAGGAAACCAGGAGAGGAGGACTGGAGAACGGCAGGGGAGGAGGAAACTGGAGACCTGCAGGGGAAGGACTGGAGAACTGGCAGGGGAGGAGGCTGGAGACCTGCAGGGGAGGAGCTGGAGAACGGCAGGGGAGGAGGCTAGGAGACCGGCAGGGGAGGAGACTGGAGACTAGGACAGGAGGAGGAGACTGGATGACCTGGCAGGGGAGGAGGACTGGATGACCGATGGAGATGAGGAGGAGGCTGGACGCAGGGGAGGAGAGGCTGGGAGGAGACGGCAGGGAGGAGAAGAGACTGGACGACAGGGATGAGGAGGAGACTGGAGACCAGGGGAGGAGAGACTGGACGACGCAGGGGAGGAGGACTGGACACCAGGGGGAGAAGAGACTGGAGACCTGCAGGAGGAGAAGAGACATGGACGACCAGAGAGAAGGAGACTGGAGACCGGAGGAGGAGAACTGGACGACCAGGGATGAGGAGGAGGACTGGACGACCAGGGGAGGAGGGTGAGACCTGAGGAGGAGACTGAACCAGGGGAGGAGACGATGGACGACCAGGAGGAGGAAGAGACTGGAGGACCAGGGGAGGAGGAGACTGGACGACCAGGGGAGGAGAAGAGACTGGACGAGGCCGAGGGAGGAGGAAGAGACTGGAGACCAGGGAGAGGAGAGACTGGACGACCAGGGAAGGAGGAAGAGACTGGACGACAGGGAGGAGGAAGAGACTGGACGACCGGAGGAGGAAGAGACTGACGACCAGGAGGAGGGAAGAGACTGGACGACCGGGAGGAGGAAGAGACTGGACGACCAGGGAGGAGGAAGAGACTGGAGACCAGGGAGGAGGAAGAGACTGGACGACCAGGGAGGAGGAAGAGACTGGACGACCAGGGAGGAGGAAGAGACTGGACGACCAGGGAGGAGGAAGAGACTGGACGACCAGGGAGGAGGAAGAGACTGGACGACCAGGGAGGAGGAAGAGACTGGAGACCAGGGAGGAGGAAGAGACTGGACGACCGGGAGGAGGAAGAGACTGGAGACCAGGGAGGAGGAAGAGACTGGACGACCGGGGAGGAGGAAGAGACTGGACGACCGGGGAGGAGGAAGAGACTGGACGACCAGGGAGGAGGAAGAGACTGGACGACCAGGGAGGAGGAAGAGACTGGACGACCAGGGAGGAGGAAGAGACTGGACGACCAGGAAGCTGAAAGTCATAGGTCTACGTCACCATCGTAGAGGGGGATCAGGAAGTCTTGGAAGACGAGTTGGGCAGGTTAGGTAAAACCATAGAGGTCAATACAACCTGGTGAGGACTAACACTCACAAATCAAGACGTACAACCAGATAAGATATGGAGGTCCATCAGTCACACACTGGGAGAATACCGAGAACAACGACAAGATCAGGAGGCATAGTAACAACACACTGGTAGAACACCAGACAAGATCATGGAAGTCCATCAGTCAACAACACACTGGGAGGAACAACAGCAGATCATGGAGCCATCGTCACACAACCACTGGTAGAACAACCAGACAAGATCCAGGGAGGAGGTCATCAGTCACACACATGGTAGACAACCAGGACAAGACTGGAGGTCATCAGTCACACAACCATGGTAGAACATCAGACAGATCATGGAGGTCATCAGTCAACAAACACTGGTAGAACAATCGAGCAAGCATGGAAGGTCATCGTCACACAACACAGGTAGAACAACAGACAAGATCATGGAAGTCATCAGCACACAACACGGTAGAACAACCAGAAAGTATGGAAGTCCATCAGTCACACAACACTGGTAGACACAGACAGATCAGGACGGTCCATCGGCAACAACACTGGTGAACAACCAGGACAAGATCATGGAGGTCATCAGTACACAACCTGGTGAGACTACAAAAACAGACAATCTGAGCCATCATAAACAAGTCAACGAGAAACCAGACAAGATTATGGAGGTCTTCAGTCACACAACACACTGGAGATCAGGAAAGTCTCATGAATAGAGTCCATACAGCTAGACAAAAATAAGGGGGACACATAAAGATGATTTGCACAGTCTGATGTGATACAGAAGGTTGGTACAGCCAAGAAACGTCATCAAGGTCAATAGAAAAATGAGCACAAGTCAACAGAAACCAGACAAGACCATGGAGGTCCAGACAGTCAACCGATGAGGAAAAGGTCAGAACAATGAACAACTGTATATAGTCAAAGCAGCCCACACCATACGATTATAGATTTAAGGTAGATATTGGCAGATCCAACCAATCTCAGTGGGACCAGCCACCGGTGTAATGTCTACGGCACGTCACAGGCATAGAAGGATCCACCAATGAGTAATGTCTGCAGCCAAGGTATAGGAGATATGAGAGTCACACGAGGAGATCCAGGGTAGAGTCCTAACATAACATGGATATAATAGGATATTACCGCTATTATACAACATAGGGAGTTTACACCAGGCTGATGATAGAGAAAGAATGCCATAAAAATGGAGAACATCAGAGGATTGTCCAGGGGTCTAAAGCCACCACCCATTGACTCTGACGGGTGGTAACTACATGGCAGTGTATTGCTGTCCCGGGAACGTGGCGTCCGGTCCTGACACCGGTAGCATGCAGGTGTGGAGTGAGGACACCAGCGGGTCCTGGACAAGATTTAGCTTCATGAACTGCTTCATTAGCGCTTGATATGAAAATATCGAGCTACAAAGGAAAAATTGTGCTGAACTGTCAATGCCACAATGTATCGCGTGATCCTAATGTCCATGCAGGTGGTGGTTGTCCGGTGAAGAAATGTCTATGTGATAGCAGCAAAAAAAAGTGTTCACTGAACTTGAGCCTGATCCACAGCAGCCAGAAGGGGGCGCCTCACTCAGGAAAACACTGGGTAGTCTCCGAAGAGTTCATCAAACGGCTGCCATCTGAAGAGCGGGCACTGTAGTGCATGAACGATCCCACATCATCAACTGAAGAGAGCGGGCATGTAGTGCATGAACAATCCCACATAATAAACTGAAGAAGGGGGCAATGTAGTGCATGAACGATCCCACATCATATACTGAAGAAAAGGCGGGCATGTAGTGCATGAAGCATCCCCCATCATACACTGAAAAGAGCGGACAATGTAGTGCATTAACATCCCACATCATACACTGAAGAAGAGCGGGCATTGTAGTGCATGAACGACCCACATCATACACTGAAGAAGAGCGGGCAGTGTAGTGCATGAACGATCCCCATCATACACTGAAGAAGAGCGGGCACTGTAGTGCATAAGCGATCCCATGTCTTGCATTGAAGAAGAGCGGGCACTGTAGCCCATGAACGATCCCACATCATCTTGAAGAAGAGGGGCATGTAGGCTGCGATCCACTGCATAAAGAAGCGGGCACTGTAGTGCATAAGCGATCCCATCATCATGAATAAGAGCGGACATGTAGTGCATGAACAATCCCACATCATACACTGAAGAAGAGCGGGCATTGTAGTGCATGAACGATCCCACATCATACACTGAAGAAGAGCGGGCATGTAGTGCATGAACGTCCCACATCATCACTGAATGAAGAGCGGGCACTGTAGTGCATAAGCGATCCCATCTGCATTGAAGAAGAGCGGGCACTGTAGTGCATGAGCGATCCCACATCATACTCTGAAGAAGGGCGGGCACTGTAGTGCATAAGCGATACCATGTCATGCATTAAGAAGAGCGGGCACTGTAGTGGATTGAGCGATCCCACGTCATCATTAGGAGAGCGGCATGTAGTGATAGCGATCCCACGTCATGATTGACAAGATGGGCACTGTATGCATGACGAACCCCGGCAGAAGTGAAGAAGAGCGTGGCACTGTAGTGGATTAATGATCCCACCATTCATGAAGAAGAGCTTCTGCACCCGTACAGTTTAGCAATCCTGTAGTCATGAAGAACCTCGACAGTAATGTCGCACCAGGCAGAAGCTCAGCGGCCCTATTGAAGGACAGTCCCTTTTGTACTACAAATCTGCTTCATCTGAAGAAGTAAATACAAGTCAAAATTTTCCCCTCTTTGTACAGTTGTTGCACCGAAGAGCTGAAGTTACTTGACAGCGCGGCCTCATATCTGCACAGGACCGAGATCCGGCTTTTCTTGGTGACTACAAAATCTGGTTCTCTGAAAAGAAGGAAATACAAAGTCAGACACTTTCCCCCAGACCTACAATATATATACACAATAAACGAGAGAGAGTCCAGGGGTCATAATAGAGATGACCATAGAGGGGTCCATAATAGAGATGACCATAGAGGGGTCCATAATAGAGATGACTATAGAGGGGTCCATAATAGAGATGACCATAGAGGAGTCCATAATAGAGATGACCATAGAGGGGTCCATAATAGAAATGACCATAGAGGGGTCCATAATAGAGATGACTATAGAGGGGTCCATAATAGAGATGACCATAGAGGGGTCCATAATAGAGATGACCATAGAGGGGTCCATAATAGAGATTACTATAGAGGGGTCCATAATAGAGATGACCATAGAGGGGTCCATAATAGAGATGACCATAGAGGGGTCCATAATAGAGATGAATATAGAGGCATCCATAATAGAGATGACCATAGAGGGGTCCATAATAGAGATGACTATAGAGGGGTCCATAATAGAGATGACTATAGAGGGGTCCATAATAGAGATGACTATAGAGGGGTCCATAATAGAGATGACTATAGAGGGGTCCATAATAGAGATGACCATAGAGGGGTCCATAATAGAGATGACCATAGAGGGGTCCATAATAGAGATTACTATAGAGGGGTCCATAATAGAGATGACCATAGAGGGGTCCATAATAGAGATGACCATAGAGGGGTCCATAATAGACATGAATATAGAGGCATCCATAATAGAGATGACCATAGAGGGGTCCATAATAGAGATGACTATAGAGGGGTCCATAATAGAGATGACTATAGAGGGGTCCATAATAGAGATGACTATAGAGGGGTCCATAATAGAGATGACTATAGAGGGGTCCATAATAGAGATGACCATAGAGGGGTCCATAATAGAGATGACCATAGAGGGGTCCATAATAGAGATTACTATAGAGGGGTCCATAATAGAGATGACCATAGAGGGGTCCATAATAGAGATGACCATAGAGGGGTCCATAATAGAGATGAATATAGAGGCATCCATAATAGAGATGACCATAGAGGGGTCCATAATAGAGATGACTATAGAGGGGTCCATAATAGAGATGACTATAGAGGGGTCCATAATAGAGATGACTATAGAGGGGTCCATAATAGAGATGACTATAGAGGGGTCCATAATAGAGATGAATATAGAGGGTTCTGTAATAGAGATGACTATAGAGGGGTCCAAGTCGCCGACAACACTTACTGGGCAGAGTCTTCAGATGAATGGCAGTCAGGAAGTTTGTCTTTATCCCTCCATCTTTTACCGTCCTCCCAACCCTAACCCTGAACAAAAGAAAGACAAGAAATTAGATAATCGACCGCCCTGATAAGATTGCCTTGACATGGCAGAGTGGCTCAAAAGTTTGATGAAGATTGTGCCAAAAATGTCAATTTCAGAATATTATACAGTTTGGAAGGAATATGTTAATTTGCACAGTTTTTAATGCAAGCTATCTTCTGGATTTCTCAGAGTTAACTCTCACTGCACCAGACCAGCACACATAAATGAGAGCAAGACAAGTCCAAGTGCAATAACTGAATGTGAACAGTTACCAAGAATGCCATCAACAATACAGATGGAAAACAAGCAAAATCCTGCGTGCAGGGCAAAGTACAGTTTGGAGGTAATATGTGCAATTGCACAAATTTTACTGCAGGTTTTGTCCTGGTGGTGCTGGCTTTTTTTGATTATTTTTGGTAATGGTACATGGTGGACCTCCACTTTGCCCTGCACACCGGATTTTGCTTGTTTTCCATCTGTATTGTTGATGGCATTCTTGGTAACGGTTCACATTCAGTTACTGCACGCCACCTATCAGGGTCAGTTATTTCAGGCTTCATTTGCTTAGACTTGTCTTGCCCTCATTCATGTGTGCTGGTCTAGTGCAGAGAGAGTTAACTCTGAGAAGTCTTGACTCCTGTTGAGTCAGTGACAGGTGTGCTGGGCCTGGGTTGGCTTTTTATTCACTTGCATTTGGACTGGCAACATGGGAGCAGACTGGAGATGTACCAGGTAGATTTAGCTTTGGATATTATACTATATTTTTCTGTTTGAGGCAGTAATGCACAACTAAAATAAAAAAGTATTGGAACACCCTATTTGAGATGCCTTGATGTGGCAGGGTGGCTTAGAAAGATTGATCAATCTTTTGCCAAATTCTCAAATTGGTACAGTTTGGAGGTAATATGTGCCATTTTATGGCAGGTTTTTTTCTGGTGGTGCTGGCTTTTTTTTGCTAGTTTTTATTATAATACTCCTCCTATATACAAGAATGTAACTACTATAATACTGCCCCTATATACAAGAATATAACTACTATAATACTGCTCCTATATACAAGAATATAACTACTATAATACTGCTCCTATATACAAGAATATAACTACTATAATACTGCTCCTATGTACAAGAATATAACTACTATAATACGCTCCTATGTACAAGAATATAACTACTATAATACTGCTCCTATTATACAAGAATATAACTACTATAATACTGCCCCTATGTACAAGAATATAACTACTATAATACTGCTCCTATGTACAAGAATATAACTACTATAATACTGCTCCTATGTACAAGAATATAACTACTATAATACTGCTCCTATATACAAGAATATAACTACTATAATACTGCTCCTATATACAAGAATATAACTACTATAATACTGCTCCTATGTACAAGAATATAACTAGTATAATACTGCCCTTATATACAAGAATATAACTACTATAATACTGCTCCTATATACAAGAATATAACTACTATAATACTGCTCCTATATAAAGGAATATAACTACTATAATACTGACCCTATATACAAGAATATAACTACTATAATACTGCTCCTATATGCAAGAATATAACTACTATAATACTGCCCTACGTACAAGAATATAACTACTATAATACTGCCCCTACGTACAAGAATATAACTACTATAATACTGCCCCTAAGTACAAGAATATAACTACTATAATACTGCCCCTACGTACAAGAATATAACTACTATAATACTGCCCCTATATACAAGCATATAACTACTATAATACTGCTCCTATATACAAGAATATAATTACTATAATACTGCCCCCCATATACAAGAATATAACTACTATAATACTGCCCCTATATACAAGAATATAACTACTATAATACTGCTCCTATATACAAGAATATAACTACTATAATTCTGCCCCTATGTACAAGAATATAACTACTATAATACTGCTCCTATGTACAAGAATATAACTACTATAATACTGCCCCTATGTACAAGAATATAACTACTATAATACTGCTCCCTATATACAAGAATATAACTACTATAATACTGCTCCTATATACAAGAATATAACTACTATAATACTGCTCCTATGTACAAGAATATAACTACTATAATACTGCTCCTATATACAAGAATATAACTACTATAATACTGCCCCTATGTACAAGAATATAATACTATAATACTGCTCCTATATACAAGAATATAACTACTATAATACTGCTCCTATATACAAGAATATAACTACTATAATACTGCTCCTATGTACAAGAATATAACTACTATAATACTGCTCCTATATACAAGAATATAACTACTATAATGCTGCCCCTATATACAAGAAATATAACTATTATAATACTGCTCCTATATACAAGAATATAACTACTATAATACTGCCCCTATGTACAAGAATATAACTACTATAATACTGCCCTATATACAAGAATATAACTACTATAATACTGCTCCTATGTACAAGAATATAACTACTATAATACTGCTCCTATATACAAGAATATAACTACTATAATACTGCCCCTATATACAAGAATATAACTACTATAATACTGCTCCTATATACAAGAATATAACTACTATAATGCTGCCCCTATATACAAGAATATAACTATTATAATACTGCTCCTATATACAAGAATATAACTACTATAATACTGCCCCTATATACAAGAATATAACTACTATAATACTGCTCCTATGTACAAGAATATAACTACTATAATACTGCTCCTATATACAAGAATATAACTACTATAATACTGCTCCTATATACAAGAATATAACTACTATAATACTGCCCCTATATACAAGAATATAACTACTATAATACTGCTCCTATGTACAAGAATATAACTACTATAATACTGCTCCTATATACAAGAATATAACTACTATAATACTGCCCCTATATACAAGAATATAACTACTATAATACTGCTCCTATATACAAGAATATAACTACTATAATACTGCTCCTATATACAAGAATATAACTACTATAATACTGCCCCTATATACAAGAATATAACTACTATAATACTGCCCCTATATACAAGAATATAACTACTATAATACTGCTCCTATATACAAGAATATAACTACTATAATACTGCTCCTATATACAAGAATATAACTACTATAATGCTGCCCTATATACAAGAATATAACTATATATATACTGCTCCTATATACAAGAATATAACTACTATAATACTGCCCTATATACAAGAATATAACTACTATAGTACTGCTCCTATGTACAAGAATATAACTACTATAATACTGCTCCTATATACAAGAATATAACTACTATAATACTGCTCCTATATATAAGAATATAACTACTATAATACTGCTCCTATATACAAGAATATAACTACTATAATACTGCTCCTATATACAAGAATATAACTACTATAATACTGCCCCTATATACAAGAATATAACTACTATAATACTGCTCCTATATACAAGAATATAACTACTATAATACTGCTCCTATGTACAAGAATATAACTACTATAATACTGCCCCTATGTACAAGAATATAACTACTATAATACTGCTCCTATATACAAGAATATAACTACTATAATCCTGCTCCTATGTACAAGAATATAACTACTATAATACTGCCCCTATGTACAAGAATATAACTACTATAATACTGCTCCTATATACAAGAATATAACTACTATAATACTGCCCCTATATACAAGAATATAACTACTATAATACTGCCCCTATATACAAGAATATAACTACTATAATACTGCTCCTATGTACAAGAAAATAACTACTATAATACTGCTCCTATATACAAGAATATAACTACTATAATACTGCCCCTATGTACAAGAATATAACTACTATAATACTGCCCCAATATACAAGAATATAACTACTATAATACTGCTCCTATATACAAGAATATAACTACTATAATCCTGCCCCTATATACAAGAATATAACTACTATAATACTGCTCCTATATACAAGAATATAACTACTATAATACTGCCCCTATGTACAAGAATATAACTACTATAATACTGCTCCTATATACAAGAATATAACTACTATAATACTGCTCCGATGTACAAGAATATAATTATATACCGTAATCGGCCACATGTGTCGTCTCCGTACTCACCAGATGAGGGCGCCAATAGCCAAAAAGACGACCAGCACGATAAAAGCGAATATCCCCAGCGAGATCATTACGGCCACTTTCTCTACGGGGTCTGCGGGGAGAACATCCCAAAATCATATATTATAAGCTCACGGGGGAGGGATGTCCTCTGAGGACACTTGCCTGGTGCCATCTTTGTCTGGTGTAGGGACTCCAGCTATATTAATAGAGGGGGGGGGATACTCGTCCCATTGAGGAACACAACAGTTCAGCTCTTTCCAGACTAGAATAATATCATATAATAATAATATTTATTCATGTATATAGCGCTATTAATTCCATAGCACTTTACATACATTGCAGGAATGGCGGATAGCAGAGAGCAATAGACTGTATTTATTTGCTTAGAACAGGTCCAATAGCCCTCAGCAATCACCGGTGTTGTTATAGCCGATGGTGCAATCATCAATATCTTACCGATCGGTTCCTGTACTTGAGGCTCCGGCTCTTCTGTAGTGGTTTCATTACTGACCTCTGACACAGACTCTGGAGGGAGCAGAGATTCGTCAGTCACAGGGGGTAAAGTACACGGCTATGGAAGCGCTCCGGCTATGCCGAGGCCAAGGAGGACCGGACAAACATGACCTATGTCACCTCTTTGGATACAAAACACCTAAGAACATACAGTAGGTTTTATGCTCTCCATGAAGGTTCCTCAGAGGAGGGGCAGTAAGTTATCTGTATGGTCTAATTGGTACATGATGGTACTACACAGCCACACTGCCTCCCCCATATATCGGCACAGAGTAATGGTGGCTATCTACAGGAGCTCCACTAGGTAGGATGAGGATGACCATTGAAGACCAACATCCCGGTGCTTCCCAATGCCATCACCCATGCTCTGTATGGAAGTTCCTCAGAGGAGGAGCAGTTATCCATACGTTCCGATTGGACATGATGAGAGGTGATAGTTCTCCGACCATGTTGAGGCCAAGAGGCACCAAACAAACAGGACATGTGTTACCTTGAGGTTCCCAAGAAGGTACAGTAGCTTCTTTGCTCCTTATGGGAGTTCCTTGGAGGAGGGGCAGCAAGTTATCTGTATGGGCTAATTGGACATGATTGGAGGTGATAGTGGTACATAGTCACACTGCTTCCCTCAAGGACTGGAGTAATAGTGGCTATCTACAGGATCTACACTAGGCAGGATGAGGGTGACTGATAGTGACCACCACCCCGGTGCTGCCCAATGCCCTCACCTGGAGTTTCTATAGCCTGTATGCTCTGTATGGAAGTTCCTCGGAGGAGGGGCAGTAAGTTATCTGTATGGTCTGATGGGAGGTTATAGTGGTGCATAGCCACACTACATTCCCCACATATCAGCCTGAAATAATAGTGGCTATCTACAGGATCTCCACTAGGCAGGATGAGGGTGACCGATAGCATTCACCATCCCAGTGCCATCCCGTGTCCTCACCTGGTGTCTCCGTACTGGTCCAGGGTGTGGCTCTGGCTTCCATGCTCCATTCACTCCAGTTACCGGCATCCAGGAAATCTCTGGCGCTGACCTGCATGATGTGCTCCAGGCCCATGAAGGCGTCTGTGATGGTGTCCGTCAGGTTGGCCGTCTCCACCTGCTCCAGAGCAACATGAGATCCATAAGAACGTGCAGTGATGGGCTTGTATGTACGGCGACGGGCAGGCCCATGTTCTTACCGTGGACCAGAACATGTGCAGGACTGGTCGGTACTGTAGACGGAACTTCAGCTGGAAATGTGGCTCCTGGGGCCACGTGGATGGATATGCCCAAGTGACCCGCAGCCGCCTGGGGGCTTGAGGGATGGGCTCCGCTGACAGGATCTCTGGGGGATCCGGCTTAACTACGGCACAAAAGAATGAAGGACAGTAATTGAGTAACGACCTTGTAAAGAGAACCCCCCAATGTTACACGCAGAGGACCCCCCTCACCTATAGACTGCACATTAAACTCTAGGATCCTAAAGCTGGAGCCCAGCGGGTTCTCCTCCGTAATGTTCATCTGGTAGGATGTCCACAGCTTGGAGTTCCTCACGGAGCACATGTTAGGATGGCGTACGTCCTGCACACAGATCTCTGGATTGCTCCTGTCCACCCTGCAAAATAAAGGGATCATTTAGAATCTTACTGTACAAACATCTGACAAAGGAGAGAGGGATCCCGGGAAGAACGAATGATCCCTCTCCTGACAGGTCTGCAAATATAGATAAAAAGTTATCCCCTTTCCCCTCTTATTCGGTTTATTAGTTTATTGGCCCATCAAATAGCCAGAATGGACCATCAAATACCCAGAATGGACCATCAAATACCTGGACTTGCGCTTCAAATACCCAGACTGGCCCATCAAATAGCCAGAATGGACCATCTAATACCCGAACTGGCTCATCAAATACCCGAACTGGCTCATCAAATACCCGAACTGGCTCATCAAATACCCGAACTGGCTCATCAAATACCCGAACTGGCTCATCAAATACCCGAACTGGCTCATCAAATACCCGAACTGGCTCATCAAATACCCGAACTGGCTCATCAAATACCCGAACTGGCTCATCAAATACCCGGACTGGCCCATCAAATACCCAGACTGGCCATCAAATACCTGGACTGGCCATCAAATACCTGGACTGGCCATCAAATACCTGGACTGGCCATCAAATACCTGGACTGGCCATCAAATACCTGGACAGGCCTATCAAATTCCCGGACTGGCTCAACAGATGCCTGGAGCTGCTCATCAAATACATGGATTGGCGATCTAATACCCAGACAAGGCCATCAAATGCCCGGACTGGCCCATCAAATACCTGGAGCTGCTAATCAAATATCCAGACTGGCCATCCAATACCCGGACTGGTCTATCAGATATCTGGACTGGTCAATCACATATCCAGACTGGTCCATCAGATATCCGGACTGATCCAACAATACATCTTATAGTACCTTCACACGCCGCAATCTCAAAGGTAATATGGGAGTACATGTTCAGCGCGGCGAGGAGATAGGCGTGCCGCAGTGGTTTACACCGCGCCCCATATGCGCTCATTGGACAATGCAACAGCGTTACGATTGGTCAGCCTGCTCTGGTAGGTTGGCTAATACATGACGCCATTGCCATTGTGTGGCGCTGGACGGACAGCTCATCAAATATGGCGCGGTGTCAATTGACAGCCAATGGGAACACAGTAGCCCACACCAATCAGTTCACACGGGGCGCGGACTACAGCACGCTGTGGCACGCCTACGGCAAATCATAGGTGATGCTGATTCCATCACTATCGCCGTATCACACGCCACAAAACGGAAATATCACCTTCATGATTGAGGCTCATTTATCGCCGCGAAATTTCATGGCGATTGCTCCGGGGCGACGTATCGCCTTTAGGATTCCCTGCCGAGATTGCGGCGTGTGAAGGTACCATTAGATTTGGTTTTACTCTCAGGAGCTTTGGGGTAAGGTGGAGAATGTGTGGCGCCCCCTATGTGTTACACATACAAACCGATGCTGCACATGTTAGACATATAAAGAAGGAGCCGGTATAAAGGACTGAGGGAACGTGGATCTGATGTTCCTCGGACCGCGGCGCTCACACCAGATGACATCTAGGGAAGCACCATGGGGCGAGCGAAGCTGTGAGTCAGGACTACTGATTAACCACGGCTGACCGACCACAAGGAGGGTCAGGCCACAGACCACATCATCCAAGGAGCGCCCACAAAACCTCACAAGACGCGTCTGATGGTCCGCACCACCCCAATGTCACCAACGTGGACACATCAGCAAATGGGAGCTGTAGTCTGGAATGGAACAAAGTTGTGAGAGCCAAGATCAGCACAACTACAACTCCCAGCAGATCCAGAAATCCTCTACTGACTTCATCCTGCCCACAGCTGAGGGGTTGTTACAGTGGAATCACTGATACATTGTAGCAAATACTTCAGCAGGGCAGTTTCAGAACGATGAATTCAATGAACAACTAAAAAGTCGGGATCTCAAAAATGACTTATCAGTGGGCGGCATCACGCTCCATTCCTGCAGCACAACACAACGTCTGATCCTCAGGGCACGAGGCCAAGACACAAGGGATGAAGCCGACCCAGACCCAGGAGCCGCAGGGTTAATGAGAGCCCAGGGAGCTTCCATTCACTGACAGATGACGAGACCCTGAGTCACTGAGCATGTGTCTCATAGGAATCTGAGAAGGAGCCAAGAATCTGATCACATTACATCCGAGGAGGAGGCTCAAGTGTCCAGAGTGGAGGGAAGACTTCACGGGAGAAGTTATTTAATGTTTCCTTATTATGTGGTGGGATCTGTCCAGACCAAAGAGCATAATAAATAATATCTAATAATATATGAAAAAGTCTTCATACTTCCTGTCCCACCACCCATCCACTCACCTCTCCAGCATCTCCGCTCCACACCACCACCCATCCACTCAAAAGGCCCCTCCACTACTCACCACCACCCATCCACTCAACATCTCCGGCATCTCCGCTCCACACCACCACCCATCCACTCAACATCTCCGGCATCTCTGCTCCACACCACCACCCATCCACTCAACATCTCCGGCATCTCCGCTCCACACCACCACCTGTCCGCTCAACATCTCTGGCCCCTCCACTACTCGCCACCACCCATCCACTCAACCTCTCCGGACCCTCCACTACTCACCACCACCCATCCACTCAACCTCTTCGGACCTCCCCTCCACACCACCACCTGTCCACTCCACCTCTCTGGACCCTTCACTACTCACCACCACCCATCCACTCAACCTCTCTGGCCCCTCCAATTCTCCCCACCACCCATCCACTCAACATCTCCGGCATCTCCGCTCCACACCACCACCCATCCACTCAACCTCTCCGGACCCTCCACTACTCACCACCACCCATCCACTCAACCTCTCCGGACCTCCCCTCCACACCACCACCTGTCCACTCCACCTCTCCGGACCCTCCACTACTCACCACCACTTATGCACTCAACCTCTCCAGGCCCTCTGCTCCACACCACCACCCATCCACTCAACCTCTCTGGCCCCTCCGCTCCACACCACCACCCGTCTGCTCCACCTCTGCGGACCGTGAGCTACTCACCACCACCCATCCACTCAACCTCTCCAGCCCTTCCACTACTCACCACCACCCGTCCACTCCACCTCTCCGGACCCTCAACTACTCACCACTACTCATCCACTCAACCTCTCTGGCCCCTCCGCTCCACACCACCACCCATCCACTCAACCTCTCCGAATCCTCCACTCAACCTCTCCGGCTCCTCTGCTCCACATCACCATCCGTCCACTCAACCTCTCCAGCACCTCCAGTCCTCACAACCACCCATCCACTCAACCTCTCCGGACCCTACACTTCACACCACCACCTGTCCGCTCCACCTCTCCGGACCCTCCACTACTCACCACCACTCGTCCACTCAACCTCTCCAGCTCTTCCACTACTCACCACCACCTATCCACTCAACCTCTCCAGACCCTCCACTACTCACCACCACCCATCCACTCAAGCTCTCCGGAACCTTCACTATTCAATACCAGCTTTCCACTCAACTCTTCGGACCCTCCACTACTCACCACCACACGTCCACTCAACCTCTCCAGGCCCTCCACTCCTCACCATCACCTGTTCATTCAACCTCTCCAGCCTCTCCACTACTCACCACCACCCTTCCACTCAACCTCTCCGGCCCCTCCGCTCCACACCACCACCCATCCACTCCACCTCTCCGAACCCTCCACTCAACCTCTCTGGCCCCTCTGCTCCACATCACCATCCGTCCACTCAACCTCTCCGGACCCTCCACTTCACACCACCACCTGTCCGCTCCACCTCTCCGGACCCTCCACTACTCACCACCACCCGTCCACTCAACCTCTCCAGCTCTTCCACTACTCACCACCACCCATCCACTCAACCTCTCCGGACCCTCCTCTACTCACCACCACCCATCCACTCAAGCTCTCCGGAACCTTCACTATTCAATACCAGCTTTCCACTCAACTCTTCGGACCCTCCACTACTCAACACCACCCATCCACTCAACCTCTCCGGACCCTCCAATACTCACCACCACCCTTCCACTCAACCTCTCCGGCCCTGCCACTACTCATCACTACCCGTCCACTCAACCTCTCCGGCGCTTCCACTACTCACCACCACCTGTCCACTCAACCTCTCTGGCCCTTCCACTCAACCTCTCTGGCCCTTCCACTACTCACCGCCACCCTTTCATTCATGCAGTATTGTAGTAGTTATATTCTTGTATATAGAAGCAGTATTATAGTAGTTATATTCTTGTATATAGGGGCAGTATTATAGTAGTTATATTCTTGTACATAGGAGCAGTATTATAGTAGATATATTCTTGTACATAGGAGCAGTATTATAGTAGATATATTCTTGTATATAGGGGCAGTATTATAGTAGATATATTCTTGTACATAGGAGCAGTATTATAGTAGATATATTCTTGTATATAGGAGCAGTATTATAGTAGTTATATTCTTGTATATAGGAGCAGTATTATAGTAGTTATATTCTTGTATATAGGGGCAGTATTATAGTAGTTATATTCTTGTACATAGGAGCAGTATTATAGTAGATATATTCTTGTACATAGGAGCAGTATTATAGTAGATATATTCTTGTACATAGGGGCAGTATTATAGTAGATATATTCTTGTACATAGGAGCAGTATTATAGTAGTTATATTCTTGTATATAGGAGCAGTATTATAGTAGTTATATTCTTGTATATAGGGGCAGTATTATAGTAGTTATATTCTTGTATATAGGGGCAGTATTATAGTAGATATATTCTTGTACATAGGAGCAGTATTATAGTAGATATATTCTTGTATATAGGAGCAGTATTATAGTAGTTATATTCTTGTACATAGGGGCAGTATTATAGTAGTTATATTCTTGTATATAGGAGCAGTATTATAGTAGTTATATTCTTGTATATAGGAGCAGTATTATAGTAGTTATATTCTTGTACATAGGGGCAGTATTATAGTAGTTATATTCTTGTATATAGGAGCAGTATTATAGTAGTTATATTCTTGTATAAGGGGCAGTATTATAGTAGTTATATTCTTGTATATAGGGGCAGTATTATAGTAGTTATATTCTTGTACATAGGAGCAGTATTATAGTAGTTATATTCTTGTACATAGGAGCAGTATTATAGTAGTTATATTCTTGTATATAGGAGCAGTGTTATAGTAGTTATATTCTTGTATATAGGGGCAGTATTATAGTAGTTATATTCTTGTATATAGGGAGCAGTATTATAGTAATTATATTCTTGTATATAGGAGCAGTATTATAGTAGTTATATTCTTGTACATAGGAGCAGTATTATAGTAGTTATATTCTTGTACATAGGAGCAGTATTATAGTAGTTATATTCTTGTATATAGGGGCAGTATTATAGTAGTTATATTCTTGTATATAGGGGCAGTATTATATTATAGTAGTTATATTCTTGTATATAGGTACAGTATTATAGTAGTTATATTCTTGTATATAGGGGCTGTATTATAGTAGTTATATTCTTGTATATAGGATCAGTATTATAGTAGTTATATTCTTGTATATAGGAGCAGTATTATAGTAGTTATATTCTTGTACATAGGGAGCAGTATTATAGTAGTTATATTCTTGTATATAGGAGCAGTATTAGGCTATGTGCACACGTTGTCGGGTGCACAGCGGGTTAGGGTCGTCGGCGGCTGGGCGGACCTGCCAGGAAGCTCCGGAGCCGTCCACCGGGATCCTGGCGGGTATGTGCCGCGGTTGTGCGGCGGGTGCCCAGCGGGTTAGCGCCGGCGGTGTTGCGGCGGCTGGAAGCAGTACATGATTCTGCTTGCAGCAGCTGCAGAACCGGCCGGATTATAGAACATGCTCATTCTTTGCTAACCCGCTGGGAACCCAGCGGGTTAGCAACGGATGAGCATGTGGAAACCGCTGGTGTGTGCACACCGGGGGTCGGTTTCCATAGGTTTATATGTTAACCCAAAAGCCGCTTTTGGGTTAACATAAATTTACATAAACCTCATGGAAACCGACTGGCGGTTTCCGCGGCTAAACCTGCAGTAAACCTTCCTGTGTGCACATAGCCTTATAGTAGTTATATTCTTGTATATAGGTGCAGTATTATAGTAGTTATATTCTTGTATATAGGGGAAGTATTATAGTAGTTATATTCTTGTAGATAGGGGCAGTATTATAGTAGTTATATTCTTGTACATAGGAGCAGTATTATAGTAGTTATATTCTTGTATATAGGTGCAGTATTATAGTAGTTATATTCTTGTATATAGGGGAAGTATTATAGTAGTTATATTCTTGTAGATAGGGGCAGTATTATAGTAGTTATATTCTTGTACATAGGAGCAGTATTATAGTAGTTATATTCCTGTACATAGGGGCAGTATTATAGTAGTTATATTCTTGTATATAGAAGCAGTATTATAGTAGTTATATTCTTGTAGATAGGGGCAGTATTATAGTAATTATATTCTTGTATATAGAAGCAGTATTATAGTAGTTATATTCTTGTATATAGGAGCAGTATTATAGTAGTTATATTCTTGTATATAGGGGCAGTATTATAGTAGTTATATTCTTGTATATAGGGGCAGTATTATAGTAGTTATATTCTTGTACATAGGAGCAGTATTATAGTAGTTATATTCTTGTATATAGGGGCAGTATTATAGTAGTTATATTCTTGTATATAGGAGTAGTATTATAGTAGTTATATTCTTGTATATAGGAGCAGTATTATAGTAGTTATATTCTTGTATATAGAAGCAGTATTATAGTAGTTATATTCTTGTATATAGGGACAGTATTATAGTAGTTATATTCTTGTATATAGGAGCAGTATTATAGTAGTTATATTCTTGTATATAGGAGCAGTATTATAGTAGTTATATTCTTGTATATAGAGGTAGTATTATAGTAGTTATATTCTTGTACATAGGGACTGTATTATAGTAGTTATATTCTTGTACACAGGGGCAGTATTATTTTGGTCTCTAGAGCTTGGTGTGCAGTTGGAGCAATGTGATGTGTGTGTTGTTGTGTAGTTGGTGCACTGTGACGTGTATGTTGGTGTGTAGTTGGTGCACTGTGGTATGTATGTTGGTGTGCAGTGGGTGCACTATGATGTGTGTGTTGGTGTGTAGTTGGTGCGCTGTTATGTGTGTGTTGGTGTGTAGTTGGTGCACTGTGGTATGTATGTTGGTGTGCAGTGGGTGCACTATGATGTGTGTGTTGGTGTGTAGTTGGTGCGCTGTTATGTGTGTGTTGGTGTGTAGTTGGTGCACTGTGGTATGTATGTTGGTGTGCAGTTGGTGTACTATGATGTGTGTGTTGTTGGTGCACTGTGATGTGTGTGTTGGTGTGTAGTTGGTGCACTGTGGTATGTATGTTGGTGTGCAGTTGGTGCACTGTGGTATGTATGTTGGTGTGCAGTTGGTGTACTATGATGTGTGTGTTGGTGTGTAGTTGGTGCACTGTGGTATGTATGTTGGTGTGCAGTTGGTGCACTATGATGTGTGTGTTGGGTGTATGTTGGTGTGTAATTGATGTGATGTGTATGTTGGTGTGTAGTTGGTGCACTGTGATGTGTATGTTGGTTGTATGTTGGTGTATAGTTTGTGCACTGTGCTGTGTATGTTGGTTGTATGTTGGTGTGTTGTTGGTGCACTGTGATGTGTATGTTGGTTGTATGTGGGTGTGTAGTTGGTGCACTGTGCTGTGTATGTTGGTGTGTAGTTGGTGCACTGTGGTATGTATGTTGGTGTGTAGTTGGTGCACTGTGATGTGTGTGTTGGTGTGTAGTTGGTGCACTGTGGTATGTATGTTGGTGTGTAGTTGGTGCACTGTAATGTGTATGTTGGTTGTATGTTGGTGTATAGTTTGTGCACTGTGCTGTGTATGTTGGTTGTATGTTGGTGTGTAGTTGGTGCACTGTGATGTGTATGTTGGTTGTATGTTGGTGTGTAGTTGATGTGATGTGTATGTTGGTTGTATGTTGGTGTGTAGTTGGTGCACTGTGATGTGTATGTTGGTTGTATGTTGGTGTATAGTTTGTGCACTGTGCTGTGTATGTTGGTTGTATGTTGGTGTGTAGTTGGTGCACTGTGATGTGTATGTTGGTGCGTAGTTGGTGCACTGTGGTATGTATGTTGGTGTGTAGTTGGTGCTCTGTGATGTGTATGTTGGTTGTATGTTGGTGTGTAGTTGGTGCACTGTGCTGTGTGTTGGTGTGTAGTTGGTGCACTGTGGTATGTATGTTGGGGTGTAGTTGGTGCACTGTGCTGTATATGTTGGTTGTATGTTGGTGTGTAGTTGGTGCACTGTGCTGTGTATGCTTGTGTGTAGTTGATGACGTGTTGATGATATCATGGGGTCGGTGATGGTCTTGTGACTCTCGCTCTTGGCGGTTCTTGGCGAGCTGCCATCACTCACAGGCTGTGACACATTCCCTGCTGGGGGGGTCGTGTAAGTGGATGGAGATGGACATAGTTGGCGTTCCGGGCCCTGTAATTATATCTGTACTGGATGATCAGACATGAGCCTCGATGATAGGACTGATTACAGATCTGTGGAGGATTCTCTGCCTCGGGGCTGAGTCTCCACTGATTGATGCTCTGTTATTAAGATTAAACACATGCAGCCATCGAGAAGGAGCGGGGGTCTCACCGGGTGGACGTCATACCCCGATACTGATTGTGAAATATTCATACATCTGGTATAAGGCGCCACAGATCGCAGACTCAGGACGGTGGGGTCTGATCTTCAGGCTACTGTTTCCTTCAGATACATCAATTCCAGTCCTGTCCTCCTTGGTGCAACCATAGAGGGAAGGCAATTATAGAGAGCCCCTAGGAGTTCAAAAACACTCCCCACCCCAAGAGTCAAACTTCTGCCCTATGATCTTTCAGGAAAGACAATGATCGGCTGGTGATGGTTAAAAACTTCACATGGTCCAAGCTCCCCAGGGTAACACCGACCCACACGTTTCGACTATCAAGTCTTAATCATGTTTCATTGTTGAGACGCGTGGGTCGGTGTTACTCCCGGGATCTTGGATCATGTGAAGTTTTTAACTATTTTTGGAAGTTGGAGTGGGGTTTTTAGATTTGACTCTTAGGAGGATATCTGTGTGTGCACATAACTATTACTGTACAGAATTATTAGGCAACTTAATAAAAACCAAATATATTCCCATCTCACTTGTTTATTTTCACCAGGTAAAACCAATATAACTGCACAAAAATGTAGAAATAAACATTCCTGACATGCAAAAACAAAACACCAAAAAATGAGTGCCCAATATAGCCCCCTTTCTATATGATGACACTCAGCAGCCTCCATCCATAGATTGTGTCAGATGCTTGATCTGTTTACGATCCACATTGTGTGAAGCAGCCACCACAGCCTCCAGACACTGTCCCCAGAGGTGTACTGTTTTCCCTCCCAGACACTGTCCCCAGAGGTGTACTGTTTTCCCTCCCAGACACTGTCCCCAGAGGTGTACTGTTTTCCCTCCCAGACACTGTCCCCAGAGGTGTACTGTTTTCCCTCCCTGTAGATCTCACATTTTAGGAGGGACCACAGGTTCTCTATGGGGTTCAGATCAGGTGAACAAGGGGGCCATGTCATCATTGTTTCTTCTGTTAGACCTTTACTGGCCAGCCGCGCTGTGGAGTAGTTGGATGCATGTGATGGAGCATTGTCCTGCATGAAAATCATGCTTTTCTTGAACGATACTGACTTCTTCCTGTACCACTGCTTGAAGAAGTGTCTTCCAGAAACTGGCAGTAGGTCCGGGAGTCGAGCTTCACTCCATCCTCAACCTGAAAAGGTCCCACAAGTTGATCTTTGATGATCCCAGCCCATACCAGTACCCCACCTCCACCTTGCTGGGGTCTGAGTCGGAGTGGAGCTCTCTGCCCTTTACTGATCCAGCCTCTGGCCCATCCATCTGGCCCATCAAGAGTCACTCTCATTTCATCAGACCATAAAACCTTTGATAAATCAGTCTTCAGATATTTCTTGGTCCAGTCTTGACGTTTTATCTTATGTTTCTTGGTCAGAGGTGGTGGTTTTTCAGCCTTCCTTACCTTGGCCATGTCCCTGAGTATAGCACACCTTGTGCTTTTTGATACTCCAGTAACATTGCAGCTCTGAAATATGGCAAAAATGGTGGCAACTGGCATCTTGGCAGCTTCACGCTTGATTTTCCTCAATTCATGGGCAGTTATTTTGCCCCTTTTTTGCCTAACACACTTCTTGCCACCCTGTTGACACTTGATTGTTCGGTGATCACGCTTCAAAGGTTTGCAATTTCCAGACTGCTGCATCCCTCTGCAAGACATCTCACAATTGTGGACTTTTCAGAGCCGTCACATCTCTCTTCTGACCCATTTTGCCTAATAATTAAGCACACCTTATATAGGGTGTTGATGTCATTACACCACACTCCTCATTACAGAGATGCCATCACCTGATTTACTTCATTGGTAGTTGTCTCTCAGCCTATACAGCTTGGAGTAGGACAACATGGATAATAAGTATCATGTGATCAGAATACTCATTTGCCTTATAATTCTGCACACAGTGTATTAGAGGTACAAGAATTGGCCCCAAGTCACCTTCTCTTGAGGGGCCCCCAGTGTGGATCGGTCTGACGGATGATAAAGAACAGACAAAGCAGATTTTATAAATAGACAGATCCGGCCAGAGATTGGCAGATGATCTGTGAAAACAATTCCTGTCCGAGGGCCAAGGATCAAGAAGGAACATCTGATGGGCAGCAGTGCCAAATCCCATCCTCAGACACAGATGGACAGGCGGACGTCCCATCCTCAGCACATGGACAGGGGACGTCCCATCCTCAGCACATGGACAGGTGGTCGTCCCATCCTCAGCACATGGACAGGCGGACGTCCCATCCTCAGCACATGGACAGGCGGACGTCCCATCCTCAGCACATGGACAGGCGGACGTCGCATCCTCAGCACATGGACAGGCGGACGTCCATCCTCAGCACATGGACAGGCGGACGTCCCATCCTCAGCACATGGACAGGCGGACGTCCCATCCTCAGCACATGGACAGGCGGACGTCGCATCCTCAGCACATGGACAGGCGGACGTCCATCCTCAGCACATGGACAGGCGGACGTCCCATCCTCAGCACATGGACAGGGGCGTCCCATCCTCAGCACATGGACAGGTGGACGTCCCATCCTCAGCACATGGACAGGCGGACGTCCCATCCTCAGCACATGGACAGGCGGACGTCCATCCTCAGCACATGGACAGGCGGACGTCGCATCCTCAGCACATGGACAGGCGGACGTCCCATCCTCAGCACATGGACAGGCGGACGTCCCATCCTCAGCACATGGACAGGCGGACGTCCCATCCTCAGCACATGGACAGGCGGACGTCCATCCTCAGCACATGGACAGGCGGACGTCGCATCCTCAGCACATGGACAGGCGGACGTCCCATCCTCAGCACATGGACAGGCGGACGTCCCATCCTCAGCACATGGACAGGCGGACGTCCCATCTCAGCACATGGACAGGGGACGTCCCATCGTCAGCACATGGACAGGTGGACGTCCCATCCTCAGCACATGGACAGGCGGACGTCCCATCTCAGCACATGGACAGGGGACGTCCCATCCTCAGCACATGGACAGGCGGACGTCCCATCCTCAGCACATGGACAGGCGGACGTCCCATCCTCAGCACACTGGACAGGCGGACGTCCCATCCTCAGCACACGGACAGGCGGACGTCCCATCCTCAGCACACGGACAGGCGGACGTCGCATCCTCAGCACACGGACAGGCGGACGTCCCATCCTCAGCACACGGACAGGCGGACGTCCCATCCTCAGCACATGGACAGGCGGACGTCCCATCCGTCAGCACATGGACAGGTGGACGTCCCATCCTCAGCACATGGACAGGTGGACGTCCCATCCTCAGCACACGGACAGGCGGACGTCCCATCCTCAGCACACGGACAGGAGGACGTCCCATCCTCAGCACACGGACAGGAGGACGTCCCATCCTCAGCACACGGACAGGCGGACGTCCCATCCTCAGCACACGGACAGGCGGACGTCCCATCCTCAGCGCACGGACAGGCGGACGTCCCATCCTCAGCGCACGGACAGGCGGACGTCCCATCCTCAGCGCACGGACAGGCGGACGTCCCATCCTCAGCGCACGGACAGGCGGACGTCCCATCCTCAGCGCACGGACAGGCGGACGTCCCATCCTCAGCGCACTGGACAGGCGGACGTCCCATCCTCAGCGCACTGACAGGCGGACGTCCCATCCTCAGCGCACGGACAGGCGGACGTCCCATCCTCAGCGCACGGACAGGCGGACGTCCCATCCTCAGCGCACGGACAGGCGGACGTCCCATCCTCAGCGCACGGACAGGCGGACGTCCCATCCTCAGCGCACGGACAGGCGGACGTCCCATCCTCAGCGCACGGACAGGCGGACGTCCCATCCTCAGCGCACGGACAGGCGGACGTCCCATCCTCAGCGCACGGACAGGCGGACGTCCCATCCTCAGCGCACGGACAGGCGGACGTCCCATCCTCAGCGCACGGACAGGCGGACGTCCCATCCTCAGCGCACGGACAGGCGGACGTCCCATCCTCAGCGCACGGACAGGCGGACGTCCCATCCTCAGCGCACGGACAGGCGGACGTCCCATCCTCAGCGCACGGACAGGCGGACGTCCCATCCTCAGCGCACGGACAGGCGACGTCGCCATTCAGCAGGACTTTCTAGACTGGGGGGATGGGTAACCCTTCGACACGGGACTTGTGGGTCCACCTTCAGGGCCGGTATGGTGGTTATTGTTTCCCACAGAGTGATCAGGTGAATACAGCAGGAGATTGCCGGTGACGACTGTCGGTGACGATATTAACTCTACGACTCCATTTACCATTTGGATAACGAGACACAGATCTCAAAAAAGGACAAAATTGGAAGAAATAAGCGACTGGACATCAGAGAGGAGCGTGAGGTCTTTACCGACGTCTATGGCGGTGTCCAGGGGGGCACGTACTGCTGACCTTGTACAGTGCACCAGCACCAGCACAGTGATACAGGGGAGATTTTCTTCATACAGGGAAGGAATCAGTTTTCGTTCTGTAGGGTTTTGCGTTCCCCCGGAGTGGCCCCTGTTGTCTGGCACAGAGGCGCCTTGTTCGGGCCGTACAGTGGGGCCCATTTCCCCCGACCAGTCAGCAGCAGAAACACATGTTCCTTCCCGGCCTGTTTTTATTACCCACAATCCCGCGCTCACTCTGGCATCTCACTGTTTGCTGACCTGAAATTGGCAGCGCCCCGACCCATCGCACTGAAAAATGTGAAAAGAGAGCTGATCTGGAACACACGAGGCACGTCCTGCACACACGGGGCACGTCCTGCACACACGGGGCACGTCCTGCACACACGGGGCACGTCCTGCACACACGGGGCACGTCCTGCACACACGAGGCACGTCCTGCACACAAGAGGCACGTCCTGCACACACGGGGTACGTCCAGCACACACGAGGCACGTACTGCACACACGGGGCACGTCCTGCACACACGAGGCACGTCCTGCACACACGGGGCACGTCCTGCACACACGGGGCACGTCCTGCACACACGGGGCACGTCCAGCACACACGAGGCACGTCTCGCACACACGGGGCACGTCCTGCACACACGGGGCACGTCCTGCACACAAGAGGCACGTCCTGCACACAAGAGGCACGTACTGCACACACGGGGCACGTCCTGCACACACGGGGCACGTCCTGCACACACGGGGCACGTCCTGCACACACGGGGCACGTCCTGCACACAAGAGGCACGTCCTGCACACACGGGGTACGTCCAGCACACACGAGGCACGTCCTGCACACACGAGGCACGTACTGCACACACGGGGCACGTCCTGCACACACGAGGCACGTCCTGCACACACGGGGCACGTCCTGCACACACGGGGCACGTCCTGCACACACGGGGCACGTCCTGCACACACGGGGCACGTCCTGCACACACGGGGCACGTCCTGCACACACGGGGCACGTCCAGCACACACGGGGCACGTCCAGCACACACGGGGCACGCCCTGCACACACGGGGCACGTCCTGCACACACGGGGCACGTCCTGCACACACGGGGCACGTCCTGCACACACGGGGCACGTCCTGCACACACGGGGCACGTCCTGCACACACGGGGCACGTCCTGCACACAAGAGGCACGTCCTGCACACACGAGGCACGTCCTGCACACACGAGGCACGTCCTGCACACACGGGGCACGTCCTGCACACACGGGGCACGTCCTGCACACAAGAGGCACGTCCTGCACACACGGGGTACGTCCAGCACACACGAGGCACGTCTCGCGCACACGAGGCACGTACTGCACACACGGGGCACGTCCTGCACACACGAGGCACGTACTGCACACGAGGCACGTCCTGCACACACGGGGCACGTCCTGCACACAAGAGGCACGTCCTGCACACAAGAGGCACGTCCTGCACACACGGGGCACGTCCTGCACACAAGAGGCACGTCCTGCACACACGGGGCACGTCCTGCACACACGGGGCACGTCCTGCACACACGGGGCACGTCCTGCACACACGAGGCACGTCCTGCACACACGGGGCACGTCCTGCACACAAGAGGCACGTCCTGCACACACGGGGTACGTCCAGCACACACGAGGCACGTACTGCACACAAGAGGCACGTACTGCACACAAGAGGCACGTCCTGCACACACGGGGTACGTCCAGCACACACGAGGCACGTCCTGCACACACGGGGCACGTACTGCACACACGGGGCACGTCCTGCACACACGGGGCACGTCCTGCACACACGGGGCACGTCCTGCACACACGGGGCACGTCCTGCACACACGGGGTACGTCCAGCACACACGAGGCACGTCCTGCACACACGAGGCACGTCCTGCACACACGGGGCACGTCCTGCACACACGGGGCACGTCCTGCACACACGGGGCACGTCCTGCACACACGGGGCACGTCCTGCACACACGGGGCACGTCCTGCGCACACGGGTCACGTCCTGCGCACACGGGGCACGTCCTGCACACACGGGGCACGTCCTGCACACACGGGGCACGTCCTGCACACACGGGGCACGTCCTGCACACACGGGGCACATCATGAACACACGGGGCACATCATGAACACACGGGCATGTCCTGCACACACGGGGCACGCCCTGCACACACGGGGCACGTCCTGCACACACGGGGCACGTCCTGCACACATGGATCTCATTTACTATCACTGCCACACTGGATCCGAGTGGAGAACAGAGTGACCAGATATAAGCAAGAATCGAGTGGCCAGGTGGACAGTAGAGTTACCACATCCGAGGGGAGAGTCCAGGGACCAGATCCGAGGGAGAGTCCAGGGACCAGATCCGAGGGAGAGTCCAGGGACCAGATCCGAGGGGAGAGTCCAGGGACCAGATCCGAGGGGAGAGTCCAGGGACCAGATCCGAGGGGAGAGTCCAGGGACCAGATCCGAGGGGAGAGTCCAGGGACCAGATCCGAGGGGAGAGTCCAGGGACCAGATCCGAGGGGAGAGTCCAGGGACCAGATCCGAGGGGAGAGTCCAGGGACCAGATCCGAGGGGAGAGTCCAGGGACCAGATCCGAGGGGAGAGTCCAGGGACCAGATCCGAGGGGAGAGTCCAGGGACCAGATCCGAGGGGAGAGTCCAGGGACCAGATCCGAGGGGAGAGTCCAGGGACCAGATCCGAGGGGAGAGTCCAGGGACCAGATCCGAGGGGAGAGTCCAGGACCAGATCCGAGGGGAGAGTCCAGGGACCAGATCCGAGGGGAGAGTCCAGGGACCAGATCCGAGGGGAGAGTCCAGGGACCAGATCCGAGGGGAGAGTCCAGGGACCAGATCCGAGGGGAGAACAGAGTGACCACATACGAATGGAGAATCAAGTGATCAAAACTATGTGTAGAACAAAGTGACCAGATCCGAGGTGAGTAATCAGGGCCAGAACTGATGGGGACTTCCAGGTTGCAGATGGAGTGCAGAGACCCAGAGTAACAACTCTCAATATTACTATATGATATCATCCATGCTACTACTTTAAAGTGCTATATCTCGCCCTGGGCTGGATTCACACATACACGTCTTAGTACTGAGGCACAATAGCTGTAATAATGAAGCTTCTTGTGAGTGTTTATCTCACCGCACTCAGTACTGCTGTATAGTGTCCTGAGCAGATTTCTAGTATTTTATCTCTGGATTCACAGATAAGCATCTTCTTACTCCTGTACAATGTCCTAAATACTGCTGCTGCTTTCTTGCAGGAATTATTCTAACCCAGTGCTGGATTCACAATTACACTGCTCATTACTGATGTATTGTTTTCCTCCATGCTTCTTTCCAGTAAGTGTATTAATTAACCTCAGTGCTGAAGTCATGGCTACATGTCATACAAGTCTATTGTATTGTATTTTCTACACTGATTCTCTGCTTATTGTATTGTTTCCTATTATTATACTGTCTTCTTTCTACTGGAATTACTGTATTATATTGTGGATTTTCTTATTGCAGAATATGTTGGCGCTATATAAATAAAGATTTATTATTATTATTATATTATTAAAAGTTTGACTTAAATCTACACTGTTTAGTACTGCTGTGTAACGTATTTCATGATGCAGTTTTCTTGTAAGTGTTTTCTCTCATCCAGAGCTGGTTTCACAGCAACATGAATCAGTACTATTGTTTAATGTCCTCCATTTCTTGTAAGTATTTATCTCACCCCCTACTGGCTTCACACTACTGCTTTACATTATCCTCCATGCTGCTGCTTTCTTCCAAGTAATTATCTCACTCAGTGCTGGATTCACATTTACACTACTTATTACTGATGTATAATTTTCCTCATGATGCATTCTAGTAAGTGTTTCATTTACTCTGTGTTCATGCTTAGACAGCTCAGTACTAGACTGGTCAGTACTGCGGAATAACATGTTCATGCTGCAGCTTTCTTGTAAAGTGTTTTATCTCATCGCAGCACTAGATTCACAGTTATACTGCTTACTGCAGATGTAAGTTTTCTAGTAAGTGTTTTTTCTCACCCCGGGTATGAGATTCAGTCACACAGCTCAGTACTGCTGTATAATGCCCTACATGCTGATGCTGCTTTCTAGTAAGTGTTTTTACTCACCCCCGGTATGAGATTCAGTCACACAGCTCAGTACTGATGTATAATGTCCTCCATGCTGATGCTGCTTTCTAGTAAGTGTTTTTTCTCACCCCGGGTATGGGATTTAGTCACACAGCTCAGTACTGATGTATAATGCCCTACATGCTGATGCTGCTTTCTAGTAAGTGTTTTTTCTCACCCCGGGTATGAGATTCAGTCACACAGCTCAGTACTGCTGTATAATGCCCTACATGCTGATGCTGCTTTCTAGTAAGTGTTTTTTCTCACCCCGGGTATGGGATTCAGTCACACAGCTCAGTACTGATGTATAATGTCCTCCATGCTGATGCTGCTTTCTAGTAAGTGTTTTTTCTCACCCCGGGTATGAGATTCAGTCACACAGCTCAGTACTGATGTATAATGTCCTCCATGCTGATGCTGCTTTCTAGTAAGTGTTTTTTCTCACCCCGGGTATGGGATTGAGTCACACAGCTCAGTACTAATGTATAATGTCCTCCATGCTGATGCTGCTTTCTAGTAAGTGTTTTTTCTCACCCCGGGTATGATATTCAGTCATACAGCTCAGTACTGCTGTATAATGCCCTACATGCTGATGCTGCTTTCTAGTAAGTGTTGTTTCTCACCCCGGGTATGGGATTCAGTCACACAGCTCAGTACTGATGTATAATGTCCTCCATGCTGAAGCTGCTTTCTAGTAAGTGTTTTTTCTCACCCCGGGTATGATATTCAGTCACACAGCTCAGTACTAATGTATAATGTCCTCCATGCTGATGCTGCTTTCTAGTAAGTGTTTTTTCTCACCCCGGGTATGATATTCAGTCATACAGCTCAGTACTGCTGTATAATGCCCTACATGCTGATGCTGCTTTCTAGTAAGTGTTGTTTCTCACCCCGGGTATGGGATTCAGTCACACAGCTCAGTACTGATGTATAATGTCCTCCATGCTGAAGCTGCTTTCTAGTAAGTGTTTTTTTTCTCACCTCGGGTATGGGATTTAGTAACACAGCTCAGTACGGATGTATAATGTCCTCCATGCTGAAGCTGCTGTCTAGTAAGTGTTGTTTCTCACCCCGGGTATGGGATTCAGTCACACAGCTCAGTACTGATGTATATTGCCCTCTATGCTTCTGAACGTGTGTTACAGAGACAGGAGAGCAGGAATCCCTTGTGTGTGGGCACAATGTATGGGAGACATCAGAGCAGCTTGTCTCCACCCACCAGCTCAGAGACAACTGAAAATAAGAGGAATGACCTGCAGAATAAAGAACTGGGGGGAAAAAGCCTATTAATAATGAGATTTCCAGTAATAGATGAGATGATATACTGCCCGGCTGTGTGATACCTCTACACTGTGCGCAGTCGCCCCTCACATCCTCTATGAAGTCATCCGCGCAGTATAATTGCTGCCATTATGGTAATTTGCTGCCATTTCCTGAGTAACTAAAGTCGTTATGAAGCCGAATAAACAGTAAAAATATAAGAATCACAGAAAAGCTTTTCACACCGCAAAATCTCCAAACCTGAACCCTGCCTGGTCCTCGATGCTCCATCCCAACCCCCCAACACCAGAGCCACCGGGAAGGACGAGACACCGGAAATACACATGCTACAGTGACACAATCCCTTTAAGGACGACCCCTTTAATACGGCATTCTCTGATCATCTGGTGTATGTGGTTTATCACATGGCGGACATTCAGATCAGTCCGGGGAGGTCCTCATAAAACAATCCCAGTAATGAAGTGCTGCCGATATGAAGAGCTCATCACCTGTGGATTGTCAGCTCTTGTGTCCACATGTTCTGCTATAGTAAGAGTCCTCGGTGCCGACCATCAAGGATGACTAATATGTATAAATATAATGTCCCCACACAATGAGAGCGGATCCCAGGACAGCGCTGGTCCAGGAGCTCACAGCTGCTTCCTCAGTATGCAGAGCGGGCGCCCCTTCTGCACCACCTCCCACGCCGCTCTCCCTCCTGTGCCCCCCATCCCGTGCTCTCCTCCAAATATCCTCCAACACCCCTCTTGCTTTCCCTCCCACTCTCCCTCCAGCTCTCCTCTCCTGCTCACCCTCCCACTGACCCCTTTGCTCACCCTCCTGATCTCCTCCCGCTCAACCTCCTGCTCATCCTCATCCCCACCCTTCAGCTCAGCCTCCTATGCCCCTCCAGCTCTCCTCCTGCTCACCCTCATCCATCTCTCCTCCTGCTAACCCTCCTCCATCTCTCCTCCTGCTCACCGCCCTGCTTACCCTCCTCCAGATCTCCTCCTGCTCACCTTCCAGGTCTCCTCTCCTGCTCACCCTTCTGGTCTCCTCTCCTGCTCACCCTTCTGGTCTTCTCTCATGCTCACCGCCCTGCTTACCCTCCTCCAACTCTCCTCCTGCTCACCTTCCAGGTCTCCTCTCTTGCTCACCCTTCTGGTCCCCTCTCCTGCTCACCCTTCTGGTCTCCTCTCCTGCTCACCCTTCTGGTCTCCTCTCCTGCTCACCCTTCTGGTCTCCTCTCCTGCTCACCCTTCTGGTCCCCTCTCCTGCTCACCCTTCTGGTCCCCTCTCCTGCTCACCCTTCTGGTCTCCTCTCCTGCTCACCCTTCTGGTCTCCTCTCCTGCTCACCCTTCTGGTCTCCTCTCCCGCTCACCCTTCTGGTCTCCTCTCCTGCTCACCCTTCTGATCCCCTCTCCTGCTCACCCTTCTGGTCTCCTCTCCTGCTCACCCTTCTGGTCTCCTCTCCCGCTCACCCTTCTGGTCTCCTCTCCCGCTCACCCTTCTGATCCCCTCTCCCGCTCACCCTTCTGATCCCCTCTCCCGCTCACCCTTCTGGTCTCCTCTCCTGCTCACCCTTCTGGTCTCCTCTCCTGCTCACCCTTCTGGTCTCCTCTCCCGCTCACCCTTCTGGTCTCCTCTCCCGCTCACCCTTCTGGTCTCCTCTCCCGCTCACCCTTCTGGTCTCCTCTCCTGCTCACCCTTCTGGTCTCCTCTCCTGCTCACCCTTCTGGTCTCCTCTCCTGCTTACCCTTCTGATCCCCTCTCCTGCTCACCCTTCTGGTCTCCTCTCCTGCTCACCTTCCAGGTATCCTCTCCTGCTCACCCTTCTGGTCTCCTCTCCTGCTCACCCTTCTGGTCCCCTCTCCTGCTCACCCTTCTGGTCCCCTTTCCTGCTCACCCTTCTGGTCTCCTCTCCTGCTCACCCTTCTGGTCCCCTCTCCTGCTCACCCTTCTGGTGTTCTCTCCTGCTCACCCTTCTGGTCTCCTCTCCTGCTCACCCTTCTGGTCTCCTCTCCTGCTCACCTTTCTGGTCTTCTCTCCTGCTCACCCTTCTGGTCTCCTCTCCTGCTCACCTTTCTGGTCTCCTCTCCTGCTCACCCTTCCGGTCTCCTCTCATGCTCACCCTTCTGGTCTCCTCTCCTGCTCACCCTTCTGGTCTCCTCTCCTGCTCACCTTTCTGGTCCCCTCTCCTGCTCACCCTTCTGGTCTCCTCTCCTGCTCACCCTTCTGATCTCCTCTCCTGCTTACCCTACTGCTCACCCTCACCCCCACACCCCACACCCGCTCACCATTCTGGTCTCCTCTCCTGCTCACCCTCACCCCCCACCCCCGCTCACCCTCCTGCCCCTCCCCCATATGTAGTCTGAGCTCCTCTGTCTTATCAGGACTTAGATTTCTATTTTAACTCACCCCATTGCTTTACCCTGCAACTTTACTTGCTCAGATTGGCTGTTAGGTGAAGAATGGTCTCCTCTCTCAGCAGAAGCTGACAGACTCCACATTATCATCACAATATAAATGACCTGAGGACTCTACACACAGTGTATCAATGTGTACGGGATCGTGTACATGTGTAAGCAGAGCGTCAGCTCACCTGTACGACGTGACGTATCTTGTAGGCAGGAAAGTCTCCACACTGGAGGTCCAGGAACAGGAAAAGTTGTGATAATCTGCAGCTCTGCAGGAGACGGAGGGAATCCCAGGAGAATCTGTAAGAAAAATGCAGAAATCAGAGACCGGAAATCAGGGACCAGAAATCAGAGGCCAGAAATCAGAGGCCAGAAATCAGAGGCCAGAAATCAGAGGCCAGAAATCAGGCGCCAGAAATCAGAGGCCAGAAATCACAGACTAGAAATCAGACACCAGAAATCAGAGAGCAGAAATCTGACACCAGAAATCAGAGAGCAGAAATCTGACACCAGAAATCAGAGAGCAGAAATCTGACACCAGAAATCAGAGAGCAGAAATCAGAGGCCAGAATTCATGGGCCAGAAATCAGACACCAGAAATCAGAGACCAGAGATTTATTATATTTAATGATGTTTCAGTCCTCTATAATTCGAAAGGAGCAGTCAGATGCTCGAATACCGAGTATACAAGGAACTCAGTTGGGAAGTCAAGCATTTTTCTGGCAGGCAAGAGCAATGCATGCTGGGAAGTGAGGAAAGCAATCTCCTGCTCCTATAGTGCCGACAGAATGCTGCAGCTGCTGATAAGGAGCCACCACTGAAAATAGTGGATGTAAGGTCTAGACCGCAAGATCAGGACCGCTCCTGGATAGACCGATGTGTGTGACAAAAGGACAGGTGAGATTTCAGCCTTGTGAAGAGAACACTAATCTCCAGGTTACATCCTCTATTCTCGGTCATGCTCCTGGCCTCACACTCAGTGTCGCCCGCTGATCTACAATCCCTCCCCACCATTGTCTGTACTCACATCCAGCCCTCAGCAGCACGGTCTGTAATCGCTGCCCGGTGAGGTCGTAGCAGCTGTAGTTCCCCGACATGGCGGATTCTACACGTGGAAGATCCAGATCTCCGAGATCAGTGACCGATCCCCACGTAATGTCTGGTGATCCATTGAAAGTCCACACAACCTCTGAACTGCGGAAAAATCGAACAGTCATCATCATCATCATCATCATCACCACCATCATCCTTAACATCATCCTCACCACCATCATCATGACCATCACATCCTCAACATAATCATCGTCACGGCCATCATTAACATCACCACCACCATCATCATCGTCATTATCCTTAACATCATCACCACCACCACCATCATGATGACCATCATCCTCACCATCATCATCACCACGACCATCATCAAGATCACCACCATTGTCACTATCCTTAACATCATCACCACCATCAATATCACCATGACATCCTCAACATAATCATCGTCACGGCCATCATTAACATCACTACCACCAAAATCCTCATCGTCACTATCCTTAACATCATCACCACCATCATCATCGCCATCATCCTCACCATCACCATCACATCCTCAACATCATCATCACCACGACTATCATCAACATCACCACTATTGTCACTATCCTTAACATCATCACCACCATCCTCACCATCATCCTCACATCCTCACCATCACATCCTCAACATCATTATCACCATCACATCCTCAAAATCATCATCACCACGATCATCATTAACATCACCACCATTGTCATTACCCTTAACATCATCACCACCATCATCATCACCATCATCATCACCATCACATCCTCAACATCATCATCACCCCGACCATCATCAACATCACCACCATTGTCACTATCCTTAACATCATCACCACCATTATCATCATCCTCACCATCACATCCTCAATATTATCATCACCACGACCATCATCAACATCACCACTATTGTCACTATCCTTAACATTATCACCACCATCATCCTCACCATCATCATCACATCCTCAACATCATCATCACCACAACTATCATTAACATCACCACCATTGTCATTATCCTTAACATCATCACCATCACATCCTCAACATCATCATCATCACAACCATCATTAACATCACCACCACCATCATCGTCACTATCCTTATCATAACTATCATCATCACTGTAGTGAAATATGTATCTCAGGGACTGGACACTAGACCAGTAAGGGGTTAAATCCCATGTCCATCCACAAGAGGTCACAACCTGCTTTATATAAGCACACACTAACTTCACAGTCACACTGACTCCAGTCTCCCCAGGGGGCATCCTGCCAGCAGGGCAATAAATTCACACATAATATTGGGAGCCTCAATGAGGAAGATAATAGATAAGAGAGAGAAGCCATCTCCAATAGTGAGCTTCACACAGACCCACAGATGGGAAGGGAAATCAGGAGACCTAGTCAGAAGACAAAGAACATTTTAAAACATAATATCTGCATGGCTAAATGAGTGAGTGTCCAATCATAGACCCAGAAGTAGAATGTTAAACTAGAAGGCCGGTCTAGATTCTGATCCCCCCCAGTCTGAGTATATAACCGGGCTCTCGCAGCTAAAGCCCCTCAGATCACAGAGATGGGTCAGCCAAAGCTGCTGTGAACCTCTTTCCATATACCTCTGCTCTCCCCATCGGGCAACAGAAGCAAAGTTTAGGTTTCTGTAAGTTTCTCCTTTTTATTTCATTGTTTGCATATGTGTATGTCATTTTATTATTTCTATTTTTATACCTTTTATGTAAGCACTGTACTTTTTACATTAACCCCTTAACGACCTAGGACGTTGTGCAACGTCCTGTGTTTCTGCCTGTTAACGACCCAGGACGTTGCACAACGTCCTGGCAGATTAGAGCTGCTGCAGCTCCTGTGAGTGGGGTCGCTCAGGTGTCACAGATGCTGCTGCTCTGTGACAACCTGTAGATGACCCCACAGGGGGTGGATTAACCCCCCCATGCCCAGGACCCCCTCCGATCGGCAGTGTAAAAGTGAAACTGCCGATCGGAGGAAATCATAGGGATTCACCCCTCCAGATCTGATTGGAGCTCTGCAATCAGATCTGGAGGGGCGGATCGGCAAGTGCCTACCCCTCCACAGCCCCCTCCAGCACCAGGACTGTCCAGGGGGCCCCCCCGTTCCCCCAGCCCGCCCGCCCCCCTCTATTAGAATGTATCTGCCGGCGGGCTGCACCCACGTGCGCCCGCCAGCAACACTGCCTGCTCCCCTGGTCCAGTGCTCCCCCCCAGGCTGCCCCCACCTCCGGGCCCTGTGCCTGGCCCCCCCTCACCTCCTGCGGCGGGCTACACACTTCGGTGCACCCGCCGCTGTGGCAGCCCTGCCGCCGCCGCCGCTGCTGCAGCTCCTCCTTCTCTGCCCGGCCCGCCGGTCTGTGGCCCCGCCTCCTCTCCCGGCCTCCTCCTGCTCATCGGTGGAACGAGGGAGGTAAGTATGTATGTATGTATGTGTATGTATGCATGTATGTATGTATGTATGTATGCATGTATGTATGTATGCATGTATGTATCTATGCATGTATGTATGTATGTGTGTGTATGTATCTATGTATGTGTATGTATGCATGTATGTATGTATGTATGCATGTATGTATCTATGTATGTATGTATGTATGTGTGTGTATGTATCTATGTATGTATGTGTGTATGTATGTGTATGTATCTATGTATGTATGTGTATGTGTCTATGTATGTATGTATGTATGTATGTGTATGTATCTATGTATGTATCTATGTATGTATGTGTATGTATCTGTATGTATGTATGTATGTGTGTGTATGTATGTATGTATGTGTATGTATCTATGTATGTATGTGTATGTTTGTATGTATGTGTATGTATGTATGTATGTATGTATGTGTATGTATGTATGTATGTATGAATGAATGAATTGATGGTGGGTGAATGGATAGGGGGTGCATGCGTGGACGTGAGCGTACATGAGTGTGCGTGGACGTGAGTGTGCGTAGACGTGAGTGTGCGTAGACGTGAGTGTGCGTAGACGTGAGTGTGCGTGGACGTGAGTGTGCGTGGACGTGAGTGTGCGTAGACGTGAGTGTGCGTGCGTAGACGTGTGCGTGGACGTGTGCGTGCATAGATGTGTGTATAGATGGATGTGTGCGTAGACGTGTGCGTGTGTGGACATGTGTGTGGACGTGTGCGTGCATAGATGTGTGTGTGCATAGACGTGTGTGTGCATAGACGTGTGCGTGGATGATGGGTGCATAGGTGGATGGATGGGTGCAACAAGGGATCAGGTGTCCTCTTGTTGTAGTCTCTGGGATCATAGTCATGGTGCACTGTATGACAGGTCATTGTCATACAGTGCACCATAACTCTGACCCCAGAGACTGTAGGAAGAGGACACTTCATCCCTTGCTGCAGTCTCTGGATTGACCAGAGGCGATCGAGCGTCGTGGGACCTTCGTTGTGGACTACGTCGGAGGCGATCGAGCGTCGTGGGACCTTCGTTGTGGACTACGTCGGATCTTTATAATAAAGATGGAGTCCGAATTTTGTTTGTGTTTTTTTTTCAAATAAAAAGATTTTTCCCTGTGTGTATTTTCTGACTATTTACCAGAGATTCCTAATGGCGGGTCTAACATTGGCCCTATATTATGAATCTCGGGCTTAGTGCCAGCTGACAATAAAAAGCTGGCATTAACCCCTTTATTACCCAGTTTGCCACCGGCACCAGGGCAACTGGAAGAGCATGGGTACAGCGCCAGAAAATGGCGCTTCAATGAATGCGCCATTTTCTGGGGCGGCTGCGGGCTGCAATTCGCAGCATGGGGGCCCAGAACGCTTGGGCCTCTCCATGCTGCGGATTCCAGCCCCCAGCTGCCTAGTTGTACCTGGCTGGACCAAAAATATGGCGGAGCCCCATGTCATTTTTTTTTCTAGATTTAGTTCTAGAAGAAAAAAAAAAAAGGGCTTTGCTGTATTTTTGGTGGCTAGCCAGGTACAACGAGGCAGCTGGGGGTTGGTGGCAGTCTGTAGCTGCCAAGTTGTACCTGGCTGGACCAAAAATATGGCGGAGCCCCACGCCATTTTTTTCTAGAATTAGTCCTAGAAAAAAAATAAAAATGGGCTTTGCTCTATTTTTGGTTGCCAGCCAGGTACAATGAGGCAGCTGGGGGTTGCTGGCAGTCCGTAGCTGCCAAGTTGTACCTGGCTGGACCAAAAATATGGCGGAGCCCTACGCCATTTTTTTTCTGGAATTAGTCCTAGAAAAAAAATAAAAATGGGCGTCGCTGTATTTAGATGCATAGTGAACACTTTGAACCCCCAGGTGCTTCACAAATTGATCCGTAAAAATGAAAAAAGAAAATTTGTGTGAAAACAAATGTACTTTTTCCTTATTACGAATCAATTTGTGAAGCACCTGGGGGTTCAAAGTGTTCACTATGCATCTAGATGCATTCCTTGGGGGGTCTAGTTTCCAAAATGGGGTCACTTGTGCGGGAGCTCCAATGTTTAGGCACACAGGGCTCCATACACGACATGGTGTCCACTAACGATTCCAATAGTTAGCGGACACCATGTTGCGTATGGAGAGCCCCTGTGTGCCTAAACATTGGAGCTCCCCCACAAGTGACCCCATTTTGGAAACTAGACCCCCCAAAGAACATATCTAGATGCATAGTGAGCACTTTGAACCCCCAGGTGCTTCACAAATTGATCCTTAATAATGAAAAAAGAAAATTTGTGTGAAAACAAATGTACTTTTTCCTTCTTACGGATCAATTTGTGAAGCACCTGGGGGTTCAAAGTGCTCACTATGCATCTAGATGCATTCCTTGGGGGTCTAGTTTCCAAAATGGGGTCACTTGTGGGGGAGCTCCAATGTTTAGGCACACAGGGGCTCTCCATACACGACATGGTGTCCGCTAACGATTCCAATAGTTAGCGGACACCATGTTGCGTATGGAGAGCCCCTGTGTGCCTAAACATTGGAGCTCCCCCACAAGTGACCCCATTTTGGAAACTAGACCCCCCAAGGAACATATCTAGATGCATAGTGAGCACTTTGAACCCCCAGGTGCTTCACAAATTGATCCGTAATAATGAAAAAAGAAAATTTGTGTGAAAACAAATGTACTTTTTCCTTCTTATGGATCAATTTGTGAAGCACCTGGGGTTCAAAGTGCTCACTATGCATCTAGATGCATTCCTTGGGGGGTCTAGTTTCCAAAATGGGGTCACTTGTGGGGGAGCTCCAATGTTTAGGCACACAGGGGCTCTCCAAACGCGACATGGTGTCCGCTAACAATTGAAGCTAATTTTTCAGTCAAATTGTTAGCGGACACCATGTCGCATTTGGAGAGCCCCTGTGTGCCTAAACATTGGAGCTCCCTCACAAGTGACCCCATTTTGGAAACTAGACCCCCCAAGGAACATATCTAGATAGGTGGTGAGCATTTTGAACCCCCAGGTGCTTGACAAATTCATCCGTAAAAATGAAAAAACACTTTTTTTTTCCATAAAAATTTTCTTTTTTCATTTTTACAGATTAATTTGTGAAGCACTGGGGCATTCAAAATGCTCACCACCCATCTAGATAAGTTCCCTGGGGGGTCTAGTTTCCAAAATGGGGTCACTTGTGGGGGATCTCCAATGTTTAGGCACACAGGGGCTCTCCAAACGCGACATGGTGTCCGCTAACAATTGAATCTAATTTTTCAGTCAAATTGTTAGCGGACACCATGTCGCGTTTGGAGAGCCCCTGTGTGCCTAAACATTGGAGCTCCCTCACAAGTGACCCCATTTTGGAAACTAGACCCCCCAGGGAACTTATCTAGGTGGGTGGTGAGCATTTTAAACCCCCAGGTGCTTCAAAAATTCATCCGTAAAAATGAAAAAGTACTTTTATTTCCATAAAAATTTTCTTTCTTCATTTTTACAGATTAATTTGTGAAGCACTGGGGTATCCAAAATGCTCACCACCCATCTAGATAAGTTCCCTGGGGGGTCTAGTTTCCAAAATGGGGTTACTTGTGGGGGAGCTCCAATGTTTAGGCACACAGGGGCTCTCCAAATGCAACATGGTGTCCGCTAACAATTTGACTGAAAAATCAGCTCAAATTGTTAGCGGACACCATGTCGCGTTTGGAGAGCCCCTGTGTGCCTACACATTGGAGCTCCCCCATAAGTGACCCCATTTTGGAAACTAGACCCCCCAGGGAATTTATCTAGATGGGTGGTGAGCATTTTGAACCCCCAGGTGCTTCACAAATTCATCCGTAAAAATGAAAAAGTACTTTTTTTTCTACAAAAATGTTCTTTTAGCCTACAATTTTTCATTTTCACATGGGGAACAGGATAAAATGAATCCTAAAAGTTGTTGGGCAATTTCTCCTGAGTACATCGATATCTCTTATGTGGTCATAAACCACTCTTTGGGCGCACGGCAGGGCTCAGAAGGGAAGGAGCGCCATTTCACTTTTTGAATGGAAAATTAGCTCCAAAAGTCAAATTGCGCTCCCTCCCTTCTGAGCCCTGCCGTGCGCCCAAAGAGTGGCTTATGACCACATATGAGATACCGATGTACTCAGGAGAAATTGCCCAACAATTTTTAGGATCCATTTTATCCTGTTCCCCATGTGAAAATGAAAGAATTGAGGCTAAAAGAACATTTTTGTTGGAAAAATTAAAATGACCATTTTTTCCTTCCACTTTGCTTTAGTTCCCGTGAAGCACCTGAAGGGTTAATAATCTTCTTGAAGGTAGTTTTGAGTAGCTTGAGGGGTGCAGTTTTTGGAATGGTGTCACTTTTGGGTGTTTTCTGTCATGTACACCCCTCAAAGGGACTTCAAATGTGATGTGGTCACTAAAAAAAATGGCTTTGTAAATTTTGCTGGAAAAATGAAAAATTGTTGATGAACTTTGAACCCTTATAACGTCCGAACAAAAAATTTTTTTTTCTCCAAAATTGTGCTGATGTAAAGTAGACATGTGGGAAATGTTATTTATTAACTATTTTGTGTCACATACCTCTCTGGTTTAGCAGAATAAAAATTCATAATTTGAAAATTGCTAAATTTTCAAAAATTTTGCCAAATTTTTAATTTTTTCACAAATAATCGCAAAAATTATCAACCTAAATTTAATACTAACATGAAGCCCAATATGTCACGAAAAAACAATCTCAGAATCGCTAGGATCGGTTGAAGCGTTCCAGAGATATTACCTCATAAAGGGACACTGGTCAGAATTGACAAAAATGGCCTGGTCATTAAGGTCAAAATAGGCCGGGGCTGAAGGGGTTAAAGCTTTAAACTTTAATAAGTCTGAACCTTGTATTCTCTAAGAAACCACAGCCCGAGGAAGGTGTGATGTTGTTGATTGTCTGATAAGTCTTAGTTTAGGGGAACTCATCGGCCCCCCAAAATCCAATGGGTGGTGGCAGTGTGTGTGAAGCGGGGTGTGCAGTGTGAGTCGGGGTGTGATTGATGCTCCCTTCAGCATAGGATAGAGGTCGAGTGCTGGATTGAGTGAGAGGAGATAGATTAACCCTTGCAGGTGCATCCCCAAGTCACGTGCTGAGAAGTGGGTACGTGACAATCACCATCATCCTCACCATTACCATCACATCCTTCCTCAACATCATTATCACCACGACCATTATCAACATCACCACCACCATCATCACCATCACATCCTCAACATAATCATCATCACGACGATCATTCACATCACTACCACCATCATCATCATCACTATTCTTAACATCATCACCATCATCACCACCACCACCACCATCATCATCACCATCATCCTCACCATCATCATCACCACCATGACCATCATCAAGATCACCACCATTGTCACTACCCTTAACATCATCACCATCATCAATATCACCATGACATCCTCAACATAATCATCATCACGACCATCATTAACATCACCACCATTAACATCACCGCCACCAACATCATCATCGTCACTATCCTTAACATCATCACCATCATCATCACCACAATCACAATCACATCCTCAACATCATCATTACCATGATCATTATCAACATCACCACCATTGTCACTATTCTTAACATCATCACCACCATCCTCACCATCATCCTCACATCCTCACCATCACATCCTCACTACCATCATCATCACCACCACTATAATCATTATCACCATCACATCCTCAACATTATAATCATCACGACCATCATCAACATCACCACCACCATCATCGTCACTATCCTTATAAGCATCATCCTTACTGCCACCATCATCATCATCACATCCTCAACATCATCAGCACCACGACCATCATCAACATCACCACCACCACCATCGTCACTATCCTTAACATCATCACCACCACCATCATTACCATCATCATCACCATCACTATATTCATCATCACTACCATCCTTAACATCCTCATCATCATCACCAGCACCACCATCATCCTCAGGTCAGTCTGCACACGGTCATGCATGGTACATGTATGCCGTACGGGGTCGTCCTCGTACCCACCTGACGTTTCTGTTGCTGCATCTCAGCGTGACTGCATCTCCAATTCTCCCATACAGAACACCTGGGGGGGAAGACAATGATGGGGGTGATTTATGCGCCATTTCACTATACACAGTGATGTGTGAAAGTTTGTGCACCCACATTCAAGATGGCCTCTGCTGCTTCAGTGATCCTCCTCTCTGTCTTTATAAACCTCAGCCTACCGTCTAGCCAAGCTTGAGTATTCAGTGAGAATTCCTGTCTACTTGGTGCTTTACCAGTCCCTCCACTCCGTGCTGATCCACTTTGGCTTTTCCAGCAATCTCTCCGTCTCCCAGCTTCTCGTCTGCTGCCTTTGCCGTGTTCTCTGAGTCTGCCACATTTCTCCAGACATGTTACACGTAAGCCCAGTGTGCCCTGCTAGCATTTACAGTAGTTTATTGTGCAGATGCAGCGCTCTGGACATTTGGGACATTCTTAAGCTGCTCTGTACTATTGAGTTCTAGACTTGTATTTCTGTGGACTTCCATTCGCAGCCCTCTGGGTGTATAATACTGGTGCACATCCTAAAGACGTCCAGTTATTCCTGCTTGATGATCTTACTCCTTCGCTGCACTTCACGTGTGTTAAGTATAGACTTGTTCACCTTTAAATTTGGTTTCAGTCTGTCTGTGCTCCCATCTGCTAATAGATCCCTAAGTAATCCTACAGCATATTACACAATGGGGGAAAATATCATTTTTAAATAAAGGAAATGTATTCTCTGTCTGTGAGCAGTAAGGTAAGTGCCCCCTCTACACCATTGCTCCGGAACCTTCTGGCAGGTCTGGTGATCTTTAGTAAATATCAGTTGGGCAGTGATGATGCCTTTGGGCAGCAGTAACTGTCTCCATGCAGTCATGGACTCATGAACATTAACATGAGCTGACAGAGGCCTTCGGTTGCTTAGTGGTGACCTTGGGTCCCTTTGTCTATTGATTATTATACGTTCTTAGAGTAATGTTCCTTGGTCGCTTGCTCGTGCGGAGGGGAATCATCCTCTTAAATATCCTCCATTTGTATCCAATCTGTGACTGTGGGTTGGAGGAGTCCAGACTCTTTTCTGCTCGGCCAGGTTACATGTCCATCACTGTGTTATGAGGATTGTTTGTATAAATAGGTGTCCCACTCTCGCCCTATCCCACTCTCTAGAAGCTGAGATATGAGAGCTGTCTGATAGAGGCTGAGACATGGGGAGCTGTCCGATAGAAGCCGAGACATGGGGAGCTGTCTGATAGAGGCTGAGACACGGGGAGCTGTCTGATAGAGGCTGAGACACGGGGAGCTGTCTGATAGAGGCTGAGATATGGGGAACTGTCTGATAGAGGCTGAGACACTGGGAGCTGTCTGATAGAAGTTGAGATACAGGGAGCTGTCTGATAGAAGCTGAGATACGGGGAGCTTTCTGATAGAAGCTGATATATGGGGAGCGGTCTGATAGAAGCTGAGATATGGGGAGCTGTCTGATAGAAGCTGATATATGGGGAGCGGTCTGATAGAAGCTGAGATACGGGGAGCTTTCTGATAGAAGCTGAGATATCGGGAGCTGTCTGATAGAGGCTGAGACACAGGGAGCTGTCTGATAGAAGCTGAGATATCGGGAGCTGTCTAATAGAGGCTGAGACACGGGGAGCTGTCTGATAGAAGCTGAGATACGGGGAGCTGTCTGATAGAGGCTGAAATACAGTCGTCTTATTTAGATGTTGATGTGAATCTTCTCACCTTGCTCCTTCCAGGAGTCTGAAGAAAGAGACAAAGAGACGGCGGTCACAGCGAGAAGACACATCACCCGGCTAAGACATTGTGCCAAGCTGCTCATCTGCAAGAGAGAACAAAGCGGATTAATCCTCATTGTCAAGATCTCTGCTTCATGTCAACAAAGATGAATATTCAGGATAGATTTCCCCAGACTGACACATTTCACACCTCATCCGGATATGGATGGGAGATTCCTGCGGATGGGATCACTTCATGAACGAATATCTGCACCGCACACATTGTAACAAACCCTCAGACATGAGCAGGAAGATCATCAACCTCTGAATAAACATAAATGGTCTCCATTCATTCACAGCATAGATAGTGACCATTGAACTAAACAACAATGTGTTTCCATAAATCTGCACACCCTACAAAGAATGCAGCAATGAGCTATTAAATAGATATAAAGGGACGATATCCACAGAACGTATCTGATATTATACCAGTTATTACATTTTACCAACACGTTTCGCCTCCAATTGTCTGCTCCCCTGATGAACCCTCTAGCAGAGGACGGTTGATGGAACCAGTTATTGGATAAGAAATGATATAAATACCAGGATGTGATCAATCGATCCTTCTGTTCCCCTGATGAAGCTCATGGGTTGTAGGCGAAACGTGTCGGAAGGTTTTTCATCCTCTCCTGGTTTCGGTTTACAAATACTGAACGTGTCAACCTGGCCCTATTGGTTCCATGGACAAATTCCCCATGGAGCTGTCATCTCTGCGGCTCCTCTAGGGCCTCTTGGCTCTTTTCTCCTTTTGGAGTGACAGACTCAGCGAATGGCCATGTCTTGTAGGTTTGCAGTTGTGCTGTGCTCCTTCCATTTTTGGATGCTGGATTGAGCAGTGCTAACCCTGCTTTACTCCTATCCATGTCTTTATCCCTGATCTGTCCGATGTGTCCCCTGGTTTCCTTCCTGTCCTGTGTGTTCTTTAGTTTCCTCACCTGTCTGGTGTGTTCCTTGGTTTCCTCACCTGTCTGGTGTGTTCCTTGGTTTCCTGACCTGTCTAGTGTGTTCCTTGGTTTTCTGACCTGTCTGGGGTGTTCCTTGGTTTCCTCTCCTGTCCTGTGTGTTCTTTAGTTTCCTCACCTGTCCTGTGTGTTCTTTAGTTTCCTCACCTGTCTGGTGTGTTCCTAGGTTTCCTCACCTGTCTGGTGTGTTCCTAGGTTTCCTCACCTGTCTGATGTGTTCCTAGGTTTCCTCACCCGTCTGGTGTGTTCCTTGGTTTCCTGACCTGTCTAGTGTGTTCCTTGGTTTCCTGACCTGTCTGGTGTGCTCCTTGGTTTCCTGACCTGTCTGGTGTGTTTCTTGGTTTCCTGACTTGTCTGGTCTATTCCTTGGTTTTCTGACCTGTCTGGTGTGTTCCTTGGTTTTCTCTCCTGTCCTGTGTGTTCTTTTGTTTCCTCACTTGTCCTGTGTGTTCTTTAGTTTCCTCACCTGTCTGGTGTGTTCCTAGGTTTCCTCACCTGTCTGGTGTGTTCCTAGGTTTCCTCACTTGTCTGGTGTGTTCCTTGGTCTCTTGACCTATACGGTGGTGTTTTCCTTGGTTTTTATGATGCCTTATTGATTCCTAATGGTCTCAGTTATGTTATCTGATGCAATTGGTGATTTAGGATTTTATTTAGGGGGCTCAGACTACAGGGGGTGAATCCTAATGCACGGCACAATATTCAACTTTGTTTGTAAAATATTTACAAAGTCATGGATCAAATTTCATAAACACTTGTTTAGTATCATATAAATCCAATGGGTGCAACATGAAAAAAGTCACGGGGTGTGAATACTTTTTCAATAGTGGCACTGTGCAGCGAGTGCACACATATACGGTATATATATACTGCAGCAGAGTGAGAGCTGATGCTGCGCAGGTTTATGTCCCAGACTCGGCTGTACATGGATCAGGACACCTGCGATTCTAGAGGAGATCGTGTGATCACGTGGAGGCGGCTCAGACGCTGGAATCATCACTATTCACAAACTCGATGGAGTCCAATAAAATTATTTCCAAAATACCAACATAGCTCAGCCGCCGGGGCTACAGACCAGCGCAGCACAGTACAACAGAGACCAGCGCAGCACAGTACAGCAGAGGAAAGCACCGACCAGTGCAGCACAGTACAACAGAGACCAGCACGGCACAGTACAGCACAGTACAAGAGACCAGCACAGCACAGTACAGCAGAGCACAGCACAGACCAGCACAGCACAGTACAGCAGAGACCAGCGCAGCACAGTACAACAGAGACCAGCACAGCACAGTACAGCAGAGCACAGCACAGACCAGCGCAGCACAGTACAGCAGCAGAGAAAGCACCGACCAGTGCAGCACAGTACAACAGAGACGAGCGCGGCACAGTACAGCACAGTACAAGAGACCAGCACAGCACAGTACAGCAGAGCACAGCACAGACCAGCACAGTACAGCAGAGCAAAGCACCGACCAGTGCAGCACAGTACAACAGAGACCAGCGCGGCACATACAGCACAGTACAAGAGACCAGCACAGTACAGCAGAGCACAGCACCAGACCAGCACAGTACAGCAGAGCACAGCACAGACCAGTGCAGCACAGTACAACAGAGACCAGCGCAACACAGTACAACAGAGACCAGCACAGCACAGTACAGTACAAGAGACCAGCACAGCACAGTACAGCAGAGCACAGCACAGACCAGCGCAGCACAGTACAGCAGAGCACAGCACATACCAGCGCAGCACAGTACAACGAGACCAGCACAGACCAGTACAGCAGAGCACAGCGCAGACCAGCGCAGCACAGTACAGCAGAGCACAGCACAGACCAGCGCAGCACAGTACAGACCAGCGCAGCACAGTACAGCACAGACCAGCGCAGCACAGTACAACAGATACCAGCACAGCACAGTACAGCAGAGCACAGCACAGACCAGCGCAGTACAGTACAGCAGAGCACAGCACAGACCAGCACAGCACAGTACAACAGAGACCAGCACAGCACAGTACAACAGAGACCAGCACAGCACAGTCCAGCAGAGCACAGCACAGACCAGCGCAGACCAGAGCAGCTCAGTACATCAGGGACCAGCCCAGCACAGTACAGCACAGACCAGCACAGCAAAGTACATCAGGGACCAGTGCGGCACAGTACAGCAGAGCAAAGCACAGACCAGTGCAGCACAGTATAGTACAGTACAGCAGAGCACAGCACAGACCAGAGCAACATAGTACAGCAGGGACCAGTGCGGCACAGTACAGCACAGACCAGAGCAGCACAGTACAGCAGAGCAAAGCACAGACCAGTGCAGCACAGTACAGCAGGGCCCAGTGCAGCACAGTACAGCACAGACGAGAGCAACACAGAACACTACACAACCAGTCAATACAGAAATATAAGAAATTTATCACCTAAATTATTTTATATTATATTATTTTATTTACGGTCCGGGCTCTGCTTTCTTCTCCCCAGACCAGGCTCTGCTCCCTCCTCCCCCTCCTCTCCAGGCTCCGCTCCCTCCTCCCTCCTCCCCTCCAGGCTCCGCTCCCTCCTCCCCCCCTCCTCTCCAGGCTCCGCTCCCTCCTCCCAGGTCTCTGGGCTCCGCTCCCCTCCTCCCCCCTCCCTCTCCAGGCTCCGCTCCCTCCTCCCCAGTCCGGGCTCCGCTCCCTCCTCCTCCCCGGTCCGGGTCTGCTCCCTCCTCCTCGGTCCGGGCTCTGCTCCCTCCTCCTCCCCAATCCGGGCTCCGCTCCCTCCTCCTCCCCGGTCCGGGCTCCGCTCCCTCCTCCTCCCCGGTCCGGGCTCTGCTCCCTCCTCCTCCCTGCTCCGGGCTCTGCTCCCCTCCTCCTCCCCGGTCTGGGCTCTGCTCCCTCCTCCTCGTTCCAGGCTCTGCTCCCTCCTCCTCGGTCCGGGCTCTGCTCCCTCCTCCTCCCCCCTCCGGTCTCGGCTCGCTCCTCCTCCCCCTCTCCGCTCCCTCCCTCCTCCCTCCCCCCCTCCGGCTCGCTCCCTCCCTCCCCTCCCTCGTCTGGGCTCTGCTCCCTCCTCCCTCGGTCCGGGCTCTGCTCCCTCCTCCTCCCTGGTCCGGGCTCTGCTCCCTCCTCCTCCCCTGGTCTGGGCTCTGCTCCCTCCTCCCTGGTCCGGGCTCTGCTCCCTCCTCCTCCTGGTCCGGGCTCTGCTCCCTCCTCCTCCCTGGTCCGGGCTCTGCTCCCTCCTCCTCCCTGGTCCGGGCTCTGCTCCCTCCTCCTCGGTCCAGGCTCTGCTCCCTCCTCCTCGCGTCAGGCTCTGCTCCCTCCTCCTCGCTCCAGGCTCTGCTCCCTCCTCCTCGGTCCGGGCTCTGCTCCCTCCTCCTCCCGGTCCGGGCTCTGCTCCCTCCTCCTCCTGGTCCGGGCTCTGCTCCTCCTCCTCCTCCGGTCCGGGCTCTGCTCCCTCCTCCTCGGTCCAGGCTCTCCTCCCTCCTCCTCGCTTCAGGCTCTGCTCCCTCCTCCTCGCTCCAGGCTCTGCTCCCTCCTCCTCGGTCCGGGCTCTGCTCCCTCCTCCCCCCGGTCCGGGCTCTGCTCCCTCCTCCTCGGTCCGGGCTCTGCTCCCTCCTCCTCCCCGGTCCGGGCTCTGCTCCCTCCTCCTCCCTGGTCCGGGCTCTGTCCCTCCTCCTCCCTCGGTCCGGGCTCTGCTCCCTCCTCCTCCCCGGCTCCGTGGCTCCCGCTCCCTCCTCCTCCCCGGTCCGGGTTCGCTCCTCCTCCCCCTCCTCTCCGGGCTCCACTCCCTCCTCCCTGGTCCGGGCTCCCTCCCCCCTCCTCCTCCCTCCCCGGTCCGGGCTCCACTCCCCTCCCCGGTCCGGGCTTCGCTCCCTCCTCCTCCCGGTCCGGGCTCGCTCCCTCCTCCTCCCTCCTCCGGTCCCTCCCTCCTCCCCCTCCTCTCCGGGCTCCACTCCCTCCTCCCCCCTCCAGGCTCCACTCCCTCCCATCCCCGTCCAGGGCTCCGCTTCCTCCTCCTGGTCCGGGCTCCACTCCCTCCTCCCGGTCCGGGCTCCGCTCCCTCCTCCCTGGTCCGGGCTCCTCCTCCCTCCTCCCTGGTCCGGGCTCCGCTCCCTCCTCCCTGGTCCGTGCTCCGCTCCCTCCTCCCCGGCCCTGGGCTCCGACTCCCTCCTCCCCGTCCGGGCTCCACTCCCTCCTCCCCGGTCCGGGCTCCGCTCCCTCCTCCCTGGTCCGGGCTCCGCTCCCTCCTCCCGGTCCGGGCTCCGCTCCCTCCTCCCTGGTCCGGGCTCCCTCCCTCCTCCCGTCCGGGCTCCCCTCCCCCTCCCCGGTCCGTGCTCCGCTCCCTCCTCCCTGGTCCGGGCTCCGCTCCCTCCTCCCTGGTCCGGGCTCCACTCCCTCCTCCTCTCCAGGCTCGGCTCCCTCCTCCCCGGTCCGGGCTCCGCTCCCTCCTCCCCCACCTCTCCAGGCTCCGCTCCCTCCTCCCCGGTCCGGGCTCCGCTCCCTCCCCTCCAGGCTCCTCTCCCTCCTCTCCGGTCCACTACACTTTCTGGTATTCTATGCCAGGCCTTGCATATAGCTGGTGTGCTCCCATAATATGAGCTTCCTGGGCCTCACACCGGGGACTTGGTATTACAACTCTTGTCTGTGCAGTTCCCAGACTCCTGTCTGCCCGTGGTCTCCATACCTCTGCAGTCTGAACCCTGCATACCTCACCCATTCATGCACCGACACCCATTTCCCTTGTGGTCATCTGGACCTTGGACTTGGAGGATCCACCTCATCTACTGAGTGCCCAGCCGTGTTCACTGTGCAGAGAGGCGGAGGAGGTGAGCTATGATGCCACATGTTATTTCTATTGGATATTGATGTGTTCATGCTTTGTGATCTGTGCAGGGAGGGGGAGGAGGTGAACTATGATGTCACATATTATTTTCTATTGGATACTGGTGTGTTCATGCTTTGTGATCTGTGCAGAGAGGCGGAGGAGGTGAGCTATGATGCCACATATTATTTTCTATTGGATATTGATGTGTTCATGCTTTGTGATCTGTGCAGGGAGGGGAGGGTGAAGGGGAGGTGAACTATGATGCCACATGTTATCTTCTATTGGATACTTGTGTGTGTTTCATTGCTTTGTGATCTGTGCAGGTGGAGGAGGGGGAGGAGGTGAACTATGATGCCACATGTTATCTTCTATTGGATACTGGTATGTTCATGCTTTGTGATCTGTGCAGGGAGGGGGAGGAGGTGAGCTATGATGTCACATATTATCTTCTATTGGATACTGGTGTGTTCATGATTGTGATCTTGCAGGGAGGGGGAGGAGGTGAACTATGATGTCACATATTATCTTCTATTGGATACTGGTGTGTTCATGCTTTGTGATCTGTGCAGGGAGGGGAGGAGGTGAACTATGATGTCACATATTATTTCTATTGATACTGGTGTGTTCATGTTTTGTGATCTGTGCAGGGAGGCGGAGGAGGTGAGCTGACACCATCCCCTGACTTGCACCTCTCCTCTCGCTCAGTGTTGTGGCCACAGGTTGCAGCATGTGGAGTATTACATGATCCATATCTAACATGTGAGTTACTGGAGCAGAGCACAGATTTATGGCCGGTTGGGGATGGTTTATAACACCGCCATCCTGTGCTGCACAGATGTACAGGGTGATGCTCGTCCTCAGCTGTAACATCTTGTCCCCAGTTGTTATTTTGCAGCCTCCCCAGCTGTTATATGGAGAGTTACTGGCTGTAATCACAGCGGGAGGAAACCAGAACCACGGCGGCCAAAATACAGGGGGTGACAGGGGTATCACGGCTTACACCCATGTCCTATATACAGGGGAGACTGGGGTATCACATCACCCCTCCACCTCCGATATACAGAGGAGACTGGGGTATCACATCACCCCTCCACCTCCTATATACAGGGGAGACTGTGGTATCATAGCACCACTCTACCTACTTATACAGGGGAGACTGGGGTATCACATCACCCCTCCACCTTCTATATACAGAGGAAGATTGGGGTATCACAGCACCCCTCCACCTCCTATACACAGGGGAGACTGTGGTATCACAGCACCCCTCCACCTGCTATATACAGAGGAGACTGGGGTATCACATCACCCCTCCACCTCCGATATACAGAGGAGACTGGGGTATCACATCACCCCTCCACCTCCTATATACAGGGGAGACTGTGGTATCACAGCACCACTCCACCTACTATATACAGAGGAGATGGGGTATCACATCACCCTCCACTCCTATATACAGAGGAGACGGGTATCACAGCACCCCTCCACCTCTATATACAGAGGAGATCAGGGTATCACAGCACCCCTCCCCTGCTATATACAGAGGAGACTGGGGTATCACAGCACCCCTCCACCTGCTATATACAGAGGAGATCAGGGTATCACAGCACCCCTCCACCTGCTATATACAGAGGAGATCAGGGTATCACAGCACCCCTCCACCTGCTATATACAGAGGAGATCAGGGTATCACAGCACCCCTCCACCTGCTATATACAGAGGAGATCAGGGTATCACAGCACCCCTCCACCTGCTATATACAGAGGAGACTGGGTATCACAGCACCCCTCCACCTCTATATACAGGGAGACTGGGTATCACAGCACCCCTCCACCTCTATATACAGAGGAGACGGGTATCACATCACCCCTCCACCTGCTATATACAGAGGAGATCAGGGTATCACAGCACCCCTCCACCTGCTATATACAGAGGAGATCAGGGTATCACAGCACCACAGCACCCCTCCACCTGCTATATACAGAGGAGATCAGGGTATCACAGCACCCCTCCACCTCTATATACAGGGAGATGGTATCACAGAACCCTCCACCTACTATATACAGGGAGACTGGGTATCACACACCCTCCACCTCTATATACAGGGAGACTTGGTATCACATCACCCCTCCACTCCTATATACAGAGGAGACGGTATCACAGCACCCTCCACCTGCTATATACAGAGGAGATCAGGTATCACAGCACCCCTCCACCTGCTATATACAGAGGAATCAGGGTATCACATCACCCCTCCACCTGCTATATACAGAGGAGATCAGGGTATCACAGCACCCCTCCACCTGCTATATACAGAGGAGATCAGGGTATCACAGCACCCCTCCACCTGCTATATACAGAGGAGATCAGGGTATCACAGCACCCCTCCACCTGCTATATACAGAGGAGATCAGGGTATCACAGCACCCCTCCACCTGCTATATACAGAGGAGATCAGGGTATCACAGCCCCCTCCACCTGCTATATACAGAGGAGACAGGGTATCACATCACCCCTCCACCTGCTATATACAGAGGAGATCAGGGTATCACATCACCCCTCCACCTGCTATATACAGAGGAGATCAGGGTATCACAGCACCCCTCCACCTACTATATACAGAGGAGATCAGGGTATCACAGCACCCCTCCACCTGCTATATACAGAGGAGATCAGGGTATCACAGCACCCCTCCACCTGCTATATACAGAGGAGATCAGGGTATCACAGCACCCCTCCACCTGCTATATACAGAGGAGATCAGGGTATCACAGCACCCCTCCACCTACTATATACAGGGAGACGGGTATCACATCACCCCTCCACCTCTATATACAGGGAGATCAGGGTATCACACACCCTCCACTCTATATACAGAGGAGACGGGTATCACAGCACCCCTCCACCTGCTATATACAGAGGAGATCAGGGTATCACAGCACCCCTCCACCTGCTATATACAGAGGAGATCAGGGTATCACATCACCCCTCCACCTGCTATATACAGAGGAGATCAGGGTATCACAGCACCCCTCCACCTGCTATATACAGAGGAGATCAGGGTATCACAGCACCCCTCCACCTGCTATATACAGAGGAGATCAGGTATCACAGCACCCCTCCACCTGCTATATACAGAGGAGATCAGGGTATCACAGCACCCCTCCACCTGCTATATACAGAGGAGATCAGGGTATCACAGCACCCCTCCACTGCTATATACAGAGGAGATCAGGGTATCACATCACCCCTCCACCTGCTATATACAGAGGAGATCAGGGTATCACATCACCCCTCCACCTGCTATATACAGAGGAGATCAGGGTATCACAGCACCCCTCCACCTATATACAGAGGAGATCAGGGTATCACAGCACCCCTCCACCTGCTATATACAGAGGAGATCAGGGATACATCACCCTCACCCATATACAGAGAGACGGTATCACAGCACCCTCCACCTGCTATATACAGAGGAGATCAGGTATCACAGCACCCCTCCACCTGCTATATACAGAGGAGATCAGGGTATCACACACCCCTCCACCTGCTATATACAGAGGAGATCAGGGTATCACACACCCCTCCACCTGCTATATACAGAGGAGATCAGGTATCAAGCACCCCTCCACCTGCTTATACAGGGAGATCAGTATCACACACCCTCCACCTGCTATATACAGAGGAGATCAGGGTATCACAGCACCCCTCCACCTGCTATATACAGAGGAGATCACGGGTATCACAGCACCCCTCACGCTATATCGAGATCAGTATCACACACCCTCACCTGCTATATACAGAGGAGATCAGGGTATCACAGCACCCCTCCACCTGCTATATACAGAGGAGATCAGGGTATCACAGCACCCCTCCACCTGCTATATACAGAGGAGATCAGGGTATCACAGCACCCCTCACCTGCTATATACAGCACCAGTCACTGTAAAGTCAGAGATCATCATGTCATACAATACGGTCCTCAATGATGAAACATATAATGCTACAATGTGCCATAAAGGGAAACACAACAGTAACTAAACAGCTGGAAGACGGCTGAAGCGCGATGGAGGAACATATATCAGTCTATGACATCACAAACATAACGTGTGACATCAGCACATAGCACTGTATACTACCGCTATAATGCACCATGTCTCATAGCACCGTAATATACTGTTATATCCCCTATAATGCAGGTTACACCATTGTACTGATGTCTTTACCATAATCTGCATTTTTGCAAATCTGATAGAATTTCAACCTTTTTTTAAAAAACCAGATAAAGCAACGTTGTGATCTGTGTAATGCATTGTATAGGAGGTGGGGACATGTGCAGGGTCTCATCCGGCACCAGACAAAAAACGCAGCTAACTGCAGTATTAAGACAAGGCGGAAGTGCCGAATCTGAATGAAAACCCCAGTGCCGCCATGTCCGCAGTTCCTATACAATGCAATAGGAACGCAACGCTGCTGTGTCCGGATTCTGCAAAAAAGATGAAATCCTGTCAGATTTGCAAAATCGCAGATGTGAAAGTAAATCAAAACCTGAAGTGGAAGGATCAGATTGTGCAGATGTGAAACAAAACCCAGATGTGGACGAGGCCTCCACAATGCAGACGTCACCCAGTGTAATGAACGGAAAATCTGCACCCAAAACACTGCAAACACTGCAACAAGAGGCATGCTGACAACAATAATGTCACCCACAGATGTGGAAGATCAACAATGTGACCCACGTGGAGCATCACTCCCATCATCATCACACCTACATGGAGCATCACTCCCATCATCATCACACCTACATGGAGCATCACTCCCATTTATCATCACACCTACATGGAGCATCACTCCCATCATCATCGCACTCACATGGAGCATCACTCCCATCATCATCACACCTACATGGAGCATCACTCCCATCATCATCATCACAATCCACATCATACCCACATGACATCACTCCCATGATCACAATCCACCATCACACCGACATGGAGCATCACTCCCATCATCATCACACTACATGGAGCATCACTCCATCATCATCATCACAATCCACCATCATACCGACAAGGAGCATCACTCCCATCATCACAATCACCATCACACCAACATGGAGCATCACTCCCATCATCATCACAACCGGGATTTCTCTCATTAATATTGGAAAATACCCAAAGAAGCAACACACAATGAAATCACTGAGACGTCTGAAGAATGAATGTCCGTGACATTATACTGCACTCACACAGTGTAACGATATCACCATCACATAACATCATGCACTGCACACAGTGTAACGAATCACTCACACCAGACAAGTGTAGCAATCACCTCCATACACTGCACTGACCACAGTGTAACAGATATCACCTCCATACATCTGCACTGACACAGTGTAACAGATATCCTCCATCCATCACACCACTGACACAGTGTCAACAGATATCACTCCATACACTGCACTGACACAGTGTAACAGATATCACCTCATACACTGCACCTGACACAGTATAACAGATATCACCTCATACACTGCACTACACAGTGTAACAGATATCACTCATACACTGCACTGACACAGTGTAACAGATATCACCCTCTATACACTGCACTGACACAGTGTAACAGATATCACCTCCATACACTGCACTGACACAGTATAACAGATATCATCCTCCATACACTGCACTGACACAGTGTAACAGATATCACCCTCCATACACTGCACTGACACAGTGTAACAGATATCACCTCCATACACTGCACTGACACAGTGTAACAGATATCACCTCCATACACTGCACTGACACAGTGTAACAGATATCACCTCCATACACTGCACTGACACAGTGTAACAGATATCACCTCCATACACTGCACTGACACAGTGTAACAGATATCACCTCCATACACTGCACTGACACAGTGTAACAGATATCACCTCCATACACTGCACTGACACAGTGTAACAGATATCACCTCCATACACTGCACTGACACAGTGTAACAGATATCACCTCCATACACTGCACTGACACAGTGTAACAGATATCACCTCCATACACTGCACTGACACAGTGTAACAGATATCACCTCCATACACTGCACTGACACAGTGTAACAGATATCACCCTCCATACACTGCACTGACACAGTGTAACAGATATCACCTCCATACACTGCACTGACACAGTGTAACAGATATCACCTCCATACACTGCACTGACACAGTGTAACAGATATCACCTCCATACACTGCACTGACACAGTGTAACAGATATCACCTCCATACACTGCACTGACACAGTGTAACAGAATCACCTCCATACACTGCACTGACACAGTGTAACAGATATCACCTCCATACACTGCACTGACACAGTGTAACAGATATCACCCTCCATACACTGCACTGACACAGTGTAACAGATATCACCCTCCATACACTGCACTGACACAGTGTAACAGATATCACCCTCCATACACTGCACTGACACAGTGTAACAGATATCACCTCCATACACTGCACTGACACAGTGTAACAGATATCACCTCCATACACTGCACTGACACAGTGTAACAGATATCACCTCCATACACTGCACTGACACAGTGTAACAGATATCACCCTCCATACACTGCACTGACACAGTGTAACAGATATCACCCTCCATACACTGCACTGACACAGTGTAACAGATATCACCCTCTATACACTGCACTGACACAGTGTAACAGATATCACTCTCCATACACTGCACTGACACAGTGTAACAGATATCACCTCAATACACTGCACTGACACAGTGTAACAGATATAGCCTCTATACACTGCACTGACACAGTGTAACAGATATCACCCTCCATACACTGCACTGACACAGTGTAACAGATATCACCTCCATACACTGCACTGACACAGTGTAACAGATATCACCTCCATACACTGCACTGACACAGTGTAACAGATATAGCCTCTATACACTGCACTGACACAGTGTAACAGATATCACCCTCCATACATTGCACTGACACAGTGTAACAGATATCACCTCCATACACTGCACTGACACAGTGTAACAGGTATCACCTCCATACACTGCACTGACACAGTGTAACAGATCTCACCCTCCATACACTGCACTGACACAGTGTAACAGATATCACCTCCATACACTGCACTGACACAGTGTAACAGATATCACCTCCATACACTGCACTGACACAGTGTAACAGATATCACCCTCCATACATTGCCCTGACACAGTGTAACAGATATCACCTCCATACATTGCACTGACACAGTGTAACAGATATCACCTCCATACACTGCACAGACACAGTGTAACAGATATCACCTCCATACACTGCACTGACATAGTGTAACAGATATTACCTCCATACACTGCACTGACACAGTGTAACAGATGTCAGCAGTGAGGCTCCTCTTACCTTCACCTCCCCCCTGGGCCTCCTCTGCCTCTCAGCATAGTGATGTGGAGTTCAGCTGCTTTTCTGCTTTGGAAAAACTCAAAAAACTCAGAGCAAAGTGAGAAGAAAAATAGAAATCTCAGAGTGAAGGGAAGAAAAGAAGAAAGGAGCAGAGGAGGCCAGAAAGGAGGAGAGGAGGCCAGAACTGCCCCTCCCCCGGCCTGAAACCTGAGCCTGGAGTATAGGACCAGCCAAAAGCTCAGGAGGGGAACAGAGCCAAAACCTACAGAGCAGAACCAGCCCCCGCCATCACAGGGCCGAACGGACCGCACCGCCATCACAGGGCCGAACGTACCGCACCGCCATCACAGGGCCGAACGTACCGCACCGCCATCACAGGGCCGAACGTACCGCACCGCCATCACAGGGCCGAACGGACCGCACCGCCATCACAGGGCCGAACGGACCGCACCGCCATCACAGGGACGAACGGACCGCACCGCCATCACAGGGACGAACGGACCGCACCGCCATCACAGGGACGAACGGACCGCACCGCCATCGCAGGGACGAACGGACCGCACCGCCATCGCAGGGACGAACGGACCGCACCGCCATCGCAGGGACGAACGGACCGCACCGCCATCGCAGGGACGAACGGACCGCACCGCCATCGCAGGGACGAACGGACCGCACCGCCATCACAGGGACGAACGGACCGCACCGCCATCACGGGAACGAACGGACCGCACCGCCATCACAGGGACGAACGTACCGCACCGCCATCAGAGGGCCGAACGGACCGCACCGCCATCAGAGGGCCGAACGGACCGCACCGCCATCACAGGGCCGAACGGACCGCACCGCCATCACAGGGCCGAACGGACCGCACCGCCATCACAGGGCCGAACGGACCGCACCGCCATCACAGGGCCGAACGGACCGCACCGCCATCACAGGGCCGAACGGACCGCACCGCCATCACAGGGCCGAACGGACCGCACCGCCATCACAGGGCCGAACGGACCGCACCGCCATCACAGGGCCGAACGGACCGCACCGCCATCACAGGGCCGAACGGACCGCACCGCCATCACAGGGCCGAACGGACCGCACCGCCATCACAAGTACGAACGGACCGCACCGCCATCACAAGTACGAACGGACCGCACCGCCATCACAACGACGAACGGACCGCACCGCCATCACAACGACGAACGGACAGCACCGCCATCACAGGGCCGAACGGACCGCACCGCGATCACAACGACGAACGGACCGCACCGCGATCACAGGGCCGAACGGACCGCACCGCCATCACAGGGACGAACGGACCGCACCGCCATCACAGGGCCGAACGGACCGCACCGCCATCACAGGGCCGAACGGACCGCACCGCCATCACAGGGCCGAACGGACCGCACCGCCATCACAGGGCCGAACGGACCGCACCGCCATCACAGGGCCGAACGGACCGCACCGCCATCACAGGGCCGAACGGACCGCACCGCCATCACAGGGCCGAACGGACCGCACCGCCATCACAGGGCCGAACGGACCGCACCGCCATCACAGGGCCGAACGGACCGCACCGCCATCACAGGGCCGAACGGACCGCACCGCCATCAACAGGACCGCGAACAGGACCGCACCGCCATCACAGGGCCGAACGGACCGCACCGCCATCACAGGGCCGAACGGACCGCACCGCCATCACAGGGACGAACGGACCGCACCGCCATCACAGGGCCGAACGGACGGCACCGCCATCACAAGTACGAACGGACGGCACCGCCATCACAAGTACGAACGGACCGCACCGCCATCACAACGACGAACGGACCGCACCGCCATCACAGGGCCGAACGGACCGCACCGCCATCACAGGGCCGAACGGACCGCACCGCCATCACAGGGCCGAACAGACCGCAGCGCCTTCAGCGGGACGAACAGACCGCACCGCCATCACAGGGCCGAACGGCCCGCACCGCAATCACAGGGCCGAACGGACCGCACTGCCATCACAGGGCCGAACGGACCGCACCGCCATCACAGGGCCGAACAGACCGCAGCGCCTTCAGCGGGACGAACGGACCGCACCGCCATCACAGGACGAACAGACCGCACCGCAATCACAGGGACGAACGGACCGCACCGCCGTCAGGCTGGGGTCACACATAAGCCCTTGGTCCATTTTTGGCTTCATTTTTGTCTTTTTTTTTTCTAAGTCCAAAAACTGACAGAAAAACGGATTAGATGTAATAAACACCCTGTCCGTTTTTTTCTGGACCTCAAAACATTGCTCTGTCCATTTTTGAGCCAAAAACGTTGCTAGCAACGTTTTTGGCATCAGTTAAAAGACGCATGCGTTTTTTTAACATGGGGCCCTATGGGAAACGCATGCGTTAACGCATGGCAGATATAGGCACTTGCGTTAACGCATGCGTTAACGCACATGCGTTTTTAATGAAAAAATGACTAAGTCCAAAAACGTTCAGGGGTGCAGGAGGCTCAAAAAGCACCCTATAAAAAACGGATTGGTGATGAAAATCACTTCCAAAAACGGACTTCTATGTGTGACCCCAGCCTCACAAGGACAAATGGACCGCACCGCCATCACAGGGACGAACGGACCGCACCGCCATCACAGGGACGAACGGACCGCACCGCCATCACAGGGACGAACGGACCGCACCGCCATCACAGGGACGAACGGACCGCTCCGCCATCACAGGGCCGAACGGACCGCACCGCCATCACAGGGACGAATGGACCGCAGCGCCTTCAGCGGGAAGAACGGACCGCACCGCTATCACAGTGTCGAACGAACCGCACCGCCATCACAAGGACAAATGGACCGCACCGCCATCAGAGGTCTGAACGGACCGCGCCGCCATCAGAGGTCCAAACGGACCGCAGTGCCTTCAGCGGGCCGAACGGACCGCGCCGCCATCGGAGGGACGAACGGACCGCTCCGCTCCATGTGACCCCGCGCCGCCCCATTTCGTGGGTTTAACTAGGGGATTTAGTCTGGAGAAATCGGGGTCAGCGCTGCAGATATTCGGTCTCTACAGAACCTTCACGTATTTGTCAATAAAATGTAACAACTGACGGAATGTTCATACTTGTCCATCCGTAACCATGGAAACAGCGACGATAAGAGTGAGAAACACTGAAGAGACGACAGGAAAACCAAAACTTGTGTCGTCTCAGCAGTGACGTCAGATGTATAAATACCGAACACAGCAACTAGTGTCCACCCTCCAGGTAGATTGGATTTATCTTGACCTTGACGCCCAGCAGTCCTATGCAAATAAGGTGTAATCACTGTATAATATACTTATGAATAGAAGCTGAGCTGACCACGCCAGCAGAATAGTGACTACAGCTCTGGAGGTGACTGAAGGATTAGTGTAATAGCAGAATAGTGACTGCAGCTCTGGAGGTGACTGGAGGATAAGACAGGAATTAGCCATGAACTACTAGAACAGAAGGAACAGATCTTGGAGCAGTCACAATCCATGGGTAACAGTGGCCTCGGCTCCCCCACATTTGCCTTGTTCCCTCATTCTGATCTCACCCATGTTCTCTGTGAGAAGATCTCAGTGATAATTGATGATTGGCAGCAGCGTTCTGCCCCACTGCCGGGGGGCACTATCACATTACAGAACTGGCACCGACACCTGACGGGCCTGGAAGAAGCAGGGAATACCAGGACGGAAAACTGGAGCAAACCCCGGGCACCAAACACTACAGATAATAGGACTGCCCGAAAACTGACAATATTCCCAGAAAGCACAAGCTGTAAGATCTCTGCGGAGATAATACTGCTCCTATGTACAAGAATATAACTACTATAATACTGCTCCTATGTACAAGAATATAACTACTATAATACTGCTCCTATGTACAAGAATATAACTACTATAATACTGCTCCTATATACAAGAATATAACTACTATAATACTGCCCCTATATACAAGAATATAACTACTATAATACTGCTCCTATATACAAGAATATAACTACTATAATACTGCTCCTATATACAAGAATATAACTACTATAATACTGCTCCTATATACAAGAATATAACTACTATAATACTGCCCCTATATACAAGAATATTACTACTATAATACTGCTCCTATATACAAGAATATAACTACTATAATACTGCTCCTATGTACAAGAATATAACTACTATAATACTGCTCCATTATACAAGAATATAACTACTATAATACTGCCCCTATATACAAGAATATAACTACTATAATACTGCCCCTATATACAAGAATATAACTACTATAATACTGCTCCTATATACAAGAATATAACTACTATAATACTGCTCCTATGTACAAGAATATAACTACTATAATACTGCTCCATTATACAAGAATATAACTACTATAATACTGCTCCTATATACAAGAATATAACTACTATAATACTGCCCCTATATACAAGAATATAACTACTATAATACTGCTCCATTATACAAGAATATAACTACTATAATACTGCTCCTATGTATAAGAATATAGCTACTATAATACTGCTCCTATGTACAAGAATATAACTACTATAATACTGCTCCTATATACAAGAATATAACTACTATAATACTGCTCCTATGTACAAGAATATAACTACTATAATACTGCTCCTATATACAAGAATATAACTGCTATAATACTGCCCCTATATACAAGAATATAATTACCATAATACTGCCCCTATATACAAGAATATAACTACTATAATACTGCTCCTATATACAAGAATATATCTACTATAATACTGCTCCTATATACATACAAGAATATAATTACCATAATACTGCCCCTATATACAAGAATATAACTACTATAATACTGCCCCTATATACAAGAATATAACTACTATAATACTGCTCCTATATACAAGAATATATCTACTATAATACTGCCCCTATGTACAAGAATATACCTACTATAATACGGCCCCTACATACAAGAATATAACTACTATAATACTGCTCCTATATACAAAGAATATAACATTATAATACTGCTCCTATATACAAGAATATAACTACTCTAATACTGCTCCTATATACAAGAATATAATACTATAATACTGCTCCTATATACAAGAATATAACTACTATAATACTGCTCCTATATACAAGAATATAACTACTATAATACTGCCTCTATGTACAAGAATATAACTACTATAATACTGCCCTATATACAAGAATATAACTACTATAATACTGATCCTATGTGCAAGAATATAACTACTATAATACTGCTCCTATATACAAGAATATAACTACTATAATACTGCCCCTATATACAAGAATATAACTACTATAATACTGCTCCTATATACAAGAATATAACTACTATTATACTACCCCTATGTACAAGAATATAACTACTATAATACTGCTCTTATATACAAGAATATAACTACTATAATACTGCCGCTTTGTACAAGAATATAACTACTATAATACTGCTCTATGTACAAGAATATAACTACTATAATACTGCCCCTATATACAAGAATATAGCTACTATAATACTGATCCTATGTACAAGAATATAACTACTATAATACTGCTCCTATATACAAGAATATAATATACCATAATACTGCCCCTATGTACAAGAATATAACTACTATAATACTGCCTCTATGTACAGGAATATAACTACTATAATACTGCCTCTATGTACAGGAATATAACTACTATAATACTGCCCCTATATACAAGAATATAACTACTATAATACTGCTCCCTATATACAAGAATATAACTACTATAATACTGCTCCTATATACAAGAATATAACTACTATAATACTGCTCCTATGTACAAGAATATAATTACTATAATACTGCCTCTATATACAAGAATATAACTACTATAATACTGCTCCTATATACAAGAATATAACTACTATAATACAGTACTATCCTAATGAAGCTTCATCTGTCATAATACACAGCAGTAGGCAGTGGCGTAACTTGAAGCTCATGTGCCCCGATGTGAAAGATCCAACGGGGCCCCCAATTATTGCAAATCTTTGATAGTATTAGTCTTTTTCTGTGGACCAAGGGGACTTTTGGGGCCCATTACGCTCCAGGGCCCAGGTGCAATTGCAACCCCTGCAGCTTTTGTAGTTACGCCCCTGGCAGTAGGTTATTATTGTCGTATAGGAGCGGCACTTTTTCCTCCTTGGTGCTGCAGGATCTTACAGTAACCGGAGACTTTTCCAGCCAAGGAATGTACAAACCAAAACATCTCTCAGTGGTTGATGGTTGTGCCAAGCACTTGGCTGCGGCCCCCGAGCGGAAGACGATGGGGCCCCTGCATGCTGTCATTATGGCGGCTGTGTATGGTTTGGCGGCACCATGTCCTGGGCTCTGAGCCGATTTCAGCACCGCCATGTTTTGTGGGATAGATGGGCCCCGTCCGTCCTGGTATCCAGGACCATTCTACCCACATATGTATATTTATTTATTCACTTATATGGCGCCATTAATTCCGCAGTGTTTCACCCTCGCTAACAGATTGATGGAAGTTGGATGTTAATTGGGGGCGGAGTCCGAGTGGTGAAATCACAAATTACAAGATGAAATGTATCCCTGGCAAAGGCCGACAGCTCCCGGGCATCAGAACTGGGCGAAGCTGGAAGTGTCCATCAAGGAGAGACGGACGGAGGACCAGTCAACAGCAGGGGCCACAACCAGCTCTGCAGGGGCCACAACCAGCTCTGCAGGGGCCACAACCAGCTCTTCAGGGGCCACAACCAGCTCTGCAGAGGCCACAACGAGCTCCGCAGGGGCCACAACCAGCTCTGCAGGGGCCACAACCAGCTCTTCAGGGGCCACAACCAGCTCTTCAGGGGCCTCAACCAGCTCTGCAGGGGCCACAACCAGCTCCGCAGGGGCCACATCCAGCTCCGCAGGGGCCACATCCAGCCCCGCAGGGGCCACAACCAGCTCTGCAGAGGCCACAACGAGCTCTGCAGGGGCCACAACCAGCTCTGCAGGGGCCACAACCAGCTCTGCAGGGGCCTCAACCAGCTCTGCAGGGGCCTCAACCAGCTCCGCAGGGGCCACAACCAGCTCCGCAGGGGCCACATCCAGCTCCGCAGGGGCCACATCCAGCTCCGCAGGGGCCACAACCAGCTCTGTAGGGGCCAATCGCAGCCGCATAGAGTATTTTAGGAGTGCAGTGTGCTGATGATGTATAATGATTGAGTGCACCACAGTAGGAGTGCGGCTCACAGCAGTGCAGAGTATTTCAGGAGTACAGTGTGCTGATAATGTATCATGAGTGAGTGCGCCATAGTAGAAGGAGTGCGGCTCACACCAGTGCAGAGGATTTCAGGAGTGCAGTGTGCTGATTATGTAGATAATGATTGAGTGCCCATAGTAGAAGGAGCATGACTCACAGCAGTGCAGAGGATTTCAGGAGAGGAGTGTGCTGATTTTGTGGGAGTAGTGCCCCGTCCTCTGGTGAAGATGCTACGTCAGTTACATAGGCTGAAAACACACTTGCTGCTCACATCCAGAATAGCGTAATAATACGTAGCTGATAAATACACCCCGCGCCCATCACATGCTCTGATCCTGGTGATGTCCTGAAATACTGCTCTGTTATACTGTTATACTCTGCTCTCATGCACAACCAGGGACTCAGACACTGAATGATAATAAAGCGACAGATCGTAACGCTACATCCCTGCGATTATTATCACCGCACCTGGTACCAGGTCCAAGCATCACCGTACACAACATCCGGACCCATCTACTGTGCCCAAAACAACCGCCATACGACAGCGTAATAATAACGTCATACTAAACACCAGAAAACAAAGAGGAGGGAAAGGAGTCACCAAAGAAAGCGACAGCTGCTTATCACATCCCGGACACAATCAGAACCAAGAGTCAACACAGATCTGCAAAAATAAACCCAAACAATAGAGCTCCAATCACCAACCTGATAAAATAGTAACTAATGTACAAAAATATAATTATAATACTGTCCTCTACATACAGGAATATAACTACTATAATACTGCTCCTACATAGGCGCACCCAAGGGGGGGGACCTACGTGTCTGGACCCCCCCCTTTGGACGGCCCTGAGAAGTGGTGCAGTACACAAGGAGCTGGGCCCCTATGTCAGGAGACAGGAACAATTACACAGCACCCAAGGGCCCACAAAAGAGGCTGCTTTTAGGGGGGCTTCGCTCCCCCAAACCCCCCCACCGGGGGCTTTGCCCCTCGGAACCCCGCTAGGGGGTGACACCCCCCTTTCAGGGCCGGGTGTGTGTTTCTTGGACCCCTACCTTGGGAAATTTCTGGGTGCGCCACTGTGCTCCTATGTACAAGATTATAACTACTATAATACTGCTCCTAAATACAAGAATATAACTACTATAATAATGCTCCTATATACAAGAATATAACTACTATAATACTGCTCCTATATACAAGAATATAACTACTATAATACTGCTCCTATATACAAGAATATAACTACTATAATACTGCTCCTATATACAAGAATATAACTATTATAATACTGCTCCTAAATACAAGAATATAACTACTATAATAATGCTCCTATATACAAGAATATAACTACTATAATACTGCTCCTATGTACAAGAATATAACTACTATAATACTGCTCCTATATACAAGAATATAACTACTATAATACTGCCCCTATTTAAAGAATATAACTACTATAATACTGCCCCTATGTACAAGAATATAACTACTATAATACTGCCCGCTATATACAAGAATATAACTACTATAATACTGCTCCTATATACAGGAATATAACTACTATAATACTGCTCCTATATACAAGAATATAACTACTATAATACTGCTCATATGTACAAGAATATAACTACTATAATACTTCCCCTATATACAAGAATATAACTACTATAATACTGCCCCTATGTACAAGAATATAACTACTATAATACTGCTCCTATATACAAGAATATAACTACTATAATACTGCCCCCTATATACAAGAATGTAACTACTATAATATTGCTGCTATGTACAAGAATATAACTACTATAATACTGCTCCTATATACAAGAATATAACTACTATAATACTGCCCTATGTACAAGAATATAACTACTATAATACTGCTCCTATATACAAGAATATAACTACTATAATACTGCTCCTATGTACAAGAATATAACTACTATAATACTGCTCTTATATACAAGAATATAACTACTATAATACTGCCCCTATATACAAGAATATAACTACTATAATACTGCCCCTATATACAAGAATATAACTACTATAATACTGCCCTTATATACAAGAATATAACTACTATAATACTGCTCCTATATACAAGAATATAACAACTATAATACTGCTCCTATATACGGTACAAGAATATAACTACTATAATACTGTTCCTATATACAAGAATATAACTACTATAATACTGCTCCTATATACAAGAATATAACTACTATAATACTGCTCCTATATACAAGAATATAACTACTATAATACTGTTCCTATATACAAGAATATAACTACTATAATACTGCTCCTATATACAAGAATATAACAACTATAATACTGCTCCTATATACGGTACAAGAATATAACTACTATAATACTGTTCCTATATACAAGAATATAACTACTATAATACTGCTCCTATATACAAGAATATAACTACTATAATACTGCTCCTATATTCAAGAATATAACTACTATAATACTGCTCCTATATACAAGAATATAACTACTATAATACTGCTCCTATATACAAGAATATAACTACTATAATACTGTTCCTATATACAAGAATATAACTACTATAATACTGCTCCTATTAAAGAATATAACTACTATAATACTGCTCCTATATACAAGAATATATACTACTATAATACTGCTCCTATGTACAAGAATATAACTACTATAATACTGCCCTATATACAAGAATATAACTACTATAATACTGCTCCTATATACAAGAATATATAACTACTATAATACTCGCCCATATTACAAGAATATAACTACTATAATACTGCTCCTATATACAAGAATATAACTACTATAATACTGCCCCTATATACAAGAATATAACTACTATAATACTGCCCCTATATACAAGAATATAACTACTATAATACTGCTCCTATATACAAGAATATAACTACTATAATACTGCCCTATATACAAAATATAACTACTATAATACTGCCCTATATACAAGAATATAACTACTATAATACTGCCTCTAATGACAAGAATATAAACTACTATAATACTGCCCTATATACAAGAATATAACTACTATAATACTGCCCTATATACAAGAATATAACTACTATAATACTGCTCCTATATACAAGAATATAACTACTATAATACTGCCTCCTATAGACTACAAGAATATAACTACTATAATACTGCTCCTATGTACAAGAATATAACTACTATAATACTGCCCTATGTACAAGAATATAACTACTATAATACTGCCCCTATATACAAGAATATAACTACTATAATACTGCCCCTATTAACAAGAATATAACTACTATAATACTGCCCCTATGTACAAGAATATAACTACTATAATACTGCTCCTATTACAAGAATATAACTACTATAATACTGCCCCTATATACAAGAATATAACTACTATAATACTGCCCCTATGTACAAGAATATAACTACTATAATAACTGCCCCTATATACAAGAATATAACTACTATAATACTGCCCCTATATACAAGAATATAACTACTATAATACTGCTCTAGTACAAGAATATAACTACTATAATACTGCCCCTATATACAAGAATATAAACTACTATAATACTGCCTATTACAAGAATATAACTACTATAATACTGCCCCTATATACAAGAATATAACTACTATAATACTGCCCCTATTACATAACATATAATATAAAATATATAATACTGCCCCTATATACAAGAATATAACTACTATAATACTCTCCTATATACAAGAATATAACTACTATAATACTGCTCTATATACAAGAATATATATACTCTATTAATATACATTTGCCCCTATATACAAGAATATAACTACTATAATACTGCTCCTATATACAAGAATATAACTACTATAATACTGCTCTCTATATACAAGAATATAACTACTATAATACTGCTCCTATATACAAGAATATAACTACTATAATACTGCTCCTATATACAAGAATATAGCTACTATAATACTGCCCCTATATACAAGACTATAACTACTATATATACTGCTCCTATATACAAGAATATAACTACTATAATACTGCCCCTATGTACAAGAATATAACTACTATAATACTGCCCCTATATACAAGAATATAACTACTATAATAACTGCCCCTATATACAAGAATATAACTACTATAATACTGCCCTATGTACAAGAATATAACTACTATAATACTGCTCCTATATACAAGAATATAACTACTATAATACTGCCCCTATTTACAAGAATATAACTACTATAATACTCGTCCTTGGTAACAGATCTGGGCTGTGACATTCCTCTGATTGTGGCTGACACTTCCGAGATCTGTGGATTCTGGGGCAATTACAGTATTTTCTCCAGGTGAAGATTTGGTATACCTGAGGACTGCACAGCGCCCCCTGCTGCCTCTACCCTGAGTCACCATATTGGAGTGACAACAGAAATAATGGACAAACCACAAACTCCAGAGACACCGAACACCGGACCGGCCCAGGATCCCTTCCCCGACGTGGAAATGATAGAAAAGTGCCGGAAAGTCTGCACAGCGCCGAAATCAACAACGATATACTGAGTCCAGAGAGTATGGAAAATGGGAGCGGAGCCAGACCTGCCCAAAACTGCCAGGAACCACAGGTACACTGACTCCAGTCACCTCCAGAGCTGCCGTCACTGTTCTGCTGTTACATCGTGTCTTATCCTCCAGTCACCTCCAGAGCTGCAGTCACTGTTCTGCTGTTACATTGTTTTATCTCCAGTCCTCCAGAGCTGCAGTCACCTTTGCGTTACATCGTGTCTTATCCTATCAGGCTGCATTTACTGTTCTGTTACATCGTGTTTATCCTCAGCCCCAGAGCTGCATTTACTGTTCTGTTACATCGTGTTTATCCTCCAGTCACCTCCAGAGCTGCATTTACTTTCTGCTGTTACATCGGTCTTATCCTCAAGTCACCTCCAGAGCTGCATTTACTTTCTGCTGTTACATCGTGTCTTATCCTCCAGTCACCTCCAGAGCTGCATTTACTGTTCTGCTGTTACATCGTGTCTTATCCTCCAGTCACCTCCAGAGCTGCAGTCACTGTTCTGCTGTTACATCGTGTCTTAGCCTCCAGTCACCTCCAAAGCTGTAGAGTGCGGTACCCCGTGTTGTCAGCTATTAGCGGTTATATTATGGTTCCCTCTTCCCCTGTAGGATGAGTGTGTCCTCCACAGATCGTCCTCAGATTCCACATATCATCTGCCCTCAGATGACAGGAGATAAAGGGATTGTAGAGGATGAGATGGCCGTATCACATTTCAGCCTTTGAAATAGACAAGGGATGACACACAACCTGTCATGTATCCCTGACAGCTGAGGTTGTGTTACAATGATTCAGCGCAGAAAATGTCCCAGACAAGGTCTGCTGAGCCACACAACTGCTCCAGTGCACCAAACACCCAGCAGTGAGGAACACTCTCTCCATTGAGGAAGGGAGAGCATGTCCACCCTGGGGTCAGTATCTGCTTGACTCCGGTTCCATGTTCCAGCTGTCAAGACAATTACAGTGGTGGAGCAGGGAGCTGCTGGCTCTCGGCTCCACTAATCAGCCTGAGGCTCGGAGCAGGACATTGCTACAGCCATGAATCACTGCTGCCCATGGACAACCAGGGGCGTAACTACAATAGGTGCAGGGGTTGCGATTGCACCCGGGCCCTGCAGCCTAGGGGGGCCCCAAAAGTCTCTTTGGCCCATAGAAAAAGACTATTATTATTAAAGATTTGCAATAATTGGGGCCCAGTTGGAGCTTTCGCATCGGGGCCCCTGGGCCTGAAGTTACGCCACTGCCGACAACAGATTGTGCTAGAAGTCGTCAGATGACCTCGGCTGTCAGGAACGTCTGTCCATCCATAGCAGCTCGGAATGAAGATGAGGATCATGGACATCGGCAGCTCCACCATTCAGTCTGAGGCTCGGATCAGAACGTTGCAACAGTCATGAATTGCTGCTGCCCATTGATATCATCACATGGTGCCCGACAACAGATTGTGCTAGAAGTCGTCAGATGACCTCGGGTGTCAGGAACGTCTGTCCATCCATAGCAGCTCGGAATGAAGAAGACGATCATGGACATCGTCAGCTCCCAGCTTCACCATTCAGTCTGAGGCTTGGAGCAGGACGTTGCTACAGTCATGAATTGCTGCTGCCCATTGATATCATCACATGGTGCCCGACAACAGATTGTGCTAGAAGTCGTCAGATGACCTCGGGTGTCAGTAACTTCCATCCATAGCAGCTCGGAATGAAGAAGACGATCACGGACATCGGCAGCTCCCAGCTTCACCATTCAGTCTGAGGCTCGGAGCAGGACATTGCTACAGCCATGAATCACTGCTGCCCATGGACATCATCACATGGTGCTTGACAGGGGCGTAACTACAACAGGTGCAGGGGTTGCGATTGCACCCGGGCCCTGCACTCTAGGGGGGCCCCAAAAGTCCCTTTGGCCCATAGAAAAAGACTAACACTATCAAAGATTTGCAATAATTGGGGGCCCCGTAGGAGCTTTCGCATCGGGGTCCCAGGGCCTGAAGTTACGCCACTGGTGCTTGACAATAGATGGAGATGGTGCCTTAAGTCGTCAGATGACCTCGGGTGTCAGGAACGTCTGTCTATCCATAGCAGCTCGGAATGAAGAAGACGATCATGGACATCGTCAGCTCCCAGCTTCACCATTCAGTCTGAGGCTTGGAGCAGGACATTGCTACAGCCATGAACCACTGCTACCCATGGACATCATCACATGGTGCTTGACAATAGATGGAGATGGAGCCTTAAGTCGTCAGATGACCACGGGAACGTCGTCCATCCATAGCAGCTCGGGATGAAGAAGGCGATCACGGACATCGTCAGCTCCCAGCTTCACCATTCAGTCTGAGGCTCGGATCAGGACATTGCTACAGCCATGAACCACTGCTACCCATGGACATCATCACATGGTGCTTGACAATAGATGGAGATGGAGCCTTAAGTCGTCAGATGACCACGGGTGTTGCGAACGTCGTCCATCCATAGCAGCTCGGGATGAAGAAGGCGATCACGGACATCGCCATCTACGTTACTTCCATACGGGAACGTCGTCTATAAACTGGACGATTGAGAGGTAGGAATTTCCCAAAAACAAGAGCTGACGTGACCTCGGTTGGCTCACGATGTCCGCCATGTCTGTACCACCCTTCCTGTGCACTACAACTCTCATCATCAATCACCTAACACCTAGAGACATGAGAATACCCCGCAGGACGTTTCCTCTGTGTCGCCTGTGAGTCCCGGCCGGAGATATTATTATCCCTGGGATGTGAGATGATGTGTAATACTTCCTATATAGTCTTTATATAAACTCCTGCTGGTGTGAGGTGTACACAGGACCACTGCTGGGCCATGGAGCAAGAGGCATCACAGGATGAATTCCACATCTGACACATTTACAGCCTCATAAACCTTCCTGTCATCTGCTCTGATATCAGGAAAAGTCCACAGGGGGTTGTGCAAGTAGCAGCAGCTGTGTATACAGAGAGCCAGGCAGCTTCAGAGACCAGGGCCAAGAACCAGAGCCAGGCAGGTTCAGAGACCAGGACTGAGATCCAGAGCCAGGCCCAGGACTGAGATCCAGAGCCAGGCAGGTTCAGAGACCAGGGCTGAGATCCAAAGCCAGGCAGGTTCAGAGACCAGGACTGAGATCCAGAGCCAGGCAGGTTCAGAGACCAGGACTGAGATCCAGAGTCAGGCAGGTTCAGAGACCAGGACTGAGATCCAGAGCCAGGCAGGTTCAGAGACCAGGGCTGAGATCCAGAGCCAGGCAGGTTCAGAGACCAGGACTGAGATCCAGAGTCAGGCAGGTTCAGAGACCAGGACTGAGATCCAGAGCCAGGCAGGTTCAGGGACCAGGACTGAGATCCAGAGCCAGGCAGGTTCAGAGACCAGGACTGAGATCCAGAGCCAGGCAGGTTCAGAGAACCAGGGCTGAGATCCAGAGCCAGGCAGGTTCAGAGACCAGGACTGAGATCCAGAGCCAGGCAGGTTCAGAGACAGGACTGAGATCCAGAGCCAGGCAGGTTCAGAGACCAGGACTGTGACTCCAGAGCCAGGCAGGTTCAGAGACCAGGCAGAGATCCAGAGCCAGGCAGGTTCAGAGACCAGGGCTGAGATCCAGAGCCAGGCAGGTTCAGAGACCAGGACTGTGACTCCAGAGCCAGGCAGGTTCAGAGACCAGGGCTGAGATCCAGAGCCAGGCAGGTTCAGAGACCAGGGCTGAGATCCAGAGCCAGGCAGGTTCAGAGACCAGGGCTGAGATCCAGAGCCAGGCAGGTTCAGAGACCAGGACTGAGATCCGAGGAGCCAGGCAGGTTCAGAGAACAGGACTTAGACCAGAGCCAGGTAGGTTCAGAGACCAGGACTGAGATCCAGAGCCAGGCAGGTTCAGAGACCAGGACTGAGATCCAGAGCCAGGCAGGTTCAGAGACCAGGACTGAGATCCAGAGCCAGGCAGGATCAGAGACCAGGCTGAGATCCAGAGCCAGGCAGGTTCAGAGACCAGGACTGAGATCCAGAGCCAGGCAGGTTCAGAGACCAGGGCTGAGATCCAGAGCCAGGCAGGTTCAGAGACCAGGACTGAGATCCAGAGCCAGGCAGGTTCAGAGACCAGGACTGAGATCCAGAGCCAGGCAGGTTCAGAGACCAGGACTGAGATCCAGAGCCAGGCAGGTTCAGAGACCAGGACTGAGATCCAGAGCCAGGCAGGTTCAGAGACCAGGGCTGAGATCCAGAGCCAGGCAGGTTCAGAGACCAGGACTGAGATCCAGAGCCAGGCAGGTTCAGAGACCAGGCTGAGATCCAGAGCCAGGCAGGTTCAGAGACCAGGACTGAGATCCAGAGCCAGGCAGGTTCAGAGACCAGGGCTGAGATCCAGAGCCAGGCAGGTTCAGAGACCAGGACTGAGATCCAGAGCCAGGCAGGTTCAGAGACCAGGGCTGAGATCCAGAGCCAGGCAGGTTCAGAGACCAGGACTGAGATCCAGAGCCAGGCAGGTTCAGAGACCAGGGCTGAGAACCAGAGCCAGGCAGGTTCAGAGACCAGGACTGAGATCCAGAGCCAGGCAGGTTCAGAGACCAGGGCCGAGAACCAGAGCCAGGCAGGTTCAGAGACCAGGGACTAGATCCAGAGCTCAGGCAGGTATCAGAGACCAGGGCTAGACCAGAGCAGGCAGTTCAGAGACCAGGCTAGATCCAGAGTCAGGCAGGTTCAGAGACCAGGGCTGAGATCCAGAGCCAGGCAGGTTCAGAGACCAGGGCTGAGATCCAGAGCCAGGCAGGTTCAGAGACCAGGACTGAGATCCAGAGCCAGGCAGGTTCAGAGACCAGGGCTGAGATCCAGGCCAGGCAGGTTCAGAGACCAGGACTGAGATCCAGAGCCAGGCAGGTTCAGAGACCAGGGACTGAGATCCAGAGCCAGGCAGGTTCAGAGACCAGGGCTGAGATCCAGAGCCAGGCAGGTTCAGAGACCAGGGCTGAAGATCCAAGAAGCCAGCAGAGTCAGTAGAGACCAGGGACTTAGATCCAGAGCCAGGCAGGTTCAGAGACCAGGACTAGATCCAGAGCCAGGCAGGTTCAGAGACCAGGGCCCGAGATCCAGAGCCAGGCAGGTTCAGAGACCAGGACTTTAGATCCAGAGCCAGGCAGGTTCAGAGACCAGGACTAGATCCAGAGCGAGGCAGTTCAGAGACCAGGACTGAGATCCAGAGCCAGGCAGGTTCAGAGACCAGGGCAATGAGATCCAGAGCCAGGCAGGTTCAGAGACCAGGACTGAGATCCAGAGCCAGGCAGGTTCAGAGACCAGGACTGAGATCCAGAGCCAGGCAGGTTCAGAGACCAGGACTGAGATCCAGAGCCAGGCAGGTTCAGAGACCAGGGCTGAGATCCAGAGCCAGGCAGGTTCAGAGACCAGGACTGAGATCCAGAGCCAGGCAGGTTCAGAGACCAGGACTGAGATCCAGAGCCAGGCAGGTTCAGAGACCAGGACTGAGATCCAGAGCCAGGCATGTTCAGAGACCAGGGCAGAGATCCAGGGCCAGGCAGGTATCAGAGACCAGGACTGAGATCCAGAGCCAGGCAGGTTCAGAGACCAGGACTGAGATCCAGAGCCAGGCAGGTTCAGAGACCAGGACTGAGATCCAGAGCCAGCAGGTTCAGAGACCAGGACTGAGATCCAGAGCCAGGCATGTTCAGAGACCAGGACTTAGATCCAGAGCCAGGCAGGTTCAGAGACCAGGACTGAGATCCAGAGCCAGGCAGGTTCAGAGACCAGGACTGAGATCCAGAGCCAGGCAGGTTCAGAGACCAGGGACTGAGATCCAGAGCCAGGCAGGATCAGAGACCAGGGCTGAGATCCAGAGCCGGCAGGTTCAGAGACCAGGGCTGAGATCCAGAGCCAGGCAGGTTCAGAGACCAGGGCTGAGATCCAGAGCCAGGCATGTGCAGAGACCAGGGCTGAGATCCAGAGCCGGCAGGTTCAGAGACCAGGGCTGAGATCCAGAGCCGGGCAGGTTCAGAGACCAGGACTGAGATCCAGAGCCAGGCAGGTTCAGAGACCAGGACTGAGATCCAGAGCCAGGCAGGTTCAGAGACCAGGACTTAGATCCAGAGCCAGGCAGGTTCAGAGACCAGGACTGAGATCCAGAGCCAGGCATGTGCAGAGACCAGGGCTGAGAATCCAGAGCCGGGCAGGTTCAGAGACCAGGGCTGAGATCAGAGCTAGGCAGGTTCAGAGACCAGGCATGATCCAGAGTCAGGCAGGTTCAGAGACCAGGACTTAGATCAGAGCCAGGCAGGTTCAGAGACCAGGACTGAGATTCAGAGCCAGGCAGGTTCAGAGACCAGGGCTAAGATCCAGAGCCAGGCATGTGCAGAGACCAGGACTGAGATCCAGAGCCAGGCATGTTCAGACACCAGTACTGAGATCCAGAGCCAGGCATGTTCAGACACAGGGCTGAGATCCAGAGCAGGCAGGATCAGAGACCAGGGATGAGATCTAGAGACTTCCACCTCTCAGACACGAATCACCTCAGAAGACATAGCTGCTGCTCATGGCACCTGACTAGAGCTCTAATAGAGGAGTTGGGTTGGGTTGGAGCCAGGACCCCTGAGCACCAGAGCTTTGCCCCTTCTTATAGCTGTGTCAGTGTTTGCCAGAAGATGCCCCAGGACGGGTCCAGCCTGGCGCTATGGGGTTAATGATTTCACTGTATACATAGTCAGGTATGAGCGCGGCCTCGACACCCCTGTGTTTATAGCGATAAATCCTCCTACATATAACCAGTCCCTCATCTCTTCCATGTACGGGCAAGAAGCGAGCGCCCATACCTCTGAATAAAGGCAGAAATGTCACCGCAGCTCTGAACAGGGGAGGTCAAAGGAGTCAAGAAAAGGTGATCAGCGAGATCACAGAGCGAGGAAACCCATCACCGAATCATCCTCTACTACATACACAACGTCCGAAACCCATCACCGAATCATCCTCTACTACATACACAACGTCCGAAACCCATCACCGAATCATCCTCTACTACATACACAACGTCCGAAACCATCACCGAATCATCCTCTACTACATACACAACGTCCGAAACCCATCACCGAATCATCCTCTACTACATACACAACGTCCGAAACCCATCACCGAATCATCCTCTACTACATACACAACGTCCGAAACCCATCACCGATCATCCTCTACTACATACACAACGTCCGAAACCCAAACACCGAATCATCCTCTACTACATACACAACGTCCGAAACCCATCACCGAATCATCCTCTACTACATACACAACGTCCGAAACCCATCACCGAATCATCCTCTACTACATACACAACGTCCGAAACCATCACCGAATCATCCTCTACTACATACACAACGTCCAAAACCATCACCGAATCATCCTCTACTACATACACAACGTCCTGAAACCATCACCGAATCATCCTCTACTACATACACAAGTCCGAAACCCATCACCGAATCATCCTCTACTACATACACAACGTCCGAAACCATCACCGAATCATCCTCTACTACATACACAACGTCCGAAAACCATCAACAATCATCCTCTACTACATACACAACGTCCGAAACCCATCACCGAATCATCCTCTACTACATACACAACGTCCGAAACCATCACCGAATCATCCTCTACTACATACACAACGTCCGAAACCCATCACCGAAATCATCCTCTACTACATACACAACGTCCGAAACCCATCACCGAATCATCCTCTACTACATAACAACGTCCGAAACCCATCACCGAATCATCCTCTACTACATACACAACGTCCGAAACCCATCACCGATCATCCTCTACTACATACACAACGTCCGAAACCCATCACCGAATCATCCTCTACTACATACACAACGTCCGAAACCCATCACCGAATCATCCTCTACTACATACACAACGTCGAAACCCATCACCGAATCATCCTCTACTACATACACAACGTCCGAAACCCATCACCGAATCATCCTCTACTACATACAAAGTCGATACACTGACACTGGGGGTACAGGATAATGACATGCACTGGGGGTACAGGATAATGACATTGGGGGTACAGGATAATGACATGGGTACAGGATAATGACACTGGTGTACAGGATAATGACACTGACACTGGGGTACAGGATAATGACACTGACACTGGGGTACAGGATAATAACATGACACTGGGGTACAGGATAATGCTACACTGGGGGTACAGGATAATGACACTGACACTGGGGTACAGGATAATGACACTGACACTGGGGTACAGGATAATGACACTGACACTGGGGTACAGGATAATGACACTGGGGGTACAGGATAATGACACTGGAGGTACAGGATAATGACACTGAGGGTACAGGATAATGACACTGGGGGTACAGGATAATGCACATGGGGTACAGGATAATAACACTGGGGGTACAGGATAATGACACTGGGGGGTACAGGATAATGGCACTGGGGTACAGGATAATGACACTGAACACTGGGGTACAGGATAATGACACTGGGGGTACAGGAATACATGACACTGGGGTACAGGATAATGACACTGAACACTGGGGTACAGGATAATGCCACTGGGGGTACAGGATAATGACACTGAGGGTACAGGATAATGACACTGGAGGTACAGGATAATGACACTGGAGGTACAGCATAATGACACTGACACTGGGGGTACAGGATAATGACACTGACACTGGGGTACAGGATAATGACACTGACACTGGGGGTACAGGATAAGGACACTGGGGGTACAGGATAATGACACTAACGGTACAGGATAATGACACTGGGGGTACAGGATAATGACACTGGGGGTACAGGATAATGACACTGGGGTACAGGATAATGACACTGGGGAGTACAGGATAATGACACTGGGGGTACAGGATAATGACACTGGGGGTACAGGATAATGATACTGGGGTACAGGATAATGACACTGGGGTACAGGATAATGACACTGGGGAGTACAGGATAATGACACTGGGGGTACAGGATAATGACACTGGGGTACAGGATAATGACACTGGGGGTACAGGATAATGACACTGGGGGTACTGGATAATGACACTGGGGGTACAGGATAATGACACTGGGGGTACAGGATAATGACACTGGGGTACAGGATAATGACACTGGGGGTACAGGATAATGACACTGGGGTACAGGATAATGACACTGGGGGTACAGGATAATGACACTGGGGGTACAGGATAATGACACTGGGGGTACAGGATAATGACACTGGGGTACAGGATAATGACACTGGGGTACAGGATAATGACACTGGGGGTACAGGATAATGACACTGGGGGGTACAGGATAATGACACTGGGGGTACAGGATAATGACACTGGGGGGTACAGGATAATGACACTGGGGTACAGGATAATGACACTGGGGGTACAGGATAATGACACTGGGGGTACAGGATAATGACACTGACACATTATAGGGCTTGTCTTGTACTATAACTCTCATCCTCCTCCTGGATTATATGACTGATGTAACAAGGTGAAAGGGGAAGTGACACATTCCAGAGGGTCCCTGGGGGGTCTGCTCTCACTTCATGCCTCTTTTTCATTCCGCTGATGGTCTATTATATTATTATATATTCATGGTGGTGACTCATGGAAGAGAAAGTGAAAGGAGACAGTTAACCTTTCCATGTCTAGAGAGGGCCAGTAACAAACAGACCCTCAGAGGCACAGGGAGCCTCCACAGGGCAGTACTGCAGATTGTGCTGCCATATGGGACCTGCATGTGTCACCGTACATTCTCTCTCCGTCTAAATAAATATAAATATCTACTATATAAATGCCTAATCGTGTTTGAGACTGAAATCGCGCGCCAGCGCTCATTGGTTGCTGCCAGCGTCGGCGACCAATGAGCGCTACATATGCAAAAGAGCCACACGGCACACAAATTTTGAATTTGTGCGCCGCGCGGCTCTCCCCACAGCCCCCCACTCCTCCTGGTGCCCGCTCCTGCTGCCCTGCCCGTGCTCCCCACGGCCCCCCGCTCCCCGCACTCCTCCACGGTAGAAATGTAAAAATAAAAATAACCCGTCCGCCGGCTCGCTCCACCTCCAATGCGTCTTCTAGCTCCTACAGGGCTTGAGGACCTGTCGTTGACTGGGAAACCGATCAGCTGATCGGTTTCCCAGTCAACGACAGGTCCTGCCCTGGGGGCTACAAGACGCATCGGAGGTGGAGCGAGCCGGCGGACGGGTGAGTATCCTCACTGCGAGGGGCCATGGAGGAGTAATGGCGGGGCCAGGAGGAGTGATAGAGGGGCCAGGAGGAGCGATGGAGGGGCCGGGAGGAGTCTGGAGGGGCCAGGAGGAGCGATGGAGGGGCCGGGAGGAGCCAGGAGGAGTGATGGGGGGACAGGAAGAGTGATAGAGGGCCAGGAGGAGCGATGGAGGGGCCGGGAGGAGTCAGGAGGAGCGATGGAGGAGCCAGGAGGAGTGATGGAGGGGCCGGGAGGAGTCAGGAGGGGCGATGGAGGGGCCAGGAGGAGCGATGGAGGGGCCAGGAGGAGCGATGGAGGAGCCAGGAGGAGTGATGGAGGGGCCGGGAGGAGTCAGGAGGGGCGATGGAGGGGCCAGGAGGAGCGATGGAGGGGCCAGGAGGAGCAATGGAGGGGTCGGGAGGAGCCAGGAGGATGTATGGAGGGGACAGGAGGAGCAATGGAGGGGCCAGGAGGAGTGATGGAGGGGCCAGGAGGAGCGATGGAGGGGCCAAGAGGAGCGATGGAGGGGCCAGGAGGAGCGATGATGGTGGGGCCAGTAGGAGCGATGGTGGGGCCAGGAGGAGCGATGGAGGGGACAGGAAGAGCGGGGGGACAGGAGGAGCGGGAACAGGAAGAGAGACGGAGGAGCGGGAACAGGAGGAGCGGGGACAGGAAGAGAGACAGAGGAGCCAGGATAGGAGGAGACTCAGAGCAGAGGTGACATGAGGAGCGGTGACAGGAAGAGAGATGGAGGAGCAGGAACATGAGGAGCAGGGACAGGAGGAGAAACAGAGGAGCGGTGACAGGAAGTGTGGTGACAGGAAGAGAGGTGACAGGAAGAGCGGTGACAGGAGGAGAGATGGAGGAGCGGAGACAGGAGCAGCGGTGATAGGAGAAGAGACGGAGGTGCGGGGACACGAGGAGCAGTGACAGGAGGAGCGATGACAGGAGGAGACACGGAGGAGCGGTGACAGGAGGAGCGGTGACAGGAGGAGAGATGGAGGAGCAGGGACAGGAGGAGCGGCGACTGGAGAAGAGACGGAGGAGCAGGGACACGAGAAGCGGTGACAGGAAGAGAGGCAGAGGAGCGGTGACAGGAGTAATGGTGACAGGAAGAGCAGTGACAGGAGGAGCGGTGACAGGAGGAGCGACGGAGGAGCGGTGGCAGGAGGAGCGGTGACAGAAGGAGCGGGGACAGGAGGAGCGGGGCCAGGAGGAATGGTGACAGGAGGAATGGTGACAGGAGGAATGGTGACAGGAGGAATGGTGACAGGAGGAGCAGGGACAGGAGGAGAGACGGAGGAGTGGTGACAATAGGAGAGACGGAGGAGCGGTGACAGGAGGAGAGATGGAGGAGTGGTGACAGGAGGAGAGACGGAGGAGCGGTGACAGTAGGCGAGACGGAGGAGCGGTGACAGTAGGCGAGACGGAGGAGCGGTGACAGTAGGAGAGACGGAGGAGCGGTGACAGTAGGAGAGACGGAGGTGCGGTGACAGCAGGAGAGATGGAGGAGCAGGGACAGGAGGAGAGGCGACAGGAGAAGAGACGGAGGAGCAGGGACACGAGAAGCGGTGACAGGAAGAGGGGACAGGAGGAGCAATGGAGGGGCCAGGAGGAGCGATGGAGGGGCCAGGAGGAGCGATGATGGTGGGGCCAGGAGGAGCGATGGAGGGGACAGGAAGAGCGGGGGACAGGAGGAGCGGGAACAGGAAGAGAGACGGAGGAGCGGGAACAGGAGGAGCGGGGACAGGAAGAGAGACAGAGGAGCCAGGATAGGAGGAGACACAGAGGAGAGGTGACATGAGGAGCGGTGACAGGAAGAGAGATGGAGGAGCAGGAACATGAGGAGCAGGGACAGGAGGAGAAACAGAGGAGCGGTGACAGGAAGTGTGGTGACAGGAAGAGTGGTGACAGGAAGAACGGTGACAGGAGGAGAGATGGAGGAGCGGAGACAGGAGGAGCGGTGATAGGAGAAGAGACGGAGGTGCGGGGACACGAGAAGCAGTGACAGGAGGAGCGGGGACATGAGGAGCAGTGCCATGAGGAGCGATGACTGGAGGAGACACGGAGGAGCGGTGACAGGAGGAGCGGTTGACAGGAGGAGAGATGGAGGAGCAGGGACAGGAGGAGCGGCGATAGGAGTAGAGACGGAGGAGCAGGGACACGAGAAGCGGTGACAGGAAGAGAGGCAGAGGAGCGGTGACAGGAGGAATGGTGACAGGAAGAGCAGTTACAGGAGGAGCGACGGAGGAGCGGGTGACAGGAGGAGCGGTGACAGGAGGAGCGGTGACAGGAGGAGCGGTGACAGGAGGAATGGTGACAGGAGGAATGGTGACAGGAGGAGCAGGGACAGGAGGAGAGATGGAGGAGCGGAGACAGGAGGAGCGGTGATAGGAGAAGAGACGGAGGTGCGGGGACACGAGGAGCAGTGACAGGAGGAGCGGGGACATGAGGAGCAGTGCCATGAGGAGCGATGACTGGAGGAGACACGGAGGAGCGGTGACAGGAGGAGCGGTGACAGGAGGAGAGATGGAGGAGCAGGGACAGGAGGAGCGGCGACAGGAGTAGAGACGGAGGAGCAGGGACATGAGAAGCGGTGACAGGAAGAGAGGCAGAGGAGCGGTGACAGGAGGAATGGTGACAGGAAGAGCAGTGACAGGAGGAGCGACGGAGGAGCGGTGACAGGAGGAGCGGTGACAGGAGGAGCGGTGACAGGAGGAATGGTGACAGGAGGAATGGTGACAGGAGGAGCAGGGACAGGAGGAGAGACGGAGGAGTGGTGACAGGAGGAGAGATGGAGGAGCGGTGACAGGAGGAGAGATGGAGGAGCGGTGACAGGAGGAGAGATGGAGGAGCGGGTGACAGTAGGAGAGACGGAGGAGCGGTGACAGTAGGAGAGACGGAGGAGCGGTGACAGTAGGAGAGACGGCGGAGCGGTGACAGGAGGAGCGGTGTAGTTCACTCACGTTGACTGAACAAGTTCTGTCAGTCACAGTATGTCAACTACATATATATATACTAGATGGTGACCCGATTCTAACGGTATTCTAGAATATGTAACACCACAACATACAGCACAAAAAGCTCTTTAGAAACGCGTCTCACCATGAATTCTCTGTCTCCTAGGACGCCGTAAGGTGAGAGATTCATGGCCTCCTGTTCAGCCTCTGATGACACTGTAAGGTGAGAGATTCATGGCCTCCTGTCCAGCCTCCGAGGATGCCGTAAGGTGAGAGATTCATGGCCTCCTGTCCAGCCTCCGAGGATGCCGTAAGGTGAGAGATTCATGGCCTCCGGTCCAGTCTCCGGGGATGCAGTAAGGTGAGAGATTTATGGCCTCCTGTCCGGCCTCCAAGGACGCCGTAAGGTGAGAGATTCATGGCCTCCTGTCCAGCCTCCAAGGACGCCGTAAGGTAAGAGATTCATGGCCTCCTGTCCAGCCTCCAAGGACGCCGTAAGGTAAGAGATTCATGGCCTCCTGTCCAGCCTCCGAGGATGCCGTAAGGTGAGAGATTCATGGCCTCCTGTCCAGCCTCTGAGGACACCATAAGGTGAGAGATTCATGGCCTCCTGTCCAGCCTCCGAGGATGCCGTAAGGTGAGAGATTCATGGCCTCCTGTCCAGCCTCTGAGGACACCATAAGGTGAGAGATTCATGGCCTCCTGTCCAGTCTTCGAGGATGCTGTAAGGTAAGAGATTCACAGCCTCCCGTCCAGCCTCCGGGGATGCAGTAAGGTGAGAGATTCATGGCCTCCTGTCCAGCCTCCAAGGACGCCGTAAGGTAAGAGATTCATGGCCTCCTGTCCAGCCTCTGAGGATGCCGTAAGGTAAGAGATTCATGGCCTCCTGTCCAGCCTCCAAGGACGCCGTAAGGTAAGAGATTCATGGCCTCCTGTCCAGCCTCCGAGGACGCCGTAAGGTGAGAGATTCATGGCCTCCTGTCCAGCCACCGGGGATGCCGAAAGATGAGATTCTCAGCCTCTTGTCCAGCCACCGGGGACCCTGGAAGATGAGATATTTGCGGCCTCCTGTCCTGCCTCCAGGGATGCTGCAAGGTGAGAGATTTGCGGCCTCCTGTCCAGCCTCCGGGGATACTGGAAAGTAAGAGATACATGGCCTCACATCCAGCTGCTGGGTACCACTGGCATGCACCGGAGTCCCATTAATTGATCTGCTCATCTCTAGTCCGAAAGGTCATGAATACAGTGGACAGTCCTGTATCTGGGTCTACACCCTGCAGTCTTGGGCAGCTACTGAATGTCACTCACTGCCAAATGGGTGTGGCTTGGAGTGTGGTCAAAATTAGCGATGTGCGCATATTTTGTCCCTTTTTCTGTTCTATAGTGGGGATTATGATGTTGCCAGTGGAAATCTGAGGCGAGTGTGGGGTCCGGCACTTTCCCGGGTTTGCAGTGTGGTGACGCCCGGTCACGCTAATGAGGAACAGCGATTCAAGAGCAACTGAAAGCCTCAGCGGACATTGGATCACAAGCATCCATCTTCTACTGATAACAGAGAACAATAGATTGTGTTCACCTTCAGGAATAGCTGATAACAGGGAACAATAGAGCCCTACACTGGGAAAAGGGATATTTTTAGTTTTTTTTATCGCCCGCTCCCCACCGCCCGCCACATGCACAAGGCCGCCAGGAGCAGCTGGGTGACTGGATAACGTCCAGACGACATTTAGAAAGTAATTGCGCCCTCTCTATAATGGAAAAAAAGAAAGTATTTATCCAGAGTTTCCCCTCATGAAAGGTTTACACAGAGCAGCGATGGCCGTTCAGTCAGAACATGGCGTCATAAAGATCTGCTTATTGTATCATGTACATCTATGTGCTGGGAAACTACAACTCTCAGCAAGGCTTGAAAATCAGACCCGGGCCTACATGGTGGTCGTGTCCTCACCTCAATTCATCAGAGCAACCAATCAGAGCTCAGCTTTTATTTCCTACACAGCTCTGTATGAATGAAAGCTGCTCTGCGATTGGTTGCTATGGGCAGCAGTATAGGCCGTTTGGTTGCTATGGGCAATATAGACCATTTCCAGCCATCTTGTCACCTTTTTCTGGCAGCCATTACTTTTTTTTAATATTGATAACAGACAAAGGCTCATTTATTTGCGGGAGGATTTGTAGTATTCATTCTATCATACAATGTCCTGAAAAACAGGAACAATTGTAATTCCGATATTATTTATTTATTTATTTTTGCAAAACTGTGAGACCAAACTTGTATAGTTTTTTTTAATATTTTAGTGACAATAAAACTCCCAAAGACAGAATTTAAAAAATTGTCTATTTTCTGGCATTTTTTACCCTTTTTGGTCTGTGTCTGGGCTTGATTTTTTGAGTTGAGTTGTCATTTTTATTGATACCATTTTAGGTCACATACATTTTTTTTTAAATACATTTTTTGCGTAGCATGACAATGAAAAAACTGACAATTTTCACAATTTGATTATGTTTTCCTTCATATTTTGATAGCGCAAACCTTTTCAGAAACAGTGATGTCCCAGGCAGTGGTGCAGCGGGTGTGCAGGGGTGGTGGGGCAGCGGGTGTCCCGTGCGGTGATGCAGCAGGTGTCCTGGGCGGTGGTGCAGCGGGTGTCCCGGGCAGTGGTGCAGCGGGTGTCCCGGGCGGTGGTGCAGCGGGTGTCCCGGGCGGTGGTGCAGCGGGTGTCCCGGGCGGTGGTGCAGCGGGTGTCCAGGGGCAGTGGTGCAGCGGGTGTCCCGGGCGGTGGTGCAGCGGGTGTCCCCTGCGATGCTGCTGGCGGTGTGATACAGTACATGTCAGTGGTGCGGGCTTCAAGAAAATGGCACCCTGAGATAACGTCTGCAATGAATGAGACCCCGAATAAATGAGATCCCAATTTGCGCAGACGCAACTTCCATACACCATTTTCTTGAAGCCGACACAGCTGACATGTACTGTAACACATCCACTGGGACTGGCTCCTGCCTCACACTGCCCGCAGCATCGCAGAGACACCCGACGCATCACTGCTCAGGACACCTGCTGCACCTTCCTGACACCCCCCGCAACACTACTCGTCACACTCTCCGCACTGCCTGCATCACTGCCCGGGACATCCTCTGCACCGCCCTGACACCTGCTGCAGCACCGCTCATGACACCCTCTGCATCATCCTGACACCTGCTGCAGCACCACTCATGACACCCTCTGCACTGCCCTGGCACCTGCTGCAGCACCGCTCATGACACCCCCTGCACTGCCCTGACACCTGCTGCAGCACCGCTCATGACAACCTCTGCACTGCCCTGACACCTGCTGCAGCACCACTCATGACACCCTCTGCACTGCCCTGACTCCTGCTGCAGCAGTGCTCAAGACACCCTCTGTACAGCCCTGAAACTTGCTTCAGCACTGCTCATGACACCCTCTGCACCGCCCTGACACCTGCTGCAGCACCGCATGTGACACCCACCACACCGCCTACATCACTGCCCGGGACACTCGTAGCAGTGCCCAACACCTACCACAGCACAGCCTATGACACCCTCTGCACCGCCTTTGCACCCACTGCACCTCCCTGACACACACCGCACTGCCCACCTCATCGCCCAGGACAATGTGTCTTGTGACATCATTCCACCACCGCTGCTTCCCCTTCCCAGTAAGCTACAACAGGATTATAATACAGACTCAGATTTTAAAACGCACACCTTTGTTAATATTAAAAATTATTTTTCCTATTTTCTTGCTCTACATTTGGGGTGCTTCTTATACTCTGGTGCATCTTAAAATCTGCAAAATAAGGGTAATTATATATTTTTATATATTTTTTTTCACTTCTTTTTTACTCTCCAAGGGGATTGGTTTGCTGATTGTTTCAATTACAATACTTTGGCATTGTAGTATATTGCACAGATTCTTAGCAAAATCAAGATGGCGACATTGAGGTCTGCAGCTGCCATGGCAATTCATTGGCATCCTGTAATCAAATAGCAGGGGGAGACGGGGGCTGACTGAACAGACACGACCCCATATTTATAGGGATCACATGACATCATGTATCGCGCCGCACATCTTATGAGATGAAAATAGAGAAAAATACTTTAAAAAATCCCAACAATAATATCGTGTAATTTATGAGATTTGGAAACTGGCAGTAGAGCTGTGTCATAAAGATCTGTAAAAATAATCCGGACCTCCGGCATTGTGAAGGTGCCCGGGGCCCCCGCAGGTTATAACTGTGGCTCTGACCCCAGCTGGGCATTGTAGTGCGGCACCTCGAGCACATCGGTGGGGTTTCCCGCCCGTGCAGTCAGGGGTTGGGGTGAGGCGCAGCACAGAGTACACCAAGTCCTCGCTCACAAACACGTGGACAAACTTTCCAAATGTTTCCCGCATTCCCGGCCGGGACTATTAAATCTAAAAGCGTCCCTGACCGGCGGCTCGTTCCAGGCTTCCTCCCTGCCTAGGCCGGAAAATCTGAAATACTTAGAGACAGCCTGGGAAACGGTCCCAGCTGGAGGCTCTAGATTTTTATGGACCCACTTTCGGCAGCCATTAATCACGGTATTAAAACTGCCCTGGATTAATCCCGGGAACTTCAAAAAAGTCACGTACTGGAGCAAAGACACCAAGACTTCCCCATAGACCGGTGGTTCCAGAGGTTTGGGAACCAACCCTGAGATGCACCTACCTGGCGGAACCATTGCCAACATATTTAATGACCCAATAGTACGGCCCAAGCAAGAACCATGGAAAATAGGCGTTCCATAGTTGTGTGGGTGACACCACCTCACGCTAAGATTGGTGTTCGTTAACGCGTTGCTATTGGTTCTCCCTGCGCTCCTATCATAATATATATATTCCGCACTGGCATTCATTGCGCTGAACTAATTCGCTGCACCATGTCCCTTGTGCGATAGAAAAGTGTCACACTGTAGCGTCTTTATTTGTGCGCATCGGTGCTCATTATCATGTCGGCCTGTGTGTATGTTGTAAAGAAGGCTGTCATGTGAAGCCGCACACTATATGGCAGATGCCATATTAAATTCACAATATTGAGCACTGCACCAAGAGGAACGCAGATGATACCTCCAATCGGTTTTACGATGCGCGCACATGCAAACCGCTCGCCACGCCTATTAAAAGATTAGCTGCATCGCACGCAATCATGAAACCGGTCGTTACACAGATGTCACACACGACGATGTGCAAAAAACACTGGACGATCGTCGCTAGGTCTTTGGTCTGGTCCAAAAACCTGCAACCTGCGATCAGGCGACTGATCGCTGGTCGGATCGCGCTGTCACACGCTACGATGTGGATTGAGCGTCGTTTGTGCGATGAAAAATCTTGGTCGCATTAGCGATATTGTACGCGATATTGACGCGTGTGACGTCCCCATAAGAGATGACATCAGAACAAAATTAACCCATGAGATCAACCAATCAGAACACTATGGCACAGTCAATCATGAGATCAACCACTGAGGACATGAAAACAAAATCAATCGATGAGATCAACCAATTTTGACACAAGGACTAAGCCAGCCATGAAATCAACCAATCAGAACACAAGGACATAGTCAACCATGACATCAACCAATCAGAACATGTGGACAAAGCCAACCATGAGATCAACCAATCAAAACACATGGACAAAGCCAGCCCTGAGATTAACCAATCATAACACAAGGACAAAGCCAACCATAAAAAAACCAGTCAGAACACAATTACATTGCCAACCATGAAATCCAGCAATCAGAACACATGGACAAAGCCAACCATGAGTTCAACCAATCAAAACACAAGGACAAAGCCAACCATGAGATCAACCAATCAGAACACAAGGACAAAGCCAACAATGAGATCACCCAATCAGAACACAAGGACAAAGCCAACCATGAAATCAACCAATCAGAACACAAGGACAAAGCCAACCATGAGATCAACCAATCAGAAGACAAGGACAAAGCCAACCATGAGATCAACCAATCAGAACACAAGGACAAAGCCAACCATGAAATCAACCATTCAGAACACAAGGACAAAGCCAACAATGAGATCACCCAATCACAACACAAGGACAAAGCCAACCATGAAATCAACCAATCAGAACACAAGGACAAAGCCAACCATGAGATCAACCAATCAGAAGACAAGGACAAAGCCAACCAAGAAATCAACCAATCGGAACACAAGGACAAAGCCAACCATGAGATCAACCAATCACTTTCTAACATCCCAGGTGTGTAAAGTACTAGGAGATTAGTGTTATACTTAGATTTGTAGTTCTCCCCGGCTGGAGCCCCGCAGGCCATTCTATGTATCCCAGTATCTCCAGCTTCCATATACAAAGATTTCTTGCTTTATACCAGGAATATTCCAGAGTTTCGTCTTCCAGTGGAGGCAGCTTCTCCTGCCTGCGATGGTGTCAGTCACGGAAAAATCACCATTTACTACGGAAACTTCCTACATCTTATTGGTCCCAGTCTGACTGTGTGAGAAGCCAGGTCCGCGTCAGGGCCGACGTGTAGAGGCCAGTATCACACTTTCCTACTATAGTCTCCCTCCTCCTATTACAGATTAGACGCCAGGTCCGATCTACGAGCCCCCGGTATGATATACACAAGTCCAAGAATGCCAAGATCAGGACTCCGCCACCTTAATAAGGGAGGTGTATCAATCCAAGACTGGAAAATGTCAGCTGAAACGTACCCCGGTGATGAGGCCCAGTCTATCGGAAAGACTCAGGGACTCTGTTTGCCGTCAGGGACTGGAAACATCGTATCTGAAGGTTCCTAATTCTTAGCTGAGACTCTCATGGCGCCACCAGTGGTCATAGGGTGGTCCTCCAGCAGTGGTGTAACTTGAAGCTCATGGGCTCCAATGCAAAATGCTCCAATAGGGCCCCCAATTATTTCAAATCTTTAATAGTATTAGTCTTTTATTACTGGACAAATGGACTTTTGGGGCCCCCAGGTTCCGGGCCCTGGTGCAATTGCATCCCCTGCATCTATTGTCCTCCAACATAAACCGATCTCCCCACATAATCAGTCGACCTCCCTGGGACACAGAGATGACTGACGTCCTCCTATTCCCGATATCGAAGTCTCCGGCTCGGGTGTCTCATCATTTCCTAGTATCGTAAACTAGACTTAGAAACCAGATCTCCTACTGACCTAAGACATACAGATCAATAATTACTAGAGGTCCAGGATCAATGTGATCGGGAAGTGGAGGCTGCAGCCCTGACCTCACCCCCCCTCCTATGAAGAGAGTGAGAGGCACAGTAGTGATGGATGGAGACCGGAGAAGGGCCAATCTTACGAAATTCACATTTGGCTAAGAAATTTCATTCACATTGAATGAGCCCAGATTGCCAAAAAAAGCCATTTATGGTGCTCTAAGTCTCCAAAGACCAAAGTGTTTGCTCCCTAAGGTACTTCAGCGCCTGCTCCCTAAAGCACATGCTACCTAAGGCGCTTGCTCCTAAGGTGCCCTCTAACTCAGGCACCCGCTCCCTAAGCTGCCTGCTCCCTAAGGCTCCGGCTCCCTCAGGCACCTGTATCCTAAGACGCCTGCTCCATAAAGTGCCCACACCCTAAGGCTCCGCCTCCCTCAGGCGCCCGCTCCCTAAGGCTCTGGCTCCCTCAGGCGCCTGCTCCCTAAGGTGCCCGCTCCCTAAGGTGCCTGCTCCCTCAGGCACCTGCTCCTAAGATGCCGGCTTCCTAAGGTGCCCGCTCCCTAAGGCTCCGGCTCCCTCAGACGCCTGCTCCCTAAGATGCCCGCTCCATAAGGTGCCCACACCCTAAGGCTCCGCCTCCCTCAGGCGCCCGCTCCCTAAGGCTCTGGCTCCCTCAGGCGCCTGCTCCCTAAGGTGCCCGCTCCCTAAGGTGCCTGCTCCCTCAGGCACCTGCTCCCTAAGATGCCGGCTTCCTAAGGTGCCCGCTCCCTAAGGCTCCGGCTCCCTCAGACGCCTGCTCCCTAAGATGCCCGCTCCATAAGGTGCCCACACCCTAAGGCTCCGCCTCCCTCAGGCGCCCGCTCCCTAAGGCTCTGGCTCCCTCAGGCGCCTGCTCCCTAAGGTGCCCGCTCCCTAAGGTGCCTGCTCCCTCAGGCACCTGCTCCCTAAGATGCCGGCTTCCTAAGGTGCCGCTCCCTAAGGCTCCGGCTCCTTCAGTTGCCTGCTCCCTAAGGCTCTGGCTCCGGTCTTCTTCACTCTATGGGCACCGTCAAGGCCTCAACACAAGTTGCAGTATCTTGACGTGTATCACCCCATACAGTCACATCAGCCCTCATGGGGCAACGCGCCATTCTGCACCCAAAGCAGTGACAATAATTGGAAAGAAGATTGGAGAGTGTGCCCTAAGGACCAGTGAGGGGCAAGTAGCATAATGTTTTATTGCTATCGTGCCCCTATCTCAGCCAGTATGAATCCAGAAAAATGGTCAGCAACTGACCGCGATTTTGCTAGAATCGAATCCCAAAAAATCATGTTTGTGAGAATCTTCCAATTTTGCCAAAATGTAAACAAATTCAATATGTCTAGAAGCAATTTGATCATCCATAATAAAGGCTCTGTCAGATGACACACTCCCATAGCCTTCTATTATGTGGATGTAGGACAGTGGCACCTCCTCTTGTCCCATAATTGACAGGTTCATCCGGGCACTCAGTGCAGTGCAGTCACCAGACAGCAGAAGTACCCAACCTCATGATAAGTCAATGCGATTGTGGGATTCATTAAATCAGGATTCCTCAAGATATGGATCCATTATCTTGGCCTAAAAGGTAGTTGGGGTCCAAGTACTGAGGTCAATTGATTGATCACTGAACCAAAGGGGCAGCAATGCACCTGTGCCCTCACCTGAAGCTCAGCCCTATGCTCCCCAAACTTCCCTATATGAGTCCTTCCCTCCTGTCACCACCATCACTGGCCCTGAACTTACCCTGCCTAGTTTACAGGCTGGTGAGACACTAGACTAATGACCTCAATAAAAGAACACGAGCAAGGTAAGAGAAGGTGCGAAAATACACAACAGGTATCAATCTTCAGATGCTCCAACCTGAACGTCGCTGCAGCTACAGCAACAAACTACTCAGCTTCTCCAGAGGCAGTGGTCAGTATAGAGAATATAACTGACACTGAATAGGAGGAGCCAAGCGTGTGTATACATAGTGGAAGGCTGTGGTCATAAGGGGCTACAGCAGAGATAAAGGCTACAAGTTCACAGCCAGAAGAGAAAGAGTCCTTAAACCTTTCAGCACTAAAAGAAAGTAAAACCACTCCAATAATAATAGTATTACGGTATATAGGATAGGACAATAGTCAAGCGAGCAGCAATGAGGATCTGTGATCAATTATGTGTCATGACCTTCTGATCTCAGATCCCCTGGAGGTCACATCAGGACGTGACATGTGACACACCCCTGACAGGTAATTACTTCTTATCATAGCTGTGATCAATATAATATTTTCTATATAATCTGGACGGATACTGAGTGATCTGAACGACTCACAGTAGGCCTCAAGTTTTATTAAGTTATCTTATTAAAAGAACCATGAGCCGCAATACTGCGCTGTCACTCCTTCTCAGGTCAATGGCATATGGACCACGACTGGCTCTGAATCTGTAGAATATACCTTTAATACAAAGCAGATTCTGCAGAACCTCTTCATAAAGAAAGAGGGGACACAGCATGACAGAACCCAAACCCAGAGGAAGGGTCACAATTCTCAAAAACAAGCCCCTGTAGTCTGATCCTACATCTCCTCTCAGTAGAGAAGACTTCACAGTATCTACAATCAGGAACAATGTATCGATATATATATTGTTTACAGAACACAAGGAGTCATGTATAATATATATATATAGTATGTATCAATGTGTGAATGTCTAACAGAGGAAGATACAATGTATCCACAGTCTGATGGAAGTACAGGAGGTGATGATGGCAGACACTGACCGGGGATCACATTATCCTCAGTGGACCCCACAATTATTACACTGTTACTGGGGTTCCTTGGTCACCCTGGAGGGTACAGTTATGTACACACCTCCTATGGTTACATATGTTAGCATTGTGGCCAGTCCTATTGATGGTTGAATCCTATGGATGCGTCCTATTGATGAATGCATCCAATGGATGGACAGATAGATGGATCCTATGGATTTATAGATCCTATGGATGGATTCTATTGATGCGTGCATCCTATGGATGGACTGATCCTATGGGTGGAAAGATGGATGGATCCTATTGATGGACAGATCCTATGGATGGATGCATTCCATGGATGGACAGATGGAAAGATCTTATGAATAGACAGATGAACAGATCCTATGGATGAACAGATCCTATACATGGACAGATGGATGGATCCTATTGATGGACAGATGGACAGATCCTATGGATGGATACATCCTATGGATGGACAGATGGAAAGATCTTATGGATGGACAGATGAACAGATCCTATGGATGAACAGATCCTATACATGGACAGATGGATGGATCCTATTGATGGACAGATGAACAGATCCTATTGATGGACAGATGGACGGATCCTATGGATGTATGCATCCTATGGACGACAGATGGAAAGATCTTATGGATGGACAGATGAACAGATCCTATGGATAAACAGATCCTACACATGGACAGATGGATGGATGGATCCTATTGATGGACGGATCCTATGAATGGACAGATGGACAGATCCTATGGATGAACAGATCCTACACATGGACAGATGGATGGATGGATCCTATTGATGGACGGATCCTATGAATGGACAGATGGACAGATCCTATGGATGGATGCATCCTATGGATGGACAGATGGAAAGATCTTATGGATGGACAGATGAACAGATCCTATGTATGAACAGATCCTATACATGGACAGATGGATGGATCCTATTGATGGACAGATGGACGGATCCTATGGATGTATGCATCCTATGAATGGACAGATGGAAAGATCTTATGGATGGACAGATGGAAAGATCTTATGGATGAACAGATCCTATACATGGACAGATGGATGGATGGATCCTATTGATTTACAGATTCTATGGATGAACCTATGGACAGTGTTTTATTGATGGGCACATCCTATGAATGGATGGATCCTATGGGTGGAAAGATGGATGGATCCTATTGATGGAAAGATCCTATGGATGGACAGATCATATGGATAAACGATCCTAGGGATGGACGGATGCTCTAGAAGAACAGATCATCCATAGGATCTAATAGGTTATTATGAAGAAATATTATCCAGCTACTGCAGAAAGCAAATTATTTTCATAACCTCTTCAGTTTATAGCTATGCTCTAAAGGTAGAAGGTAAAATATTGAATGAAACACTCTTCCTACGCATTTTGAGCCTTAACCTGTAACCTTGTAACTTTATAACTTTAGAGCATAACTATGAACTGAAGTTTTTATAATTTCCTTTCTGCAGTAGCTGGATAATCTTTCTTGATAATAACCTATTAGATACTATGGATGATCTGTCCATCTATAGGATCCATCCCTCCATAGGACTGTGCACCATGGCCATATGTCACATCTCTTCTCTATTTTACTATTGCCTATTCCTAAATGTATCCTGTCCCTCACAGATTGGGGCAGGTTTTCTGAGGCTCCATCCTGCAGTGGGGTCACATTTTAGTATCTGTATTATGGCCACAAATCAGAACCCAATAACAAATGTCAGGTCAATGGGCCCACAGCAAGGCTGGGACCTGCAGACCCTAAAATGCTGGTACCACTGAGCCGGACATCCCCATGGACCATTGTGTATATGCTGCACCGGACATGACGCCATTACTACATGTGGAAGCGCTGCTCTGTGCCTAAAGCCTCAGTCAGACATCCATCATCCTTCTGGGACCACCATCATTCATCTACACAATCTAATGCCTTACCTCTCCTGTACTTAGGGTGGGGTCCCATGGCAGCCATAGCTTCTCTCATGGTACGTGCCCCATTTAGATTCTTATTAACATATTGATAGAGAATCCACCAAAATACGTACGGGCGAATGATTCTCGTTTTGGTGTAATTATTACCCACAGCATCTTCTGCATTAAAAAGGTAACCCTGCTCCTTCTGATCCCCTATAGTATATGGGTCATATACTTTACAATCCTTACAGGCCCATTATCTAGATACAAGGAGAATTCCACTGTAATCCTATAAACCAAACACAAAGGTAATTGGTCCATAACCGTATACCCCCAGCTGATCACTGATCTAATCCTCCACTTCTTCTTCTTCATTAGGGCATTTCACTATGGGATCCATCACTCTCTGACCCTATATTGCTGGCCTTCAAAGCTAGTTACAGGATTAATGAATGAATGAATGCCTTCAATATGACAGACACAAGGTCATTGTACCTTGTCTTTTTGCAGAGCACACAACGCGCCCCTTGCAGGGGGTATAATAACTACTTAGTCCTCAGCTCTCTCCAGACTTAATGACACAAGCCTAAAAGTGAGCATATACCCCTAGATCAGGGGTCTCAAACACGCGGCCCGAGGGTCGCATGCGGCCCCTGTGGCTTCATTGTGCGGCCCGCGGCACCTTGGGCGACTAAATGATGCATTGCCCCAGTGCAGTGGGCCACTGCAGTCCCCACCGTGTTATGACTTCTGGCTTGGCGCTAACAAGCTCTGCCGCTCAGCAAGATCAATGCAAGCCACCAGTCAGAGAGGCCCACAGCTGATGGCGGCGTATGACGTCACCTGCGGGTCTCTGGCTGGCAGATTGCATTCATCTTGCTGAGCAACAGAGTTTGTCTAAGCGGCGGCTGGAGGAAGTCATAGCACAGCGGAGGCTGGAAGTCAGTACAGCGGGGACCGCAGAGGCCCCATGCACTGGAGCGATGCATCATTAAAGTGAGAAAAGTGTGAGAGGGTGTGTATATATACAAAAGTGTGTGTGTGAGGATGACTGTGTGAGGGTGTAAAAAGAATGTAAACTAGAATGGGGGACATCACTAGAAAAGGGGATCAGGATGGGGGACATCACTAGAAAAGGGGATCAGGATGGGGGACATCACTAGAAAAGGGGATCAGGATGGGGGACATCACTACAAAAGGGGATCAGGATGGGGGACAACACTAGAAAAGGGGATCAGGATGGGGGACATCACTAGAAAAGGGGATCAGGATGAGGGACATCACTACAAAAGGGGATCAGGATGAGGGACATCACTAGAAAAGGGGATCAGGATGAGGGACATCACTAAAAGGATCAGGGAGGGACATGCACTACAAAAGGGAACAATGAGGGACATCACTAGAAAAGGATCAGATGAGGGAATCACACAAATAGTGTGATCAGTTGGGGACATCACTAGTAAAAGGGATCAGGATGGGACATCACTAGAAAAGGGTATCAGGATGGGTTACCTATCACTTAGAAAAGGGGATCAGGATGGGGTACATCATTAGAAAGGGATCAGATGCGGACATTCATATAACAAAATGGGATGAGATCTGATGAGGACATCACTAGAAAAGGGATCAGGATAGTGACATCACTAGAAAAGCGGATCAGGATGAGGACATCCATCAAAAGGGATCAGGATGGGGGACTGACTAGAAAGGGGATCAGGATGAGGTACAATACTAGAAAAGGGGATCAGGATGACGGACATCACTAGAAAGGGGATCAGATGGGAGGACATCAACTAAAAAGGGGATCAGGATGAGGGACATCACTAGAAGGGGTTTCAGGAATGAGGGACATCACTAGAAAAGGATCAGGAGGGACCATCTCACTAAAAGGGGATCAGGATAGGACATCACTAGAAAAGGGATCAGGATGGGACATCACTAGAAAGGGATCAGGTGAGGGACACACTAGAAAAGAGGATCAGGATGGGAACATCACTAGAAAAGGTGATCAGATGGGGACATCACTAGAAAAGGGTCAGGATGGGACATCACTAGAAAAGGGGATCAGGTAGGACAGTACTACATGAATGAGGACCAGGATGGAACATTACTACCATGAAGAGACCAGGAGGAGACATTACTACAATAGGACCGGAACTTACTCCAGGTATGGGAACATTACTACAATATCTGGATGGACATTACTCCAGGATGGGGACATCACTTACAAGCAGGGGATCAGGATTTGTACTTTCTACTGGAGCAAAAATTCTGGATATTACTAAGATATCCTTAGACCCTAAATGGCGTCAGCTGACCCGATATAAGTTTTTTTTTCTATGTGCGGCCCACCAACCAGCCGAGGTTGAGACCCCTGCCCTGGATCCTATAACAAACATCCCATATTGTCAATAATGATTCTGCCAATGGACATCACCCTCTGCTGTCCAGAATCTCGGAGTTTATCAGCCATAGTTCCTGCCCACTCCTCTCTTCCTAAAACTAAACGTAGGACAATAGCTGAACTCCTCATCTTTCCTCCATCTCACATCCTTACCTCATACTGACAATCATATCTATCACAATAAATGACGTCTACCTGATCCTCTGTACCTGAAATCCGCTGCCTCGAGTACCTTGACTCTGCCTGATCTTAACAGCACATCTAAGCCCTCACCATCCTCCCCACCCTCCAACTCAGAAATATTCCAGAATCCTCCCTTCCTCAGCTCAATCTACCAACTACTATGCATGCCCTCATCATCTCCCGTCTCGACTACTGCAACCTCCTCTCTGTGCCTCGCTAACACTCTCCCACCTCTCCATCGACCTGAACTTGCTGCCCAGCTAATCCACCTCTCTCCTCGCTATTCCTCCCTTCTCCCTCTTGGTATAGGAACAATCAAGCAAGACATGTCAGTGGAAGGAAGGATCACCAAACTAAGACTTGTCTACACATCATACGAAGAGAGAAATCACTGGAGAAGACATCATGGTGGGAAGAATAGAAGGAGCAAGGTGAAGAGGAAGACCAGCAACCCTATAGTTGATACTGTCAAGATAAAGGCAGAGAAGACCCTTGTGGATCTATCTAGGCTTGGAGAAAACACTGGTGGACCTATCTAGTATTAAACCCCCGTTACACATAGCGAGATCGCTATTTCGTCACAGCTTTTGTGATGTAACAGTGACCTCGCCAGTGATCTCGCCATGTTTGCCACGTAGCAGCGACCGGGTCCCCGCTGTGACATCGCCGATCATGTTGGAATGGTCTGGACCATTTTTGATCGTTGGGTTCCCGCTGGGCAGCATGCATCGGTGTGTTTGATCGCGTTAACAACGACCCCGTTGGGACTCAGAACTCAGCCATGTAGTCTGAGTCGTCCAAGACTAGCTGCTATGTGACAGAGTCCCAACAACCGCCGAGGTCGTTATATGCGTCGCCGTATCGTTGCTGCGTCGTTGAGTAGATCTGACTGTTTGACATCTCACCAGCGACCACATAGCGACGTTCCAGCGATCCTTACCAGGTCATATCGTTGTCGGGATCGCTGGAACGTCGTCAAGTGTGACGGGACCCTTAGGGAAGACCTGGAGGACCTATCTAGGCTTGGACAAGACCTGGTGGACCTATGTAGGATTGGAGAAGACCCTGGTGGACCTATATAGGCTTGGAAAGATCCTGCTAGACCTATGTAGGCTTGGAGGAGATCCTGGTGGACCTATCTAGCTTGGAGAAGACCCTGGTGGACCTATGTAGGATTGGAGAAGACCCTGGTGGACCTATTAGGCATGGAGAAGATCCTGCTAGACCTATGTAGGCTTGGAGGAGATCTGGTGGACCTATCTAGCCTTGGAGAAGAGCCTGGTGGACCTATGTAGGATTGGTAAAGACCCTGGTGGACCTATCTAGACTTAGAGAAGTTACTAGTTTGAACGAAGTTATACTGACACCAAAAGGTCAAAATGGGGCACAATTAAAAAAACACAATAATAAAAAATATATACAATAATACATACACAACATAGATGGAATTTATAAGAAATAATAAAAAATAACACAGATGTTATATGATAAGGAGAAAATAGTATCCCCAAAATCAGAGGATACAATGTATAGGAGGACAGACACCCCAACATCAGAGGATACAATGTATCAGAGGACAGAACCCCAACATCAGAGGATACAAGGTATCAGGAGGACAGACACCCCAACATTAGAGGATACAATGTATCAGGAGGACAGACACCCCAACATTAGAGGATACAATGTATCAGAGGACAGACACCCCAACATCAGAGGATACAATGTATCAGGAGGACAGACACCTCAACCTCAGAGGATACAATGTATCTGGAGGACAGACACCCCCAGCATCAGAGGATACAATGTATCAGGAGGACAGACACCCCAACATCAGAGGATACAATGTATCAGGAGGACAGACACCCCAACATCAGAGGATACAATGTATCAGGAGGACAGACACCCCAACCATCAGAGGATACAATGTATAAGGAGGACAGACACCCCAACTCAGAGGATACAATGTATAAGGAGGACAGACACCCCAACATCAGAGGATACAATGTATCAGGAGGACAGACACCCCAACATCAGAGGATACAATGTATCAGGAGGACAGACACCCCAACATTAGAGGATACAATGTATCAGGAGGACAGACACCCCAACCTCAGAGGATACAATGTATCTGGAGGACAGACACCCCAACATCAGAGGATACAATGTATCAGGAGGACAGACACCCCAACTCAGAGGATACAATGTATCAGGAGGACAGACACCCCAACATCAGAGGATACAATGTATCAGGAGGACAGACACCCAACATCAGAGGATACAATGTATCAGGAGGACAGACACCCCAACATCAGAGGATACAATGTATCAGGAGGACAGACACCCCAACATCAGAGGATACAATGTATGGGGAGCCGCAGACACCTTCTGTGTTTTCCATTATACACCGGATGACACAATGTGTCCGGGGTCTTTGGGGTCTCACCTTAGCCTCCTCCGCTCTGTTATCCGGCCAGGACCTCCATGCTGCTCTCCTTCTCTCGGGGTCTCTCTCTCCTCTCGGGCGGGTCTCTCAGGTCTCTCTCTCCTGTTCTTCCTCTCGGGGTCTCTTCTCTCCTCTCAGGGGTCTCTCTCTCTCTCGGGGTCTCTCTCTCCTCTCCGGGGGTCTCTCTCTCCTCTCAGGGGTCTCTCTTTCCTCTCAGGGGTCTCTCTCTCCTCTCAGGGGTCTTCTCTCTCTCGGGGGTCTCTCTCTCTCTCCTCTCAGGGGTCTCTCTCCTCTCAGGGGTCTCTCTCTCCTCTAGGGGTCTCTCTCTTCAGGGGTCTTTCTCTCTCCACTCAGGGGTCTCTCTTCCTCTCGGTGTCTCTCTCTCCTCTCAGGTGTCTCTCTCTCTCAGGGTCTTCTCTCTCCTCCAGGGGTCTCCTCTCGGTCTCTCTCTCAGGTGTCTCTCTCTCCTCTCAGGTGTCTCTCTTTCCTCTCAGGGGTCTCTCTCTCTCTCAGGGGGTCTCTCCTCTCTCGGGGGTCTCTCCTCTCAGGGATCTCTCTCTCTCTCGGTGGTCTCTCTCTTTCCTCTTCAGGGGTCTCTCTCTCACTCTCAGGGGGTCTCTCTCTCCTCTCTGGGGGTCTCTCCTCTCAGGGGTCTCTCTCCTCTATGGGGGTCTCTCTCTCCTCTCCAGGGTTCTCTCTCTCCTCTAGGGGGTCTCTCCTCCTCTTGGGGGGTCTCTCTGTCCTCTCCAGTGGTATCTGTCTCCTCTCGGGGGTCTCTCTCCTCTTCAGAGGTCTCTCTCTCCTCTCGGGGGTCTCTGGATGATGTTTTGGGTTCTGGTTGCAGTTGTATTCTGGGTTCCTCCACTTTCCTCCCCTGGGGGGTCTCTCTCTGTCCTCTCTGGGGGTCTCTCCTCTCAGGGGTCTCTCTCCTCTATGGGGGTCTCTCTCTCCTCTCCAGGGGTCTCTCTCTCCTCTCGGGGTCTTCCTCTCTCTCGGGGGGTCTCTCTCTCCTCTCGGGGGTCCCGGGCAGCGGTGTGGCCGGAGGGGAGAGTTTGTGTTCGGGGGCTTCTTCCTGTCAGGAGAGGGGTAGAGGGGCCGAGCCAGGATCTGTGGAGGGGGACAGACATGGAGCTGACCCCGGCCCTACCGGTGACTCACTACATTCCTCTCCTCCTCCTGAGGGGCACAAATCTCCATGTGTTACTAATGTCACTCACAAAGTGCAGCATAGACACAGCACACAGCACACAACACCACACACTAACCACACTACAACCACACTACCCATCACACAACACACTACACCACAACACCACACACATACACACCACACACACACTACATCACAACACCACACTACATACACTACACACACTACACTACACACACACACACTACACACACCACACACATACACACACACTACACACACACACACAACACCACACTCACACAACACCCCACACACTACACCAACACCACATACACACACACACACACACCACACTACACACCTACACACACTACACCACACTACACCACACACACCACACTACACACACCACACTACACCACACTACACACACAACACACTACACCACACTACACCACACTACACCACACTACATCACCAACACCACACATACACCACTACACACACTACACACACACTACACCACACAACCACACACACACACTACAACTACACACACACACTACCTCACACTACACCACACTACATCACCACTACACCAACTACCACTCACACTACACACACTACATACACTACACCACATACACATACCACACACACTACACCACACTACACCACTACCTAAACACACACACACCCACTACATCACACTACCCACACATACATACACACACCTCACTACACCACACCAACTACACACACTACACCACAACACACACCACTACACCACTACAACACACACACACACCACACATACCACACAACCACACACATCAACACCCAACTACATCACACTACTCACACTACACCACTACACACACCACACCACACACAACCACACCCACCACACACATACACACACACCACACACACTCACCACATCCACTCACACACTACACACACACCACACACTACACACACACCCACACAAAACACACACACTCACACACCACATACACACACACCACACTCACACACTCACACAACCCACTACACACACTCACAACACACACACTACATCCACCACACACACACACACTAACACCACACAATCCACACACACCACACTACACTCAACACCACTACACACCTACACACACACAACTACTACCCACCCACTCCACACACAAAACCACACACACACACTACACACTACACCACACACACACACACCACACTACACTCACACTACACCACTACACCAACAATACACACATCACACTACACCACACTACACACACACACACACTAACACACTAACACCACACACACAACTACACAACACTCACAACACACACTACACACACACACCACACTACACACACTACACCACACACCACACACACACACACCACACTACACCACACTACACACACACACACACACACACATCACACTACTACACACACACACTAACCAACACACTACATCACACTACCAACACCACCCTACACAACACACACACACACACATCACACTCACACACCACACACCAACACTACACTACACACACACATACACACACACACACACAACACACACACACATACTCAACATACACCACACCACACTACACACCACCAAACACACACCCACACACACACACACTACACCACACACACCACCACCACACCACACACACACCACATACCACACCACACCACACTACACACACATCACACCACCACACTACACACTAACACCACCACTACACACATACACCACACACACACCCACACACCACACCACACACACCATCACACTACACACACACACACTACACCACACACTACACCACACCACTCACACACACATACACACTACACACATCACACACTAACCACATACACACTACACACCACACTACACCACACACCAACACAACACCAACACAACACACACTCACACACTCACACTACACACACACACTCACCCACACAACACACACACACACACACACTACACAAACTCACACACACACACACACATCACCCACACACACTACACACACACACCCACACAACACACTACCAACACAACACTACACACACATACACCACACCACACACACTACATCACACCACCCACTACACACACTACACACACACACCACACACCACACTACACACACACACATACACACACACACACTACATCACACACACCATACACTACACACACTAACACACACATACACACACAACACACTCAACACTACATCCACACTACCACACACATCACATCCATCACATACACAACTACACACAACACACATACATCACACTACCAAACCATACACCACCTACTACATACACACACTACCACACACATCCACACTACACTACATCACAACACACACACATACACACTACACACTACACACACTACACACCACTAACACACACTACACACACACACACATCACACTCACCACACACACCACACTACACAACACACACCACACATACACAACACACACCACACTACATACACTACACACACTACACCACATCACCATACACACTACACCACATCACACAACATAACACATCACTACACATCACACACTACACACACTACATCCACACACCACACACACCACACCATACATCACAACACACACTCACAACACCCACTACATCACCATACACACACCACACACCACACATACACTCACACCAACTCACACACTACACACACACTCACACACTACACACAATAACCACTACATCACCACACACCACACACACAACAACACCAAATACACCACCACAAACTCCACACACTCACCTACACCACACTAACAAACACACACACCTACACCCACTAACATCACACACATACACCACCCACACTAAACCTCACACACACATACCACACTACCACACTAACCACACACTCACACACTAACCACCATACACAACACCACACTACCACATACACACACACACACCACTACACACCATACACACCACTCACATACATCCACACAATACCACACACACACTACATACTACACCACACAATCACACTAAACCCACACTAACATTAACACACCCTACATACACAACATACACACAACCACTACAACACACTACACAACCCAAAAACCAAACCACACACATACACAATCTCAAACATAATACATCCATACCCACAACATCACACATCCACTACCATCACATCCCACACACTATACTGTACTTGTCTAATTCTGTCTGTAACAGAAATCCCACGTCGCTGATTGGTCGCGCACCGGTCGGCTGCAACCAATCAGCGACAGGTGCAGTCCAGCCGCGATTAGTGCGGGATTTGAACCACGCACACCACTGCTACCGTCGGGAGATCAGCGGCTAGCACCACTGATTCCCCTACAGTAGCCGCGGGTCATCTCTGCTGCACGGAGTTCATTGGCGACGCAGCCGGGAGATGACTGTTGTCAGCTGGTGATCTCCGACTGCTCGCAGCAGAAGTACCCTGACGGCGCTAGCGATCTCGCTCAGTGTCACACGCAGCAGCGACCAGGCCCTCGCTGTGAGAACCGCTGATCGTGTCAGAATGGCCTGGACCATTTTTTGATCGTTGGGACCCGCTGGGAATGCTGCATTGCTGTTTGACAGGGACAACGACCAACATAGTTTCAATACTACGCCGAGAGTGACAGGGTCCCAATGACCGCCGTATTGTTGCTGCATCGCTGGTGGTTTCACATCTCACCAGCGACCCGTAGTGACGCATCAGCTATCCCTACCAGGTCGTATCGCTGTGGATCGCTGGAGCGTCGCCAAGTGTGACGGAACCTTACTGATCGCTTATTGCATTATTCTTAAATTTTCATAAACTACATGCATATTGTAGAATACCCCATGCATTAGAATCGGGCCACCATCTAGTGACTGTATAATTGTCTAATTCTGTATGTCTGTAACGGAAATTCCGCGTCGCTGATTGGTTGCATCGCCTCCAGTCTCGGCGACCAATCAGCGAGGCGGGATTTAAATCTCGTGCCAAGACAGCGCCGCTTCGCTCATTGGTCGCCGCCAAGAGTGCTGAGCGTGGTGACCAATCAGCGAAGCGGCACGGTATTGGCGGGGGTATTTAAAGCTGGCTCAGCTCAGTGGTTAGCACAGTATGGTAGCTCAGTGGTTAGCATTGTATATGGTGACTCAGTGTTAGCACTGTATATGGTGGTAGGTCGGTCAATAGGGTAGGGGATACTCGGATTTTGGGACAGGTGGTTACTTCGGTAAGGGGGGAATCACGACTGGTCGGTTCCTGGTTCCGTGCCCTGGACCCTCAGTGGCGGGGGTGATGATGATGGGGGAATGGTAACGTGACGCCACCAGTGGTACCTGGTAATTGGGTTACCAGCGCTGCGGCCGGCCGCTGAGGTGATGGCAATGCAGCTTTGGTAGTACAGCTCCCCACAGGTGGAGCTTTACCTCAGGGCAGCGGGGTGGATGAGGGGAGTAGTAGTAGCGGTTCTGCTGTGAACGCTGCAGGCGGCGGCGGTGAAGCAGGCACACACACACACAATAGTCTCTGTTTCCGTACCATTTTACTGATGTCCGGTAACAGGCACGGTCCAGGAGAGTAACCAGGTTTCAGTGCAGCTTGGGGCGTTCACCTTGGAGAGTTGTGAGGCCTCCTCTGTTAATGTGTGCGGTGATTGGGGTAAGCTCTGCCTGTAACTGAACTTGCCGCTCTGTCTCCCTCTCGGGGTGCTACTCCACAACCGACAATGAGGACCTTCCTGTGGGGATCCCTATTCTCCTCTCAGGCCCCTGTTCCTATGCTTGGTCAGGTTTGATGTCTCAATTGGTGTAACTTCAGGGGGACTAAATCCTCCTGGCTGGTCCGGACTTTCTCTGCTACACTTTAGATGAATAGCAACTTCGAACTCCGGTGTCCGGGTGGGCTAAAGGCATACGTTCCCTTCTTCTGTCTTCCTACCTCTTCCACTGGCCTCCATCCCTCTCCCTAGGGCGCTGCACAGCGGGGTCAGGTTTCCTGGTTCTGGGCCTGGCTTGGTCCCAGCAACCAGCTCCTTCACTAACTGCTCTCTTCTCTGCAGACTGCAGACTGACTAACTGGAACTAACTTCAGTACTAACTGACTCCTCCCTCAGGCCTGGATTTTTATAGGGGATCTGGCTTAAGGACAGCCAGTTAAGCTCCCCCTCCAGGTCTGGGGTGGAAGGTGTTGGGTGCTGTGTGTGCCATGGTGTACATCCCTCCCTGCAACGGTGGGTCCTGTGGCAATCCCCGTGGGGGTGCCACATTCCCCCCTAGTTAACTTCAGTCCTCTGGGACTGAAACATTTTTTTAACAAACATAACATAACATAACTATTCACATTTGAAAGTTGAACAGAGTCTCAAAATAAAAACAGGGAACCAGTCCATACAGTGCTAGTCCTTCCGCTGCAGGCTGCTTAAAGTATTTTTACCACCACCAGTCCTGTGGCTATGGTCCATTTTTTTTAAATTATAAAAAAGTTCAAAAAGTCCCACAGGTAAAGTCTCTGTAGGCTTAAAAAGTTCAATGCACAGCTGATGGGGGTGGTAAACAGTGGAACAGTGGCTGGCTCCACCAATCAGTTCAGAAGAAAAAAAAAAAAAAAAAAAAAAAAAAAAAAAGGTATTTTCCAGGGCCACTGGACCATATTTACAGCGACTTTGTTAGAACGTATTAAAAACACTTACATCCCGCCGGACGCGTTTCGGACAAGGTCCTTACTCATCGCCGATGAGTAAGGACCTTGTCCGAAACGCGTCCGGCGGGATGTAAGTGTTTTTAATACGTTCTAACAAAGTCGCTGTAAATATGGTCCAGTGGCCCTGGAAAATACCTTTTTTCTTCTTAAAAAGTTCAAAGTTACACAACAACAAACTCTGACTACGAGTGCCTCGGCGTAGGAGTCCCTAGGTACTGCAGGGGCCTCTACCAGTCATAAGTGCTGTAGGCCTCCTGGCCCTGGGGACACCTATTGGCCAAGATTTTGCTCTCCCTAGACAGCTCCTCACGCCAACTCCATTCACCCCTCTTCCTGATGTTGTGTACCTGGTATGGGTACTCCTCACCCTTCTGTACACTAGTATTAGCAACATTTTTACATTTTAAACATATTTACATTTCCTACATTTTACAGCTTAGGGTGCTTGCACACTACGATTTTTAGGGAGCCGATGCTGTCCGATATAAATCGGACAGCATTGGCTCCCTTCTGATGCCTGGAATCGGGTGCCAAATAGGCATCCGATTCCGGCATAAAATCGTAGCCGAAGGCTGAAAAAAAGGAAAAAAAAAAAAGTTCATGCTCACCTCCCCCCGAGCCCCCGCCGTCTTCTTGGAGGTTCCCGGTGGCTCCCGCAGGCTCCCGGTATCTGCAGAGGTCTTCTTCTGCTGTACACAGGACCTGCGCTGATGTCACAGTCATGTGACCGCGGGTTACCATGGTGAACCCGCGGTCACGTGACTGTGACATCACCGCAGGTCCTGAACTGCAGAAGAAGACCTCTGCAGATACCGGGAGCCTGCGGGAGCCACCGGGAACCTCCAAGAAGACGGCGGGGGCTCGGGGGAGGTGAGCATGAACTTTTTTTTTTTTTTTTAACCCCTGCGCTCCTAGTTGAGCAGTTTTACTGTACTGAGCATGCTCAGTACAGTAAAATCGGGTCCGAGGAGACATCAGATGTTTCCTCGGACCCTTCTCCATAGGGCCCCATGTTAGGGATCGGGTCAGATCGGATGTGCACTAAATGCCATCCGATTTGGTCCGATCCGAGTCTGTCAGATTTTGTAATTGGATGAAAAAATCGTTGCAGGCAACGATTTTTTTCACAGGAAAAAAATCGGCAAAAATCGGACAGAATCGGATCGGACCAAATCGGATGGCATTTAGTGCACATCCGATTCGGTCCGATCCCCATAGGGATGCATGGGGTCCAAAAATCGGTCCGATGCTGTCCGATTTTTATCGGACAGCATCGGAAGTGAAGAAATCGTAGTGTGAAAGCACCCTTATTCTCTGTATCTAAGTGGTGGCTGACCAAGGTTACTACGGGTTGACCTGTGTAGTACTGGTGTGTCACTAATGTCTGTACCTGGTCTACCTCTCAGTCTATTAGATTTACGTGTTTCTGGAATACCGTAGTATTGGCGTAGTCTTTCTAGCGGACTGACAGGTTCGCCGATTGCAGGAATCTCTTGTTCCGGTACATTAGGCTGCACTTCTGGCACTTGAACGGGTTCTTCTACTCTTGGTTCTTCAACCGGTTGTGGGCATGTTAACATTGGGATTAAGTATGCACCTTCTTCGAAGGGGGAAGGGAGGGAAATACTGCGGGGGAGGGAGAGGGAGTTCATGGGTTTGTATTGTTTATGGATAATAAGGGGGAAAACTACCTGAGACATATGTTAATGATTGTAATGTGAAATACCATGATGGATGCTTTGTCAATAAAAATATATTTGATTAAAAAAAAAGTATGCACCTTCTATTTGGGGCCAATCTGCAGGTAATTCTCCTATGAGTGTCTGGACTGTCTTTGGCTCCTCTTCTTCAGGACAAGGGGCATACACCTTTGGCTGTGGTGGTTGAGGGCACTTCTTTAAATGATCTCTGGACACTGTTGCTGTTGTTTCTCCATTGTCTTTGCTGATCAGACAGGTCTTCTGGTTGTCAAAGTTTGATGGTAATACAGTGTATGGTTCTGCTTCCCATTGATCATCTAATTTGTGGAGTCTCCTTTTCCTCTTCAAAACCAATTCAACTGGTGTTAATGGTGTTTCTTGTGCGCTTTTGTTAAAGTTGGTTTCTTGCTTTTATCTGGATTTTGCCAGACTTCACTCAACACATTCCTGTATTTTCTTGTACTGCTCTGTTCTTCTGGTATCCCAATATGCATCTGAGGTGTCGTCTTCAGGAACTACTATGCCCATTTCAAAGTCTACTGGCAATTTTCTTGGTCTTGCTCTCATGAGGTATGCAGGGGTACAATTTGTTGAGCTTACTGGGATGTTATTGTAGATGTCAACAAGATCTGATAACTTCTCTGGCCATCTGTTTCGCTCTTCTAAGGGCAGAGTTTTCAACAATTCCATTACCACATGATTCATCTTTTCGCACATTCCGTTGGTTTGGGGATGGTAAGGTGTGGTACGAATTTTCTTGCATCCGTATAAGTTACAGAACTCTTGAAATACTTCAGCTTCAAAGGCAGGTCCTTGGTCTGTCAATACCTGTTCTGGATACCCGTGTGGTCTGTAGAAATATGCTTGAAAGGTTCTTGCTGTCGTCTGAGCTGTTAAATCTTTCATAGAAGCTACCACAAGGAATCTGGAATAGTGGTCCACCATGGTAAGAGCTTAGGTATAGCCCGATCTGCCGGGTGTGAGTTTGACATGATCTAAGGCTACCAGTTCTAATGGTTCTTTGGTGATGATAGGTTTGAGAGGTGCTTTCTGGCTGTTACAGTCTTTTCTTCTTAATGAGCATGGTCCACAATTTTTACACCATTTCTCTATGGTAGATCTCATGTCGATCCAATAGAATCTCTCACGTAATAATATTTCAGGTTTTCTCCATCCAAAGTGTCCTGCTCCGTCATGGTACGCTTCCAACACCATTTGGACATCTCTCTTTGGAACCACAACTTGCCATACCATTTCATGTGTTTTGGGGTTGATATACCGTATTCACAATTGACCTTGATAGATGAATAACCTGCTTCTTTCTTTCCACAGTTATTGGGCCTCTGGTGGAGCATTCTTTTCAAGTTGGGAATCCGGTTGGGTTACCAACCTCTTCACTAGGCTCACTGCCGGATCACTGTCTTGTGTCTCTTTCCATCCATAGTGAATCAACGGGTTTAGTGTAACAGTCTGACGGTTCTGGTAGATATGGGTTTCTGTCATTTTCCATTTTCTACATTTATGGAAAGCTGGGAGTTCTACTTCCTCCAAGTCATCCGCCTCTTCTTCAAGTCCTTGCAAATGTACTTGAGGGTTTCTGGAGAGGGCATCAGCATTTGTATTGTTAGAGCCGCCCGGTACTTTATGGTAAAGTCATAGTTTGATAGTCGGGCCATCCAGCGTTGCTCCAATGCACTAAGCTTCGCGGTATCCAGGTGTGTTAATGGATTGTTGTCCATCAAGACAGTAAATTTTGAAGCTGCCAGGTAATGCTTGAACCTTTCTGTTATAGCCCAGACCAAGGCCAGGAACTCCAGATTAAAGGAACTGTAGTTTTCCGGGTTCCTCTCGGTAGGTGGAAATTTTCTGCTGGTGTAGACAATTACTCTCTCTCTACCATCTTGGAACTGGGAAAGGACTGCTCCCAGGCCTACATTACTTGCGTCGGTGTAGAGGACGAATGGTAGGTTATAATCAGGGTAAGCCAGGATTTCCTCACCGGTCAGAGCCCGCTTCATCTGCTGGAAGGAGTCTTCTTGTTCCTTTCCCCATTCCAATGGGCGCTGTGAAGACCTTCTCTTCTTAGTTTGGCCTGCCAGAAGGTTTTGTAGGGGTACTGCCATCTTTGTGTAGCCCTTAATGAATCTTCTGTAGTACTCAACCAAACCTAAGAACTGATGTACCTCGGTGACGGTGGTTGGTCTCTGCCAGTCCTGGATAGCTGTCACTTTTTCCGGGTCGGGTACTACTCCATCCTCGCTGACCACATGTCCCAGGTATTGGACTTTAGGTTTCAGTAGGTGACATTTAGATGGTTTGAGCTTCATTCCGTACTTTGCTAGAGCTGTAAATACCTCCGCCAGGTGTTCCAGATGTTCTTCGTAGGTTTTGGAACACACGATGACGTCGTCCAGGTATAAGAGCATGGTCTCAACGTTCTGGTGTCCCAGGCAACATTCCATGATTCTTTGAAATGTTCCTGGCGCATTGCATAACCCGAATGGCATGCTGTTGAATTCGCATAGTCCTATTGGTGTTGTGAATGCAGTCTTCTCTCGGTCTTATTCTGCAACAGAGACCTGCCAATATCTGCTAGTGAGATCTAACGTAGAGAAATAATTAGCAGTCTTTAATGCAGCAAGAGGCTCCTCTATTTGTGATTGCGGGTAAGCATCTTTGTGAGTGATCTTATTGATTTCCCTGTAATCCACACACATCCTCATCATGCCATCCTTCTTTTTGACTAGGACTAAGGGGGCTGCCGAGGGACTACAGCTATCTCTTATAACCCCGGCTTCCTTCATGTTCCTCAGCATCTCTTTGGCATGCTGGTAGTGATTTGGTGGAATGGGTCTGTGTCTCACTTTAATTGGGGCATGATTTCCTGTGGGTATGTGATGGTGGACCCCCTTAATCCTCTCAAAATCTAATGGATGCTTACTGAATATCTGTTCGAACTCTAATACTACCCGGTAAACTCCGTGCTTCTGGTGGGGAGGGGTGGCATCAGTTCCTACGTGCAACTGCCGACACCACTCCTCTAGCTGTCCTTTGGAGTTGTTATCCTCCGCCTGGTTTGATGGGGAAAAGGGCTCTACTGCCTGTATGTTGTTGTTACAGACAGTATACAGATTTGCTACAGTAGTATACTGGGGTAGTTTTGCTTCTTCTTCCCACAATTTAATACACGGATTGGTACTCTTCCCTTGTGTACATCCACCACCCCTCCGGCTGTCAGTAGGGTAGGTCTGTACTCTGAATATACCTGGTATTCCTTTCCTCTGAGACCTATCGCTGCTTGACACCATATCATCATTTCAATTTTTGGTGGTAACACAATGGGAACTGGGTCTGTTACCCGCACACTGCCAATTCCTCAACCAGACAGATTTACCTGTTGCTTGTAGATGAGGGCTCAGATTTCTCTTTGTAGGACTCTCTTCTGCCCATAACCAGCAGTTAGAGCAAACTTCTCAAAACGTCTTTTAACTCTACCCTCCCCAGCTTTATTGTCACTTCTCTGAACCCCACCTGAGTCAGTGGTCATCCATTTGCTGCAAGAATGACAAAGTTAGGGTCTGGGGGGTCTAAGATCAGTATCAGACCAAAATTGTTTGTAAAGGATATGTGGGATGGTGGTAACCTGTGACCCGGTGTCCAGTAGGGCCAACATGGGGATTCCTTCTAGCATAATGTTGAGGTACGAACGGCCTCCCACGTACCGATTACGTCAGTCATATGGGCCCGGTCATCTTATTCCTTGGGATTGGCCCTCGGACCCAGGAATCACGGGTTTAAAGGACATCCTCTTGCGAAGTGGCCTGGTTTGTTGCAGCATAGGCAGATGGGTTGTCCTGAAGAATCCGTGTAGTCCCTGGCTCTGCTTTGGAATGGTGCATTAGTCCCCAGAACGGGTGACTTGTTTGTCCTCTCCACGGGCAACTTGGGCTTCCTCCTCATCCACGGGACATCCTCAGGGCAATCAGCTAGGTGGATTCTGTGTGGTGGTTGTGTCACAGGCATGGCTTGCAAGAGCTTTAACACATAGTACTCGGTACCGGACCGGCGTACTGCTGGGGATATCACGGCGGTCTTGGTCCGGACTGTGTCCCGGGTTCCGCAAGTAAATGGGGGGATATTTACAAGGGAGTTTGTCATGACGCCACCCACGGGTTGTGGTCAGGGTGACCACTGCTGCTGCAGAACTTCCGGGGATGATGTTGGGCATCTGAGGATGTAATGGCTCTCCGCAGGTGGAGCTGGGTTCCCCGGGGCAGTGGTAGTATTAGTCTATAGGTGGTGCTATGGATGTTGCAGGAAAGGGGTAGTAGTAGAGATGACGGTAGTTTGTGAGGGCACGCAGGGTTTGAGCACAAGGATCTCACACACACTCACGGTTTTGAAGTTTTCCAAGGCTTTACTGCAGATTTTGGTAGTAGAGTACTGTCCATGGAGTCTGTACAGGGGCCGGGTTGCTCCCACCCTGACCGGGTCCTCAGCTTCCTACTCCTGCGCCTTGTGTGTGGCCCTGCTGCTGCTTTAGCTAGGCTACTGGCCCTGTTTCTCCTCACAGGTACCTCCTTTGCTAGGCAACATGAGTCTTTCTGTGTGCTTCTGGCCCCACCGTGTTGCTTCGCTGAGGTACAGTGTAGATCTACAACCTCCACTATCCCGGTGTTTTCTGTGCTGTGTGTTTCAGTCACAGATTCGGATCCGGTATCCAGTCTCTGCGCTCCTCTGGGGCGAATTATGAGGTAACTCAATCTCCCAGATATGTTTCTTGTACTCCTCTCCTCAGACCCTGACTTCAGGCCTGAAAATAGTCAGTGGTCCCTGTCAGGAGCTTAGCACTGCTCCCTGCTCCCATTTACAGGTCCTCCTCCTAGTGCTCTCTGCACTAAACTGAACTGCCAACTGTCAACAATCAACTAACTACTTCCTCCTCAGACCAGAATATATAAGGAAGCTGCTTTAGCTCCCCCTTCTGTCCTAGAGGTGCTAGTGCTGTGTCAGGTGTTGTGTGAGGAGTTAACCCATGGTGTTGTTTCTGTAGCACTTAACCCCTGGGGTGCAACATTCCCCCTTAGTTAAGAACAGTACTCTGGGACTGTGGAAAAACAAACAGTTAATAATACAATTAATATTTACATAGTCTTAAAAAGTAAAAATACAAAAATCACTAAAATTCAAAAGAGTCCAAAAAGTTCAAAATAGCAGTCCTTCCAGGGGTTTAGTCTATTGCCTCCGGGCTGATGAATATATATACAAATAAGTCTTTACCACAACCAGTCCTGTGGTAATATAGTCCGTAAATAATTAATAAAAGGAAAAAGTTCAAGAATATGTCAGAAGTTCATACAGGATAGTCTCTGTAGGTACTGGGCTTTTAACGTTACAAAACAAATATTAACACGTACGGGTTTCTCTGGTTACAAGTGCAGTAGGCCTCTAGGACCTCGGGTCACCGCATAAGAGGCCAAGTTCTTACTCTCCGTGGCTGCCACCAGGCTATCCTCACCCTTTCTATACATTTACACTCTACCGGGTTCTATTAAACTTTTACATAAACATATTTACATTTCACATTTAATTTTACATTTTACTCTCTGTACCTTGCCAGTAACTGACCCTTGGTACTACGCTCTGATTTGCGTAATGCTGGTGTACTGGGTATACTTAGCCTGATGGTGTGGGTGGACGGGTACCTATTTGGGGTGTCTGGTACTATTGCAGATGGAGATCTGACAGTAGGATAGGCAAGCTCACTGGGACCAGGAATTGGTTCTTTCTCTTCAGGCTCGAATTCCAGTTCTTCATGTCTTGGGACTTCTGGTTGTACGGGCTCTGGTGTTGGTTCAACCATTGGAGGGAAAGCAATCATGGGGACTACAACTGCTACGTAGTAATTTGGCCATGTTTTGGGGAAATCTTCTAAGACGGTATGGAATACTTCTTCTTTGACAGGTTGGACCTGTACAGGTAAGGCTACTTCTGGTGTCTTCAGGGTTTCAGGACACGGTTTGAGATGGTCTCTTGACACAACTGCTGAAGTTCTTCCTTCGTCTTTGCTTATTAGACACATTTTAGCATTGTCTAAATTGGATGGTAAGACTGTATATGGGGTGGTTTCCCAATTATCCAATTTGTTGGTGCGTCTCTTTCTCTTGAGAACTTGCTCACCGGGTTGTAACAGAGTTGCTTGAACACGTTGGTTAAAGGTTCTCTCTTGTTTTGCTCTTGTTTGCTGAAGATTTTTCTCTACGCACTTCTGTACTTGGCGATTCTGCTGTTGATGTAGGGTATCCAATTGGATTCTTCAACTTCTGTGTCAGGTTTCAGAATTCCCATATCTAAATCAATTGGCAGCTTACCGGGTCTTGCACGCATAAGGTAGGCTGGGGTGCAGTTTGTAGAACTCACCGGGACATGGTTGTACAAGTCTACCAAATCGGTAATTTCTCTGGCCATTGATTTCTCTCTTATCACAATATGGTTCATCTTTTCACATAAGCCTTTGGTTTGGGGATGATAGGCTGTCATGTGGATCTTCTTACAGCCGTACATGTTGCAGAATTCTTGAAAAATCTCTGATTCAAAAGCTGGACCTTGATCTGCAAGGACTTGTTCTGGGAAGCCATGAGGTCTACAGAAATGTGTCTGAAATGCTTTGCAGCTGTCTTCACTGTCAGGTCCTTGACGGGTACCACCACTAAGAAGCGGGAGTAATAGTCTACGATGGTTAAGGCATAGACATAGCCTGACCGGCTTGGTGACAACTTGACGTGGTCTAACGCAACTAACTTGAGTGGTTGCTTGGTTACTATGGACTGGAGTGGGGCTCTCTGTTGATCTTTTCTCCTGAGGTTGCACGGGCCACATTTTCTACACCAATCTTCAATTGATTTTCTCATGCCAACCCAGTAGAATCTCTCTCTTAAGAGCACTTCCAATTTCTTCCATCCAAATGACCTGCACCGTCGTGGTACGCTTCTAAGACCATTTTGACGTCTCTCTTAGGTACGATAATCTGCCAGACCAATTCGTGTGTTTTAGGGTTGGTATGCCTTATGCAGAGCTTCCCTTGATACAGGAACAACTTGCCTCTCTCTTTCCAGAGTTGTTGGGTCTCAGCTGGGGCGTCCTGGTTAGGGTACACACCTTGTTGTGTAAGCAGTTCTTTCATTAGCTTTACAGCTGGATCACTATCTTAGGTGTCAGGCCATCCATGGTGTGCTAACGGGTTGAGACTTGCCTGTTGTTCTCTTTGGTAGATGCTGGGGTGATACTTGTCTACCTTTGAACGATGAAAGGCCGGTAGTTCAATTTCTTCCAACTCTTCCGGTTCCTCTTCCACGTCTCCCAGGTGTTGCATCCGGGATAAGGCATCTGCATTCCCGTTCTTGCGGCCTGCCCTATATTTGATGACAAAGTTGTAGTTAGACAGCCGGGCTATCCATCGCTGCTCCAACGTACCTAATTTTGCTGAGTCCAGGTGAGTCAATGGGTTGTTATCCGTGTAGATGGTGAATTCTGCAGCTTCCAGGTAGTGCTTGAAACGTTCAGTCACAGCCCAAACTACTGCCAGTAGTTCTAACTTGAAGGAGCTGTAGTTCTCGGGATTTCTTTCCGTAGCCCGGAGTTTCCTGCTTGCAAAGTCAATAACTCTCTCTTTGCCCCCTTGCTTCTGTGACAGTACTGCTCCCAGTCCCACGTTGCTGGCTTCCATGTACAGAATGAATGGTTGATGGTAATCCGGGTATGCCAGGATCTCTTCTCCTGTCAGCGCACACTTCAGCTTGTTGAAGGAGTCTTCCCTCTTGTCACTCCACTGGAAAGGAGGATTACGGGTTGCAGACTTTCTTGACCGTCCTACCAGGATGTCTTGCAGAGGAGCTGCTAGCTTCATGAATCCACTGATAAATCTTCTATAATAGCCTACCAGTCCCAGGAACTGCCTCACTTCTTTCACGTTCGTAGGTCTTGGCCAATCCCTTATCACTGTGACTTTATCAGGATCCGGTGCTACTCCCTCTGAACTCACGACATGTCCCAGGTACTGTACCTTTGGTTTGAGAAGGTGACACTTGGATGGCTTGATTTTCATGCCGTATCCGGATAAAGCCTCAAACACTTCTGCCAGGTCTTGTAGATGTTGCTCATACGTTGGAGTAGACTATGACGTCATCTAGGTACAGAAGGACAGTTTCAAAGTTCATATGTCCTAGGCAGCGCTCCATCAGATGTTGGAAGGTCCCGGGTGCGTTGCAGAGTCCGAACGGCATACAATTGAACTCACAGAAGCCCATCGGCGTAGTAAATGCTGTCTTCTCCTTGTCGGCCTCGGCCACAGGAACCTGCCAGTTCCCACTAGTCAGATCAAGGGTGGAAAAGTAGTTAGCAGATTTTAATGCAGCTAATGACTCCTCAATCCTAGGTAATGGGTATGCGTCCTTATGTGTGATGCGATTAATCTGCCGGTAATCTACGCACATTCTCATGGTCCCGTCCTTCTTTCTAACTAACACTAGGGGTGATGCCCAGGGGCTACAACTGTCTCTTATTACCCCTGCAGATTTCATCTCTCTGAGCATATCTTTGGTGGTTTGGTAGTGAGCTGGTGGTAATGGTCTCTACCTCTCTTTTATAGGCTGATGGTTACCTGTGGGTATAGTGTGCTCTACCCCTTTGATCTGCCCAAAGTCTAACGGGTGTTTACTGAATATTTGCTCATATTTTTTCACTACCCGGTATACTCCATGCTTTTGACGGGGAGGTGTAGAACTAGTACCCACATGTAGCTTTTGGCACTAATCCTCCAGCTTCTCTCCTGAGCCATTGTCATCCACCTGACTTGACAGGTCCAAGGGCTCGACGGCTGTGATGTTGTTATTATCAACCGTGTACAACTTAGCCATGGTAGCATACTTTGGTAACGTGATCTCGTCCTCTCCGCAGTTTAATAGGTGTAATGGCACTCTTCCCCGGAGTACGTCAACCACTCCTCTAGCAGTGAGTATGGTCGGTCTACTGTCTGAGTACACGGGTTCTACCAGGGCTTGATAGTCTTGCCCAGTTTTGGGAGGTATTACAATGGGTATTGGATCACTTACTCGTACACTGCCGATTTCACCTCCGGAGATTTCTACCTGTTGCTTCAACATCAGGGCTTTAATCTCTTTTTGCAGAAGCCTCTGCTGTCCGGTTCTGGCAGTCTCGGCGATCTGCTGCAAAACAGTAATTACCTCGGAAAAACACTTTTCAATTACATTCATTCCTAGTAACATTACTGGTTCACGGTCTCTCCGGTCAACATCTATAATTATAATACCCTGGTTCTGCTATTCTACCTTTCCAATCTGAATGGTCATTTCTCTGAACCCAACCTGTGGTATTACCTGTCCATTACTAGCCCATATGTCCATTATAATGTCAGATAGACCACTAGTAATGTCTGAATCAGCCCAGTACCTTTTGTAAAGAACATGTGGAATCGATGTTATTTGAGACCCGGTATCCAACAAGGCACTAAAGGGAGTGCCATCCAACATGATAGAGATCACCGGCTGTCCTCCCACGAATCTGTCATACCAGGCTGAAGGACCTTGAGAGTTCAAACCTGAGGAGCGGCCCGCCTGCCCAGGGAATCCTCGTTTAAAGCACACTCTCGGGCAAAGTGACCTGGTTTCTGACAATGGCGGCAAATGGGCTGTCCATCTGGTTGGTAGCTATCGCTGGGTCGTCCTCTTGTCGCTTGATACCTCCTGGGCCTCATCCACGGGACATCCTCTCTGCTGTTCGCCAACTCGATCTTGGGTGCAGGCTTGGATCCTTGCAGCTCCTTGATGACTTTAGCCATGGAAATAACGGTGTCTGTCAGGGCATCTAGCTTTTGGTTGAGGGCCTCATTAGAGATAGGCTCTCTGTGTTCAGCAGCAGTCTCTGACATAGCCGATGTCGCTGATACTCCTGGCTGCTGGGGTGCTGCTGTGGGGCCTTGGGTGAAGTTCAGATACCGGGGCTCCTCTACCTGCTGAAGGCTCTATCTTTTAACTCAGCAAATGTCATTTCAGGATTCTGGATGATCATCATACTCAGCTGTCCTCTGTGAGAAGGGGATAAGAGGCCCTCTATAAACTGGTCAATTAGCATTTTGTCAGCTCCCAGGGCTAAGGCAGATTCTGCTAGTTTAAGTGCTTTGAGTGCTTCCTGAAAGTTTAAGGCATAGTCTCTGGCGCTCTCTTTAGGCTTCTGCTGACATCCAAAGAACCTCATATTAGCCCGTGTGTCAGCACTAGACTCAAATGTTGCTTTTAGTCCAGCTACAAGATGCTCTACAGTCTGTGTCCAGCCAGGACGCTACTTCCCATTGTGCATTGCCAGTTAATTGTCCAATAATCATACCGACACGCTGAGCTTCAGTCAGGGGGTACATCACATAGTAAGCTTGTATCTTAGTAATAAAGTCATTAAGAGTGTTAGGCTCACCGGAGTATTGGGGCAGACACATTGCTCCCGAGGTATACGGCATCAGAAACGGCATGATAGGTGCTGCTCCTTGCGCCGCTGCCCCGCCGGGTGCTCCTCTGTTATCCGGTGCTGCAGCACCGCCGGGTGCTCCGCCGCTGTTCAGTGCCGCAGCGTCTCCTTGATGTGACATCCTGTGCCCCCTTAGTTAAGGTCCGCCCTCCTGTCTTCCGCTTCCGTCCAGATGTCTCTTCCCTTCCGGATGACATCAGAGCACTTTGCCGAGTGCCGCCTACAATGACACACCCCCTTTTCTTCCCGCGCATCACGCACTCTGTAATGGCGGAATTTGAAAATTACAGTCCTTGTGGCGCAGTTCAAATTCAGTTTGCCGTGCGCTTAGCAAAGGCGGCAGATTCAAAACAGTCACAAATCATGGCACACACTGCCCAGTTTACCGGGCACACTAGATCCTGTTCGTGACGCCAAGTTGTGGAGCCCACTGGGACGGGGTAGACGGTACCGGACCGGGGTACTGCTGGGGATATCACGGCGGTCTTGGTCCGGACCGTGTCCCGGGTTCCGCAATAAATGTGGGGATATTTACAGGGGAGTTTGTCGTGACGCCACCCATGGGTTGTGGTCAGTGAGGGGACCACCACTGCTGCAGAACCTCCGGGGATGATGTTTGGCAGCTGGAGATGTAATGACTTTCCGCGGGTAGAGCTTGATTCCCCGGGGCAGTGGTAGTAATAGTCTATAGATGGTGCTATGGATGTTGTAGGATAGGGGTAGTAGTAGAGATGATGGTAGTTTGTGAGGGCACGCAGGGTTTGAGCACAAGGATCACACACACTCACGGTTTTGACGTTTTCCAAGGCTTTACTGCAGATTTTGTAGCAGAGTATTGTCCACGGAGTCTGTACTGGGGCCGGGTTGCTCCCACCCTGTCCGGGTCCTCAGCTTCCCACTGTGCGCTGTGTGTGTGGCCCTGCTGCCGCATTAGCTGAGCTGCTGGCCTGTCTCTCCTCACAGGTACCCACTTGCTAGGCAACTTGAGTCTTTCCTCTGTATTTCTGACCCCGCCGTGTTGCTTCGCTGAGGTACAGTGTAGATCTATAACCTCCACTATCCCAGTGTTTACTGTGCTGCGTGTGTCAGTCACAGTTTCGGATCCGGTATCCGGTCTGTGCGCTCCTCCGGGGCGAGTTATGAGGTAACTCAGTCTCCCAGATGTGTTCTCCTGTTTCTCTTACTCCTTCCCTCAGACCCTGGCTAGGCCTGGAAGTGGGTAGGAGACTGTGAAGAGGCCTAAGGCAGCCCCTTTACACCACCAGTCTTTTTTCCTCAGTCCTCCCAGCAACTGAACTAACTCCAACTGACTGTCACTGCCACTCTGAGGTAAACATTAGCTCCTCCCACCACTCTGCTTTTCCCCACTTCCTCTCCACACCAGAATATATAGGGAAGCAGCTTTAGCTCCCCCCTTCTGGCCTGGAGGTGCTAGTGTAGTGTTGTGGATTGTGTAGGGAGTTAACCCTTTGTGGTGTTACTGTGGCACGTTAACCCCTGGGGTGCCACATTAGGGCTAGGTGTTATGTGTAATGGCCACTTTACACGCGGCAACAGGAAGATAGAAAACGGCAGGTGTCGGAGACAATTGTACCTTTTACCTTCAAAACACCTTGAAGTGGCTGCGTGTAATTCAGGTATCTGCAATGTGTTTTGAAGGTAAAAGGTACAATTGTCTCCGACACCTGCCGTTTTCTATCTTCCTGTTGCCGCGTGTAAAGTGGCCATTAGTGGTTGGGGTTAGAGTTTAGGGTGACTGATAACCTATTTATCTCCTGTTCCTGCGGAATTTCAGAGATCTCAGACTTCTATCTCTTGTTCTTTGCAGCCAGTGGGACATTGATCGTTTATGAATCCAAAAAAGATTTGTTCAAAAAGTGTCAGATTTTGTACAATCCCCCTCTGTATATTCCTTTGTTTCCAGTGTGAAGCTCTGGATTCATCTCTTTTGGCTTTATACATTATTTCAGGGCAGCGGAGGCCAAATTTCATCCAGATGTCGGTTGTTCAATTACTGAACCTGAGTGAATGAGAATATTAATATTGGACGTCTCAGTGAGTCACAAGTCCAAAGACCGCACGTTACAGAGGAGAAGACACACAGCCCTGTGTTACCACCGACTTAACCCATCACCTGCCAGGGGCCAAACAGAAACCCACACTGTCCACAACAGAGGAGGCACAACATACAGAACATTGTGCAATAAAAATCAAGAAATATTCACATTTTCTACATCTTTTTTATTCAATTTGTATCTATATGAGGAGTTAAAATATCAATTACTGAACCTGAGTTACCTCCTGTATTATACTCCAGAGCTGCACTCACTATTCTGCTGGTGCAGTCACTGTGTACATACATTACATTACTGATCCTGAGTTACCTCCTGTATTATACTCCAGAGCTGCACTCACTATTCTGCTGGTGCAGTCACTGTGTAAATACATTACATTACTGATCCTGAGTTACCTCCTGTATTATACTCCAGAGCTGCGCTCACTATTCTGCTGGTGCAGTCACTGTGTACATACATTACATTACTGATCCTGAGTTACCTCCTGTATTATACTCCAGAGCTGCACTCACTATTCTGCTGGAGCAGTCACTGTGTACATACATTACATTACTGATCCTGAGTTACCTCCTGTATTATACTCCAGAGCTGCACTCACTATTCTGCTGGTGCAGTCACTGTGTACATACATTACATTACTGATCCTGAGTTACCTCCAGTATTATACCCCAGAGCTGCACTCACTATTCTGCTGGTGCAGTCACTGTGTACATACATTACATTACTGATCCTGAGTTACCTCCTGTATTATACTCCAGAGCTGCACTCACTATTCTGCTGGTGCAGTCACTGTGTACATACATTACATTACTGATCCTGAGTTACCTCCTGTATTATACTCCAGAGCTGCACTCACCATTCTGCTGGTGCAGTCACTGTGTACATACATTACATTACTGATCCTGAGTTACCTCCTGTATTATACTCCAGAGCTGCACTCACTATTCTGCTGGTGCAGTCACTGTGTACATACATTATATTACTGATCCTGAGTTACCTCCTGTATTATACTCCAGAGCTGCACTCACTATTCTGCTGGTGCAATCACTGTGTACATACATTACATTACTGATCCTGAGTTACCTCCTGTATTATACTCCAGAGCTGCACTCACTATTCTGCTGGTGCAGTCACTGTGTACATACATTACATTACTGATCCTGAGTTACCTCCTGTATTATACTCCAGAGCTGCACTCACTATCCTGCTGGTGCAGTCACTGTGTACATACATTACATTACTGATCCTGAGTTACCTCCTGTATTATACTCCAGAGCTGCACTCACTATCCTGCTGGTGCAGTCACTGTGTACATACATTACATTACTGATCCTGAGTTACCTCCTGTATTATACTCCAGAGCTGCACTCACTATCCTGCTGGTGCAGTCACTGTGTACATACATTACATTACTGATCCTGAGTTACCTCCTGTATTATCCTCCAGAGCTGCACTCACTATTCTGCTGGTGCAGTCACTGTGTATATACATTACATTACTGATCCTGAGTTACCTCCTGTATTATACTCCAGAGCTGCACTCACTATTCTGCTGGTGCAGTCACTGTGTACATACATTACATTACTGATCCTGAGTTACCTCCTGTATTATACTCCAGAGCTGCACTCACTATTCTGCTGGTGTAGTCACTGTGTACATACATTACATTACTGATCCTGAGTTACCTCCTGTATTATATTCCAGAGCTGCACTCACTATTCTGCTGGAGCAGTCACTGTGTACATACATTACATTACTGATCCTGAGTTACCTCCTGTATTATACTCCAGAGCTGCACTCACTATTCTGCTGGAGCAGTCACTGTGTACATACATTACATTACTGATCCTGAGTTACCTCCTGTATTATACTCCAGAGCTGCACTCACTATTCTGCTGGTGCAGACACTGTGTACATACATTACATTACTGATCCTGAGTTACCTCCTGTATTATACTCCAGAGCTGCACTCACTATTCTGCTGGTGCAGTCACTGTGTACATACATTACATTACTGATCCTGAGTTACCTCCTGTATTATACTCCAGAGCTGCACTCACTATTCTGCTGGTGCAGTCACTGTGTACATACATTACATTACTGATCCTGAGTTACCTCCTGTATTATACTCCAGAGCTGCACTCACTATTCTGCTGGTGCAGTCACTGTGTACATACATTACATTACTGATCCTGAGTTACCCCCTGTATTATACTCCAGAGCTGCACTCACTATTCTGCTGGTGCAGTCACTGTGTACATACATTACATTACTGATCCTGAGTTACCTCCTGTATTATACTCCAGAGCTGCACTCACTATTCTGCTGGTGCAGTCACTGTGTACATACATTGGACGGATAGTGAGAGGGCACAATATGAAGAGGGAGCAGCATGGATGGACAGTGAGAGGACACAGTATGGACAGGGTATAGTAGATCCACATACTTAACATGAGTCAACAGTGTGATGCAGCAGCAAAAATGCAAACACAATTCTGATGTATTAACAGAAGCAACAGTCTAGATAACAAGAAGTCATTATCCCCTCTGCTCCTCGGTGGTCAGACTTCATCTAGATACTGTGTCCAGTCATTATCCCCTGTGGTCAGACCTTATCTGAATACTGTGTCCAGTTCTGGGCTCCACATCAAAGACATCAAGAAACTGGAGCAAGTTCAGAGAAGAGCCACCAGAATAGTGACCGGTCTGCATACCATGTCCTATGAGGAATGGTTACAGGATCTGCTTAATGTGTAGCTTGCAAAAAAGAAGACAGAGAGGAGACTTAAAGCTGTCTACAAATATTTCAAGGGCTGTCACACTGTAGAGTGATCAGCTTTATTCTAGGGCTATCACACTGTAGAGGGATCAGCTTTATTCTAGGACTGTCACACTGTAGAGGGATCAGCTTTATTCTGGGGCTGTCACACTGTAGAGGGATCAGCTTTATTCTAGGGCTGTCACACTGTAGAGGGATCAGCTTTATTCTCATTTTCACAAGGAAACAATAGAAGCAATGAGATGAAACTGAATGGGAGGAGACAGATTAGATATTGGAAATAACTTTTTGACAGTGAGGGTCATCAACAAATGGAACAGGCGGCCACGAGAGGGGTTGATTTCCCCTTGCTAGTTCAGGTTTTCACTGTCAATATGTCTGATTCTTCGTTTGGCTGATAACATTAGACTCCCATTAGGACGGTGATGTGGCCGGTCTCTGTCGCGGTCCCAGGGTGGTCACGGTCTGACCTATCACCGGGGAGCAGATAACATAGACTTCCATTAGGACGGCGATGTGACCTGTCTCTGTCATGGTCCCGGTCTGACCCATCACCGGAGAGCAGATAACTTCAGACTTCCATTGGGACGGTGATGTGGCCGGTCTCTGTCGCGGTCCCAGGGAGGTCCCAGTCTGACCCATCACCGGGGAGCAGATAACATAGACTTCCATTAGGGCGGTGATGTGGCCGGTCTCTGTCGCGGTCCCAAGGTGGTCACGGTCTGACCTATCACCGGAGAGCAGATAACTTCAGACTTCCATTAGGACGATGATGTGGCCGGTCTCTGTCGCGGTCCCAGTCTGACCCATCACCGGGGAGCAGATAACTTTAGACTTCCATTAGGACAGTGATGTGGCCGGTCTCTGTCATGGTCCCAGGGTGGTCACGATCTGACCTATCACTGGGGAGCAGATAACATAGACTCCCATTAGGACGGTGATGTGGCCGGTCTCTGTCATGGTCCCAGGGTGGTCACGGTCTGACCTATCACCGGGGAGCAGATAACATAGACTCCCATTAGGACGGTGATGTGGCCGGTCTCTGTCGCGGTCCCAGGGTGGTCACGGTCTGACCTATCACCGGGGAGCAGATAACATAGACTTCCATTAGGGCGGTGATGTGGCCGGTCTCTGTCGCGGTCCCAGGGTGGTCACAGTCTGACCTATCACCGGGGAGCAGATAACATAGACTTCCATTAGGGCGGTGATGTGGCCGGTCTCTGTCATGGTCCCAGGGTGGTCACAGTCTGACCTATCACCGGGGAGCAGATAACTTCAGACTCCCATTAGGACGGCGATGTGTGGCCGGTCTCTGTCATGGTCCCAGGGAGGTCCAGTCTGACCCATCACCGGGGAGCAGATAACATAGACTTCCATTAGGACGGTGATGTGGCCGGTCTCTGTCATGGTCCCAGGGTGGTCACAGTCTGACCTATCACCGGGGAGCAGATAACTTCAGACTCCCATTAGGACGGCGATGTGTGGCCGGTCTCTGTCATGGTCCCAGGGAGGTCCCAGTCTGACCCATCACCGGGGAGCAGATAACATAGACTTCCATTAGGACGGTGATGTGACCTGTCTCTGTCATGGTCCCAGGGTGGTCACGGTCTGACCCCTCACCGGGGAGCAGATAACATAGACTTCCATTAGGACGGTGATGTGACCTGTCTCTGTCATGGTCCCAGGGTGGTCCCAGTCTGACCCATCACCGGGGAGCAGATAACATAGACTTCCATTAGGATGGCGATGTGTGGCCGGTCTCTGTCGCGGTCCCAGTCTGACCCATCACCGGGGTACAGGACACTTTTCTACAAAATGATTTCCTGCGAAGAACTGAACCTTTGTCCGAGCTACAAATGGAGCTTTCAGCTCGTCCCAGTCCTGGTCAATTAGCCCACAGGTATCTGCAAGTTCAATGTCTGTGTCCAAACAAATAGTGGCCCCTTTCTTGTCCGGGGAGGGCTCCCCTCCACTTCCGCTCAGTGCAAAGCAAACACCCAAATTATGCAGAAGAACATTCTCTGATTTATGTCTGAATGTGAGGGCTCTGGCCAGGGTTTCTGAGCCTGGGAAACATCTGGCGGGGAAGGAGGGGACATCCTGTTGGCACCTCGGCTCCTTGGCACGCCTTAATTATGGATTAAGACACAACAGGAAATTGAAGGCTCCGTACAGGAACGACTTTGTGCAGCTCCATCTAAGCATGGTGATAGAACATACCTGTGCAAGAATCAGCCCGGGGCCCCCAAAACCTGGTGTTTTTGTTACAAGGAGCGAAGCCGATGGACCCGGCCAAGGGAAACAACTCAACTCCGCTGTTTTTCTTCATATCGGCCATGCGTACGAGAAGCGAGGGGCCATTTATCAAAGTCTCTCCTTTGTAGAACAGGTGTAAAAATATGGGTTTCTCAGGTCGTTACCGGGAGTGATGAAATCAGCCGAATTCACGATATTATTCTTCACACCAATGAGCCGGGTGCCCGGGTGCCAGTTCCCTATAAAAGAATCCAGGTCGAATAAATGATACATTTTCCGAAACCCTTAAAAAACACATTCTGAATAATAAAGTTTTATAGGTGAATAAAATGAACTCAGGTGGAAAATCTTTCATATTTCACTCCTGTTAACGACCCTCCCGGGAACATCCAGCTCCATGGTCACTTCTCACCATTCTGCTCCACCATGAGCAATTATGGAGAATTTCCACCAAAAATCAGTCTGTTACATAAGAAACCCTAGCTGGGCAACTACCCATGATGGCTGCCATTGCGGTGCCCACGGGGGTCATGTCATCTTTCCATAGAGTTGAATGTCCGTCACGTTGGTTATTTTGGAACATGAGGGAAACGTTGGCAGAAGTAACAATTCACCAAAACAGTAACGTGTGCCCCCCTATGCTCATACCCTCTTCCATAGGTGCACCTAAGGGGGGGACCTACGTGTCTGGACCCCCCCTTTGGACGGCCCTTAGAAGTGGTGCAGTACACAAGGAGCTGGGCCCCTATGTCAGGAGACAGGAACAATTACACAGCACGCAAGGGCCCACAAAGGAGGCTGCTTTTAGAGGGTCTTCGCTCCCCCAAACCCCCCACCGGGGCTTTGCCCCTCGGAACCCCGCTGGGGGGTGACACCCCGCTTTCAGGGCCAGTGTGTGTTTCTTGGACCCCTACCTTGGGAAATTTCTGGGTGCGCCACTGCCCTCCTCCATCCCAAACTGTTTTTGCACAATTGTTGTCTTATGACATCATTAGCCATCAAGAGGGTCGTGAGTTGGGTGGTGTCAGGATTCCAGCTTTTCAGATTACCCGTTGTGTCTCCTCGCTCTTATCTAAGATGGAGTCTGCTATCTTTTTCCTGTCCATGTGTTCCTGCTCTCCTGCCTATGTCATAATAATAATTAATAATAATAATGATAATAATAATAATCTTTATATAGCGCCAACATATTCCGCAGCGCTTTAAAATTCAATGGTTCATATACAAACAGTCATAGGTAACGATTATATAAAAAAAAAATACAATATAGTAAGTAATTAAAGTAGAGAAACAATGTAAAAAATACAATACAATAATTAAAGTAGAGAAACAATGTAAAAAATACAATACAATAATTAAAGTAGAGAAATAATGTAAAAAATACAATACAATGATTAAAGTAGAGAAACAATGTAAAAAATACAATACAATAATTAAAGTAGAGAAACAATGTAAAAAATACAATACAATAATTAAAGTAGAGAAACAATGTAAAAAATACAATACAATAATTAAAGTAGAGAAATAATGTAAAAAATACAATACAATAATTAAAGTAGAGAAACAATGTAAAAAATATAATACAATAATTAAAGTAGAGAAACAATGTAAAAAATACAATACAATAATTAAAGTAGAGAAACAATGTAAAAAATACAATACAATAATTAAAGTAGAGAAACAATGTAAAAAATATAATACAATAATTAAAGTAGAGAAACAATGTAAAAAATATAATACAATAATTAAAGTAGAGAAACAATGTAAAAAATACAATACAATAATTAAAGTAGAGAAACAATGTAAAAAATATAATACAATAATTAAAGTAGAGAAACAATGTAAAAAATATTACAATAATTAAAGCAAAAATAAAGGCGACCCTGCTCAAAAGATCTTACAATCTACAATGAGATGGGGGTTACACAAAGTACAGGGGATTACTATACTGATGGTCCAGGCATCTTGAGGAAGTGGGGGATAGAAATGAATGGTCACCAGACAATCTGTGTAGAGCTTTTGGGTTTGGTGGAGTTTGAAGGAGAGTTATGTCCAGAGAGATAGTGAATGTGCTACATACAGTATAAAGGACTTCTATTAGGAAGCATGATAGGCCGTCTTAAAAAGATGTGTTTTTAGGGAGCATCTGAAACCATGCAAGTTGTGGATAGTCGTAATTTCTTGGGGTAGAGCATTCAAGAGAATTTGTGCAGCTCTGGAGAAGTCTTGGAGCCGGGAGTGGGAAGATCGGATTAGTGCAGATGTTAGTCGAAGGTCATTTGTAGAACGTAGAGAACGCGTGGGGTGATAGACAGAGATGAGGGAGGAGAGGTAGGGGGGCGCTGCATTGTGAAGAGCTTTGTGGTTGAGAACAAGCAATTTGAATCGGATCCTATCGTGTATAGGCAGCCAGTGCAGTGACTGGCACAGAGCGGATGCTGTAGTGTATGGGCAGCCAGTGCAATGACTGGCACAGAAGCGGATGCTATAGTGTATGGGCAGCCAGTGCAATGACTGGCACATAGCGGATGCTATAGTGTATGGGCAGCCAGTGCAATGACTGGCACAGAAGCGGATGCTATAGTGTATGGGCAGCCAGTGCAATGACTGGCACAGAGCGGAGGCATCTGAGTAATGGTTAACCAGATAGGTGATCCTGGCTGCTGCAGAGGGGAAACTTTAGAGAGGGGGAGGCCACTTAATAGAGAATTACAATAGTCAAGGTGGGAATGGATCAGGGCCACTATGAGGGTTTGTGTTGTTTCCATAGTGAGAAAGGGGCGAACTCTAGAGATTTTCTTCAGGTGCAAGCGGCAAGAGCGGGTAAGAGATTGTATATAAGAGGTGAATGAGAGATATGTGTCAAATGTGACACCCAGACAGCAAGCCTGTTGCCTAGGTGTTATCGTGGTGCCGCACATTGAGAGATGTCATATTCAGGGAGGGCGGCACCTCCCTGTGGGCGTTGCAACTGGCGTCACAAACAGGATTTCGTAGCATACCCCCGGGTTCTGTGTGCAGAGATTGTATTGAACTGTATAATTGCCACCATTACCATGCCACACGGCGCACGGGAGGCAGAAAGGGCGTGTTGTCGTGGGCGGAACCCTAAAAAGAGTGCAAAGGGAAACCCTGCCCCGTGCTCTGACGTCAGCTGGCAGGAAGCAGGAGGCCCTGTCCCAGAACCCGCTGTGTGCTCAATCCACCCTGCCTGCGGAGCAGCAGCCTCATAATCCAATGGAGACTCGGAACCTGGTTAAGGTTCACTAGGGGAAGGAAGATCCCCAACCTAGGAGAGGATCCAGCGGCGGGCGCAGCCTCAGCCCCCATAATGCCTTTATCAATTACGTATATTCCAGGAGCGGCCTGGTTACCGCAATACTCAGGTAGTTGCCAGTGACATATCGATCGCAGCGCCGTGTCCCTGCTTTACATGGATGTGCGTCCCGGAGGACACACATCCATGTGACAGTGCGGTAGATAGGGCCCGTGTGTCAGGGAGAGGAGGGGAGGGGGGAGCTTCCTGCTTCCTGCTGCTGCTTCAGCCCCTCCTCTCCTCTGACCTGCCGGCTTCCTGGCCTACATTCCACTGTTCCACCTCCTCCCACTTCCTGCTTGAGTACATAGTGGAACGCAGGCCAGCTGGATATCTTCCTCCTCCTGAGTCAATCCTCAGAGGAGACCGCCAGAGCAGCGAGGGAACCAGGAGAGGTAAATAAAGTTGTTGTTTGATAATAATTAGTGCAGTATGGCCAGAGGAGTGTGGGAAGGGGGTCATATATAAGGCTGCACATAATACTGCACTATATGGGACAAGGCTGCACATAATACTGCACTATATGGGAGAAGGTGGCATATCTGCTGCACCCCTGACCTACTGTTTCCTCCCTACTGCCCTGTAGAATGTAAGCCCGCAAGGGCAGGGTCCTCTCCCCTCTGTACCAGTCTGTCATTGTTAATTTGTTTACTGTAAACTATATCTATAATTTTGTATGTAACCCCTTCTCATGTACAGCACCATGGAATTAATGGTGCTATATAAATAAATAATAATAACAATATAATACTGCACTATATGGGCGAAGGCTGCACATAATACTGCACTATATGGGAGAAGGCTGCACATATAATCTGCACTATATGGGAGAAGGCTGCACATAATACTGCACTATATGAGAGAAGGCTGCACAATAATCCTGCACTATATGGGAGAAGGCTGCACATAATACTGCACTATATGGGAGAAGGCTGCACATAATACTGCACTATATGGGACAAGCTGCATATATAATACTGCACTATTGGAAATTATATGAGGCTGCATATATAAAACTGTACTATATGGAGAGATATGAGGCTGCATATAAAAGGCTACACATATGGAGAGTTTTGAGGTTGCACTATATGGAGAGTTTTGAGGCTGCACTATATGGTAGGTTTTGGGGCTGCATCATATGGAGAGTTTAGAGGCTGCACTATATGAAGAGTTTTGAGGCTGTATTATACTATATGGAGAGTATTGAGGCTGCACTATATGGAAAGTTTTGAGACTGCATTATATGGAGAGCTATGAGGCTTTATTATGCTATATGGAGAGGCTATGAGGCTGCATTATACTATATGGAGAGGCTATGAGGCTGTATTATGCTATATGGAGAGGCTATGAGGCTGCATTATACTATATGGAGAGGCTATGAGGCTGTATTATACACTCCCTGACAGAAGTTATGTCGCTTATCCATGTTATGTAAATAAAAGCTTATACCCTGACGTTACATTCATCCATTGGTTGTATTAATTTCTCTTTTGAAAGCTGAAACCCTCCGAAATTTGGTTTAGGTTAAGAAAATATATTGTCATCAATGCTGAAATATTGATCATTTAATGAACACAGAATGGTGAGATTTTAGCAAGACAAAAGTTTTGTTGCCTGGTCATATGCACCCAATCCTAGTTTACATCCTCACCTGTGCTCAGTAAATGATCGGTTAATTAGTGGGTGTGTATAAAGGAACCCAGCACCCCAGACCTTCACTTGAACTGCAACCTGAGCTCTGACAACATGCCAAAAATCCACCCTGCCACCAAAGCCTTGATTATCAAGAGGCTGAAGACCAGATCCACTGCAGAGGTGGCTGCACCTTAATGTGTCTCAGCGTCAAGTACAAAGAATTAAAAAAAGATTTGAAGAGACTGGAGATGTGTTTGACAAGCCCAGGTCCAGCAGACCCCGCAATACAACTGCTCAGGAGGAACGTTTGTTGGTTAGAAAATCCAAAGCAAGCCCCTCTTCCACTGCAGCAGAGCTCCAACAGGCCTGGTCACCTCAAGTCCCTGTGTCAACTAGAACAGTTTGTAGGATTCTGTCTCGAAATGCCCTCCATGGTCGAATCAGTGCCCAGAAGCCAGCGCTAAACAAAAGGCACTGGGGTTACAGTGTGTATGGGGGTAGTGCAAAACATTTGCAAGGTGGAAGGCAATATCAATAGCTTAAAATATCAAGAAGTATTAACTACCTCTTATATTCCAAATCATAAAAGGGGTCAAATTCTGCAGCTGGATGGTGCTCCATCTCATACATCCATCTCTACAACAAAGTTCCTCTAGGCAAAAAAGATCAAGGTGCTCAAGGACTGGCCAGCCCAGTCACCAGACATGAACATCATTGAGCATGTTTGGGGTAGGATGAAAGAGGAAGCTTGGAAGACAAAACCAAAGAATCTAGATGAACTCTGGGAGGCATGTAAGACTGCATTCTTTGCTATTCCTGATGACTTCATGAATAAATTGTATGAATCATTGTTGAACCGCATGGATCCTTCAAGCTCATGGAAGTCACACGAAATATTAAATATGACTCTAATAGCACCACAACTTCATTCACCAATGTTATGCAACATAGATATGTATTTTAAGTTAATTATTTGTTTGATATCACATTACTTTCTGTGGCAACAAAACTTTTGTCTACCGAATCTGACATTCTGTGATCATTAATGATCATATTTCAGCATTGATGACAATTATTTTTAAACCTAACCACATTTCGGAAGGTTCAGCTTTCAAAGAGTAAATTATACAACAATGGATGAATGTTAAAGTCAGGTTATAAGCTTTTATTTACATAACATGGATAAGACACATAACATCTGTCAGGGAGTGTACTAATGAGGAGGCTATGTGGCTGTTTATCTATATTGAGAGGCTATGTGGCTGTATTATACTATATGGAGAGGATATGAGGCTGCATTATACTATATGGAGATATTATGAGGCTGTATTATGCTATAAGGAGGGCTATGAGGCTGTATTATACTATATGGAGGGATGTGAGGTTGCATTATATTATATGGAGGATAATGAGGGTTCATTATAATAATTGAATGACTATGGGGCTACCTTATAAATGGAGGACTATGATATGCATTATAATACGTAGAGGACTATGGGGGTACATTGTAATATATGGAGGAATATGGGGATGCATTATAATAAATGGACGACTATGGTGACGGGAGGAGGCGGACCATATAAAATCAGGATGGGGGACATATATACCACGATAAGGGCCATATTCCAGGAGGAGGACCATATATAGCAGGATGAGGGACATTAATATGTAATGAAGGGGCAGAGGGGTCAATTTGTGAGTCTCTAAGAGATTTAGAATGTTACATGAGATGCATACATTTCGTCAACTTGCGGTTCCTCTGGTTGGCTGGCTACTACCAGAAGTTCATCAAGAGCTTCATCAAGATAGCTGCACCCCTGCAAGACCTCCTAGTGGGCCAATCCAAGAAGGCCAAGAACCAGAGCCCTCTGATCGAGTGGGACAGCAGAGCAGAAGAATCCTTCACTCGGCTGAAGTTGTCTCTCACGGAAGACGAAGTTCTGGCCTACCCTGACTATGGTCAACCATTCATATTATACAGAGATGCCAGCAACGTGGGATTAGTAGCAGTGTTGTCCCAAGTACAGAAAGGCAGAGAGAGAGTGATTGCCTATGCCAGCAGGAAGCTTCATCCTACTTAAAGGAACCCCAACAACTACAGTTCCTTCAAGCTGGAAGTCAGCCAAAGTCTGGGCCGTGACCGAGCAAATCAAACACTACCTGGCTTCAGCAAAATTCACCATCTTCCAGGACAATAATCCGCTGACTCACCTGGAAAGGCGAAGCTAGGCGCCCTGGAACTATGGTGGATGGCCCGGCTGTCCAATTATGAGTTTGTAATAAAGTACATAAGACTTAAGAACACCAACGCAGATGCGCTATCTAGGATGCCCAACTTACCGGATGTGGGAGAAGAAACGGAGGAGCTAGAGGAAATAGAGCCGCCAGAGTTTAATCGCCATAGTGCGTAACAATGCTCCCACTGTGTAACAGACAAGCGCTCTGCTGTATGAGAAGTTTCCTTCAACCCGTTGCTCCACCGTGGATGGGCAGAAACGCAGCATAGCGACCCAGCTGTCCGCCTGATGAAAGAGTTGTTGACCCAAGCTGACTCACACCCTGGGCCAGATGCTCCACAAGAAACCCAACATTCGTGGAAGGAGAAGGGTAAACTGTTCATCTACGAGGGTAAACTGTGTCGGAGAAGCATTAACTTGCGCTCACATGAACTGGTCTGGCAGGTAGTAGTCCCGAAGCAGGATGTGCCAATGGTCTTAGTGGTGTACCATGATGGAGCAGGACACTTCGGGTGGAAGAAACTGGAGGTCCTACTTCATGAGCGATTCTACTGGGTTGGCATGAGAAAATCCATCGAGAGGTGGTGTGAGAATGTGATCCATGCAACTTGCAAAGAAGAGATCATGATAGCCAAAGAGCCCCCTTACAGCAAATCATCACAAAACAACCGCTTGAACTTGTGGCTCTGGATCACGGAAAGTCGACCCCGAGTAGGTCTAGCTACACCTACGCTCTGACCATCGTCGTCCATTGTTCCCGGTTCTTAGTAGTCGTGCCTGTCAAAGACCAGATAGCGAAGACCACAGACAAAGCTTTCCAAGACTATTTCTGTAGGCCCCATGCCTACCCTGAACAGGTTCTTACCGACCAAGGTCCAGCATTCGAGGCAGAGGTATTCCAGGAGTTTTGCAACCTATACGGCTGCAAGAAAATCAGAATGATGCCATACCATCCGCAGACCAATGGCATGTGCGAAAAGATAAATAAGGTGGTGATTGACCTGTTGAAGACCTTACCCCTTGAAGAACAAAACCTGTCGCTCGAAAAGTTGCTGGATCTGGTAGATCTATACAGCCACATCCCGGTAATCTCGACCAACTGTGCCCCGGCCTAACTGGCAAGTTACCCATCAACCTGCACATGGAAGTCTTAACACCTGAGACAACACAACCCGATGCAGACAACCAGATACAGAGCGGCAGCAGCAATACTGCAAAGTCCATGAGTGCGTGGAGAGAAGTATGTCCCAGGCAAGGCAGAGACAAGAGAAGAGCTACAACCAACAAGCCCTGACTAGTTCCTTAGCACCAGGAGAGCAGGTGTTAAAGGATAAGGAGAATGCACAAACTGCATGACCAGTGGGAAGCTGAGCCATATACCATCTTGCCCTCTCACTTTGACAACAGCAAGGTATGCCTCATCAGCAAAGATGGAGAAAGAACCTCAGTGGCAGTTTCAAGAGACCACTTAAATATATGTCCCAAGCAGCTTAGAGACAAAGGGGAAGAACAAAACACCCCTCAACAGCCAGACGAGGTTAAAGAGACAGTTAATACAATCCTAGGAGAGTTCCCCCGGACGCATGATAACCAGGCTATAGTGGTACCCGTATTGACCTTTCCTCAGTTTCCTGTACCTACAGCAGCAGAGACTCAAAACCAACCTGAAGACCAGTCGGCTCCAGGAACAGATGCCACTTCCTTAGTGGAACCAGAGAACCTACCCCCTGCTAGCGGCGAATCTGTCATGCCCGTGGTGAGTCGTTGCAGAAGACTACCCAATCTACCCGTAAGACGCAGACCTACCTGTAGTGCAGACATTAGTGAGTCCATAATACATGTAGCACACACACTAGACCAGGCCAGGTCAGTAGAGACACACATACAACGTAGATCCACACATAGTACAAGAGGTCAGATCCCTGCCCGATATAGGACTAAAGTGTAAATAAAAAATGTATATAATTGCAACCAATGAGAGTAAGAGCCTACAGAGACTTGCTGTATGGACTTTTAAGTATGCGTAATTACCTGATGAAGGACAATTGGGTCACAGGACTAGGTGTGACCAGGAGAATGGTGTAAATAGTTAACCCTGACATGGCTTAAATATAAACCGTCGGCGTGGCTGAAGAGCCAAGTAAGGCCAGGCTTTGCAGCCCGGGACGAAGCAAAGGTGGGTTGGGACGGTTCTCACCGTGTAGACTTAAAAAGTCCATGGTGTGACGCAAATGGACCAGTGCTGCCCCAAGAACTTTAGTGACCAAATGACAATTTGATATTTTTCCTAGGTTTTTGTAATTTTTCATTTATTCTAATTATGTAAATAGTTTATTGTTGATGTTATAACCTTGTTATGTTTTTGTTAGGTTTCCACCCTCCGGGGGGTACTGAATGTTACCAGGGGGGAATGTGGCACTCCAGTGGACCAGTAGCCACAGTGGCATTGCCTCCCACACAGGGGGTGATGTCATGCCTGTAAGCAGGAGGAGGTCCCCACACTAGGTAACACCCAGCATCCAACACCAGATCTGACTCCGGGTCAGAAGGGGGAGCTCTAGAACCCGACTTCAGGGGAGCTGCCCTGGTTCTGGCACGGAGGAGGGGTTAGTTGGTAAATCTGAGGAGGGGGGAAGAGAAAAGAAGTGGAGAGGAGAGCACTGGGGAGTGGAGCTGCGAGAGAGCTCACCCTGGAGTGGAGCGCTGGAGGAAAGACACCAGAGTCATTGGCTGTGTGGGCACTGTACATCCCGGCAGCCGAATCTGGAGGGCAGGAGGCTGCAAGTCTCCTGGCCACACCGAACACCCAGGGGCACAGCAGCATCCTGAGCAATTGCTTGGCGATGCCCATGATAGGCTCGTGCTGCCTGCCATACAGGTCAGAACCAACACGAAGAACACGAAGAGGGCCGCAGCATAGCTACAGGTAGCAGGGACCCGAAAGGAGAGCGCAGCAGGAAGGCCTCCAATCCCTCCTGGCAAGGTTGATCCCCGAATGCTTTCTGGCTGGCTGGACTCCGTCTATAATCTGTAACCAGTGTCCTTGACTGCTTTATCATCTGCCAAGTAAAAGGTAAAGGAAACTAAAATCCCTGTGTCCTCCGGTTATTCCCTGCGCCCTCAGTCCTGCACCCCAACGATCACCACCAACTTAATAGACTGTTCCAATTCGCCCCAGCAGGGGCTGTGGGGTACTTGGAACCGAGCCCTGTCGACTTTGTCGGGGCTGTGGGATGCTGGGAGGCGTGACCTGGTCTGTGATCCCCTATTGGGCAGTCAGTAAAAAGGGGAATTTTGAGAAGGCATAAAAAGTCAAAATAAAATAAAGTAAAAGAATTTGTGTTGTGACGCCACCAGTGGAAGGCGGCCGGTAGGGCCGCTGCTGCGGTTCGGGACCTCTGGGAATGATGAAGTTGCAGCTGTGGTGGTTTAGCTCCCCATGGGAAGAGCGGGTTCCCAGGGCATCTGGAGTTAAGGTGATTTGGGGTGATGGGGAGCCAGCGGAGCTGAGCTGGTTGCAGAGCTGGATCAGGAACACTCTCAGGCAGGCTCTTGCTGCCTGCGCGGTGTTTCAGTCTATTTCTCTTCAGGCGCGAAATGAACAGTCTGACACAATGCTGAGTTTCAACCCAGTTTACTTGGCTTCTCTAGTCAGGCACTTCACAAGCAAGTACAGTGGCGGCTCCAGTAGACCTTGGCAACCAGGATGGCTTGTCCAGTACACCCCCTTTTGTGTTCCTCTCTACCTGGGCTTTCCTCTCTCAGCGCTGCCTGTCCTCCTACTTCCTACACACTCCTCCCCACACAGAACCCCAATCCAGTAGCCACGGGCCTTCGTAGGGCTACCGGCATAGTCCCCTGGCCCTAGTACGGCTGCCTTCTCTCCGTTGTGTCGGGAGTTGTGGTTGGAGCTTGAAGCCTTCTCGTCACATTCAGGGCCGGGCCCTTGGTTCTCGCCCTGTCCTTCTACTTCACAGCTGATTTGGGCGCGCGGTGGATCGCTCACTGTCCGCGCCCCTAGGACTCCTTCCGTCTCTCTGCGGTATTTAGCCCCGGGTCCCCGGGTCCGTGCTCTGTCTCTCTCTCCTCTCTGTCTCGTGTCCTCCCTCAACTGACCTCCCGCTTCCTGTGGTGTTTCCCCTTTGTCCTCTCCTTTCCCTGACCGCTTCCTGCTCACTTCCCACCCACCACCTGTCTCCCGCCGCTGTCCCACAGCTGCCTGAGTCACCCGCTCGCTCTGGGACTGGGTGTGTTTGGGTATGTTTGTGGGTGACTGGATTTACCGATCCCAATTGCTGCAAACTATTAGTGACGACCGGGCCGCAGGGGCGCTACCCTTCCACCAGCCCTAGGGCCCCGCTCCACTTGTGGGGAGCGATACCATCCCGGCTGCACTACCATCTGCCCCAGCAGTCCTATTCTGCAGTGTTGGCCATCCCTGGCTGAACACCACAGGTGGCGTCACAAACGTTCCCCTGTAAATATCCCCTTTATTACGTGCCATGGGCCACAGAGTTGGGTCACAGCCTCAGTGACCTCCCAAAGAACTGACTGGCCCGGCTACCGGGTACCCAATCGCAATAGCATGAAACCCTCATCTAGTTATATAATAAGGGATGAGACTACAGTAACTTGAATAGCTACCCTCTATAAGTATGTACACCCCCCGTTCGGTCGTTCTGAGACTCCTCTCACTTCCCAGCTCAGCATATTTCCAGGGTCCTCAGGGTCCGGATCACTGGTTCTGACCGTGTGATTCTAGGAAGGTTCCGCTTCATGTATCACTCGCTTCTCAGACACAAATATTATCAGATTAAATATTGAGGATGGCGAAACTTCAATCAATAAACCTCCAGACACAGCAAGGTTTATGATGATGACAGCAGAACTGCGATGTCCGGGTGTCCACACGTGATGAGATTTACATAGGAGACATTAATGGCTTTATATAAACGTGTCTCCTACATATTCCAATCTCTGTCTGTCTCACACTATGGAAATGGGACCTGGAACAAGACACAAAGACTCCTCCATAGGGAGACCAAGAACTGGAGAAATGTCAGGGGCCTTGTGGTCAGATCTCCACGATGAGGCCAAGGACTGGTCAATATATTGGGTCATATAGACCCTTAGTATTATGGGTTAACCCCCTGCTTGCTATCACCTGTATTAACTCCTTGATGGCAGTAGTTATAAATTGTTATACGGTAGGACTCATCCATCAATACATGTGTCACAAAAACTTAGGATCTGCAGCTCTCTGATGCCCTCTTATCCTGCTGGCCAAACCCGGTATTGCCAGAGGATAAGAAAAGGAGTGCAGCTGCTCTAATTTATGTCCTCTACTGCGGCACGTGATGTGATGGCATGTATATGTGGCGCCCCGCCAAGCGGGTGTCACAGAGGGGTACTGCACCCGTAAAAGAGGTGCAGATACTCCAGCTGCAGGTGGACTCTAGGATGGTGGGTGGGACCCATAACTAGCACCCTACACTAGTTTACACAGTGAGAGGTTACCCGGGAGGGAATAAAACCACCTCTAGGGGGAACAAGGAGGTCTTTGCCTCTAAGCTTGTAAGGCTGCTTTCACACAGCGTTTTTGTGCTGTCCGAGGGGATCAGACTTTTTGCAGGACCCCTGGGACAGCAACGGATCCAAACTGATGCCTGCAATCAGATGCCAAATAGGCATCCGATCCCGATATTTTGCAGAATCAGTTTGGATCCTCTCCCTGCTCCTCCTGTCACCTCGTCCCCCTCCTCTCTCCCCCCGTCACCTTTCTCCCCTCTTTGTCCCCTCTGTCTCCCCTCTTTGTCCTCCTCTTGGACCCCTCTTTGTCCCCTCTTTGGACCCCCTCTTTAGACCCCCTCTTTGCACCCCCTCTTTGTCCCCCTCTTTACACCCCCTCTTTGTCCCCCTTTGCACCCCCTCTTTGTCCCCCTCTTTACACCCCCTCTTTGTCCCCCTCTTTACACCCCCTCTTTGTCCCCCTCTTTGCACCCCCTCTTTGTCCCCCTCTTTACACCCCCTCTTTGTCCCCCTCTTTGCACCCCCTCTTTGTCCCCCTCTTTACACCCCCTCTTTGTCCCCCTCTTTACACCCCCTCTTTGCCCCCCTCTTTACACCCCCTCTTTGCCCCCTCTTTACACCCCCTCTTTGTCCCCCTCTTTACACCCCCTCTTTGTCCCTCTCTTTGCAGACCTTAAAAAATAAAAAAATCTTTATTCTCACCTCTCCACAACACCCGCGGCGCTTCCAGCTTCTCTTCTTCTGATGCACAGGACCTGGCGTGATGTCATAGTCACATGACCGCTTACCGCCGTAACCGGTCATGTGAGTGCACTGTGACGTCAGGCCAGGCACAGAGCGCTGGAGGCATCGCTGGATCGTGGAGAGGTGAGAATAAAGATTTTTTTATTTTTAACCCTTTATTTTCACTAGATGTCACTTCTGCAATGTATGAATATACATTGCAGAAGTGATATTAGATGGCACAGAGCGGTGTTAGTGTACTGAGCATGCTCAGTACACTAACATCGGGTCCGAGGAGACATCAGCTGTTTCCTCGGACCCGTGCTCCATAGGCCCCATGTTATTTGGCGCGGATCAGGTCGGATCCAATTCGGTCCGATTTGACCCGCTGTGCCATAAATCGCAGCAGGCTGCGATTTTGGGCACAGCAAAAAATCGGCCAGGATCGGATCCGACAAAAATCGGATGCCAATAAGGCCAAATCCGATGTGATCCGTGCCCATAGGATAACATGGGGCCAAAATCGGATCCGTGGCTGTCAGTTTTACAACGGACAGCCACGGATCACAGAAAAACGCAGTGTGAAAGCAGCCTACACTGGTAGGTCTCTCGGCTGAGGGACCAGGAGAGATGGAGGAAGAAGAAAGGGCTTAAGAGAGAAAGCTTTCCATGCGCAGACAGCCTAAGGGAGTGAGGAACTTGAGGAAGTTTATCCCAGATGGCTTACCGGACACCGGAGCCCGCACCTGTGGGAGACTATAGGAGCACAGAAAATCCGGAATCCCGTGGAATCTGCAATTCTCTCAGTCACCTGAGTGACCAAAAGAGGGTACCCAGGCACCGCCAAAGGAACGAGCGGCCAGCCAGCAGAGGGTTATCCAACCGGAGCAAGGGTGAGAGAAGGAAGGAGGTCGGACAGATTTCAAGTCGTCAGGCTTCACAATTCAACTGGGAAGCAGAAAAGGAACATACCGGGGTAGAGCACAAAGGCACACACTGAGGGTCCCACCGGTGTAACTGGGTTTACTGGCACCCGGGGCAAAGATCTATTTTGGCGCTCCCCCACCCATCGGTAGGACAATAGTAACAGCAGTAGCACTATGGTTATAGTATAATAATAGTTACAATGGAGGGAACAGTACAATAGTCATAGTGGCCCCCTCCAGCCCTCCTGCCGGGGCCCCGCTCTCACCCGTGTCCCAGCCTCTTGCTGCCTCTCCTCAGTGCCGCCTGGCGCGGCCGGCTCTCCGCTTCCAGCAGGGCTCTCAGCAGCACCAAGGCGCTCTTCCCGCAGTGTCCGGTCATGGCGGCTGTGTATCGGCAGCGGAGTCCTCAGCTGTTCCTGTCTTGTGAGATAATGAGCCAGTGACGTCAGCCGCAGCGCGACATGACCCGGGGGTGGGAACTGATGCCAGGGGGCGGACCAGCAGGGGCTCAATTGTGCTCGCGCGGTGCCGGCTGTGCACAATTTGCAGAGCGGAGGAGCCGGCGCAGGCACACGGCCGCACGCTGGCTCCCCCTCTGAGTTGCGCGCGGGGCAAAGGATCCGGCTGCACCCCCCCTAGATATGCCGCTGCCCACCATACTACCTAGGATCTGCCTGCAGCCACTCGTTAAGCTACCTGTCCTCATACCATCAGGAGTGCTGAACTGTAATTTTTCTATGCGACTAATGCAAATGACAGTAAAGCGCCCGGAGGAAAAGTGACTTTTGACTCTGCTTCTTTTCCTTTAAATTAACTTGTTTCCATCCAGGAATGCTGCCCCGGAGGTCCAGTCCTACCTGTAGAGGACTTTGCCAAGTAGCCGCGATACCAACTACCTCCGGCGGACTGTTGCGGAGCTGGTGGCATCTCACCAGAAACTACAGGTGGCGTCACGACAAACTGTATGTAATCCCCTGTAAATAATACTCCTTTTTGAAAAATATCCCAGGGCACGGGATCAGGCACGGCCACCATTCCCCGTGATAACAGGAGCGTTAACCCCTTGTCACCTGATACCTGAGTACCCCAGAACCTGGGGCTAGACATATCTTTTTCTGGTGCTCACGAACAGGATAGCGTGCCCGGTACCACCAGGTACTGTGCGCCTTGGACTTAAAATGAAGTTTTTCTGCCATTGCTTGGCGCCAAAAATGGGTTCCCATGGTGCGGGCTAACGGACAGATCTCCGGGTGCTTCAATCTTGGCCGTGGCACGAGACAGGGCTGCCCTCTGTCGCCACTGCTATTTGCACTGGCGATAGAGCCGCTGGCTGCCAGGATACGTGGTGACCCTGAAATTGTGGGATTTAAGTATGGGACTCATATGGAAAAGCTAGCATTATATGCAGATGATCTGCTTCTGTTCCTGGCCAACCCTGATGAATCCTTATCTAGAACCATGTCATTACTGGCTGATTTTGGCCGTCTGTCGGGATTGGTCATTAATTGGGACAAGTCATCCTTGCTGCCATTAGATTCTGAAGTAACTGTAGCTACTGCAATGCCGGTTGTATCGGTATTTAAATACCTGGGAATTGTTGTTTCGACCAAACTGGGAGACTTTGAACGTCTTAACCTGGCACCCTTGTTGCTCAAACTCAAACAGAAGACCCGTGCATGGGCTAAACTGCGCCTCTCGGTGGTGGGCAGAGTTAACCTATTGAAGATGGTTATTATGCCCCAGCTATTATATATCCTGCATAATGCTCCGGTCTGGCTCCCCCAAAACAGATTCTATAGAATAAATGCTATCTTTCGAGACTTCATTTGGCAGGGTGGTCAGGCACGTATTAAACTAGAACATCTCCAGAAGCCTAAGGACGAAGGTGGATTGGCACTGCCGAATCCCTGGGTTTATTATCTGGCATCCCAGTGTCAGCACTTGGCACGGGGCGCTGAAATGAGCCCGGTGGACTCAGTGGGTAGGATTGTGGAGTTCCTGGTGGGCCGAGGATCACTGCTCTCACACCTGGAGGCTGATAGACTGCGGGCCGTTGGGGTGAGGAGCCCGACACTACTTCTTATGGTAAAGGTTTGGGAGAAGGTAAAGAGCATTAGAGGTGTCACAGCATACACACGATATACCCCCATATGGGATAACCATAGACTCCCGGAGCTGCAGTCACTCAAAGGCTTTGCACAGTGGAGAAGGATTGGCATTTGGTGGATGGCACAGCTGTTGAGAGCTGGAGTGCTGAAAACCTTTGAGGAACTGCGGGCGGAATTCGCACTACAACACTCGATGTTTTTTCAGTACCTACAGCTACGACATGCTTTTAATGCCCAACAGCGTATGTCCTGTATTGTGATACAACAGGACATGGTGGTTAATATTCTTGGCTCTTTGTCGACCTGTAAAGGACTGATTTCCTTTATCTACGGATGCCTTCTCACTGTGATATTGTCCAAACACCCAATGGTCTCTAGGAGTAAGTGGGAGTCGCAGTTGGGGATTATTACGGATGATCAGTGGGATTCAGTTTTGCAGAATGTTCCCAATTTATCCCTCAGTGAACCTGCGCGTCTCTCGCAGCTTTACGTTATTTATAGGGTCTACCGGACCCCTAAGTGGCTCTTTGATAGGGGGATGCGGCCAGATTCCACTTGCCCCAAGTGCCAGATGGAAGATGCTGATACTCTCCATATGCTATGGACATGCCCAATTATTCGAATATTCTGGAACAAAGTGTTTACTATCATTCACTCAGTTATGGGACAGAGTGTTCCATCAGACCCACTCATCTGTGTACTGGGATGTACTGAACCACTATATGGTGACGACTTCTCTTTACTAGCAATTACTAGAATGCTCTTTATTGCTCGTAAGCTGATCGCTCTGTATTGGATATCTGATCGATCCCCCTCCCGCAGGGAATATATAAACAGGATTAATCTCACTGTTCGCAGGGAGAAAGCCATTTACTCCAAGCGAGGGAAGGAGAGGGTTTTCTCTAATATTTGGAGTGGCTGGCTGGATTCCCCAGGACTGGTTTCTCCTGATTTGTAGTGGTTTACTCAAAAGGTGACTTGTGCTTGATTCTTACATGTTAATTTTCATGTTTCTGTATTTTCTGATGTCTGACTGCTGGAGGGAGAATGGGATCGTCTTGGGAGGGGGTGGGAAGGGGAGGGGGTATGTTTTGTTTAGGGTTATGTTTTATTTTATTGGTATTGTCATGTTATTCACAATGTTTGTTTATGTGGATAAAACAATAAATATTACCTGGTTAAAAAAAAAAAAAAATGGGTTCCCGCCATTACTGCAGGAGGAGCCAAGATGGAGCCGTAGCCATGTACTAAACGCCATGTGCAGGCCCGGGGGTGTGCCTCAGCCCCTAGAAGGAGGGCCAAGACGGAGGCACCAAAAAGTGTGGCCGCCCAGATTGCCATCAATCAATCAGGGGGGTGTCAGGCTTCACAATTCAACTGGAAAGAAGGAAGGAACAGACGGGGTTAGAGCACGAAGGCATACACTGAGGGTCTCACCATTCTACCTAGGATCTACCTGCAGCTACCCGTTAAGCTACCTGTCATCATACCATCAGGAATGCTGAAGTGTACTTTTGTATGCAACGAATGCAAATGACAGTAAAGTACCCGGAGAAGTTCTCTCCAGAAGTCTTGGTGGATGAATGAACAGCCAGGACACAGACGAGGCACATTAGAGAGATTACTGGTAGCTGATACAGAAAAAAAATGACCCGGACTTTCAGGAGGAGCCGGAGGAGCTGGTGGTCTGAACAGCAGAGCTTAACGAGTAGCAGCAGAGTGGACAGAAGAGCCAAGTTTGGAGTGGCTAGAAGCCAGATAGCACACAATACTCAGGCAGGGTATGGATCCAGGACCTGAGCTCAACTAGGCAGAACAGACAGGAAGTTCAAGATCACAATAAAGCAGCCAATGCCATCTTGGATGAGGGCAAAGAGACACAGAAAGTTCCATGGAAAACCCGGACTCCTGACAGGCAGAGAAGAAAGGTCATCTTGGGGACTGCCCTGAGACGGGTACCTGGTGACTACCTGTGGCTCAGCTTATCCTCTCCATTGGATGCTCTTGTGAAGAGCAGGAAGTCGCTTAGCTATGCCCCTTCAGGGTAAGTCCGGCATATGGCACAGTGTGTCCACATCCACCAACCATCACACATATATTGGGTCATGTAGACAAATCTCCATGGTGAAGAAGAGGAAAGAGTCAGATATTGTGTGCCATGGGATCCTTCACTGGTATCCCACAATCAACAGAGTGAGAGCCCAAGAACCTTTATTGCATGAAAAGCTGAAAAATCTACAAGACACTCTAGTAGTATATATCCAGATAAACAGGGTGTGTCTCTAAAGCCCCCCGTTACATGGGGCGACATCGCCACCTATTACCTAGGCGACGTAGGGGCGTGGCCTATCGGCGCCGACATCGCCCCTACGTCGCCTCATGTAAAGTGGCGATGTCGGCGGTGCCGGGCGGTCGCCTGGTTTCAGAGCAGTGCTACCATCATGGGGCGATGTGCACACACCGCCCCATGTAACCGGGCGCCGGCGACCTGTCAGGCGATGGGAGCAACATTTTTGCGTCCGGTGAGAATAATCCGAATACTCCCGGATACCACCGCAGAGAGCTGCCCTCCGGCTCCATCCGGCCCCATAGGCTACTATGGGGCCAAAAACCGTTCCGGGGCTGACCTTGCCGTGGTGTGAAGCCTTACCAACTTCACAGCCATGATTACGGAGTAGGGGTTGGGCTCCATTTTAGTGGAGTTGGAGTCAGAGTTGGAGTCGGATTCAGGAAAATTGAGGAGTCGGACGTTTGCCTTACTGACTCCACAGCCCTTCCGGGAGGATAGTGAGTATCGGCCTCTTACACCACCCCGCGCCCCGTTTCCCGCCTCCGTAGTGTCCGTTTGGACCCTGGAGCTTCGTTTGATGACAAAGCATGAAAGTCCGGAAGTCCTTTTCGTAAGGGATTTGGGAGCCTCCGGCATGATTCACTGAAGGTCACCTTTTTCTCGGAGCCTCCTGGGCATCTTGGAGGAGTTGCTAAGTGTCTCTATATGTCCGAATTCGGCAAGTGAGACGCTGGGAAGATGCGGTCAGGACATTTGTTGCTTCGGATTAGAAGCGGTCAAAGGTTAAATGAACCTCAACCGAGCGCCCAAAATAGTGGAGTGGAAAATGAGGGGCGGCTTTGTATGTGTGTGAAGTGATTCAGCCGGCCCGGCTTCTCTCCGGCTCCCGGCACAGTCAATGACATATTTGTTTAGCTGGGGCCCAATGGCTGCGATGTGTTCTCCTCACTCCGATTTTCTCCCTTATTTTTGGATCTGTCACTTCTCAGACAATAAGTCTCTTTCACTCATTGAGAGAACGAGCCAAAATCTCCTGGGTTACAGGGCCGAGCATAGGAATCTGCTGGCAGCGCACCCGGCTCCGGAGCGGACTGCACGGGCGGCATATGGAGGCAATGAAAGATCTGCAGAATTCGGGATTCAGCCACGTAGATGGATTAACCCTTTAAATGGCTGCGAAATGCGTAGAATAATCTCCCGGAACCAAGCGGCACTGAGCTTTGGATTGATGGATATCGCCTACGACAGGACACAACGGATACAAGGGTCAAACCAAGGCGTCATCGTGACCACCCAGAGAGACACTGGCGGGAATGGTGGGGGTTATCACATCTATGGGGAGTCAGAGGGTTTTCATCCAAAGTCTCATGTTCAGGTGAATTCGAGATTAGAGAATCAACGACATATTTATGATTCAAATAATTCAACCAAAATGGAGGCCGTCAATGAACCACCGCGGTGGATCTTCACGACTGGGAAAGTGGTAAGAAAACTTACATTCGCCTCTCCTCGGCCGTTCACATACTTGTACATCCGCCACTCGTCCTCTGATCAGCTCATCTGACCCCTCTCCTCAGAGAACGTCACTGACATTAATCCATAATGGCACGGGCCTAGTGAAGACGGGCGACACAGGAGAAGGAAATCAAAGAAAGAGGATAGAAAACCACCCTCTTACCTTCCTTACCAACCTTTTATCTTTTGGTTGTGCCGCCCTCTTACCTCCTGGATGTCCCGCTACCTCCTGGTGCACCATCCTCTTGCTCCTGGATGTCACATCCTCTTACCTCCTGGATGTACCATCCTCTTACCTCCTGGATGCACCATCCTCTTACCTCCTGGATGCACCATCCTCTTACCTCCTAGATGCACCATCCTCTTACCTCCTGATGCATCCACTATCCCATCCTCTTACCTCCTGGATGCACCATCCTCTTACCTCCAGGATGCACCATCCTCTTACCTCCTGGTTGCACCATCCTCTTACTCCTGGATGCACCATCCTCTTACCTCCTCGATGTACCATCCTCTTACCTCCTGGATGCACCATCCTCTTACCTCCAGGATGCACCATCCTTTTACCTCCTGGATTCGCCATCCTCTTACTCCTGTATGCACCATCCTCTTACCTCCTGGATGCACCATCCTCTTACCTCCTGGATGTACCATCCTCTTACCTCCTGGATGCACCATCCTCTTATCTTCTAGATGTACCATCCTCTAACTCCTGGATGCACCATCCTCTTACTTCCTGGATGTACCATCTTCTTACCTCCTAGATGCACCATCCCAGCGGCTGGACAGGAGGCTGTAATCTCTCACCTCATGGTGACCCTGCAGGCTGGACGAGAGGCCATCAATCTCTCACCTTCCGTGTCCGTGGAGGCTGGACAGGAAGGTGTGACTCTCTCACCTTCCGGAGTCCCTGGAGGCTGGATGGGAGGCTGTGAATCTCTCACCTTCCGGTGTCCCTGGAGGCTGACAGGAGGCTTGACTCTCTCACCTTCCGGGTCCCTGAGGCTGGATGGGAGGCTGGAATCTCTCACCTTCGTGTCCCTGGAGGTTGACGGAGGCCCTGTGAATTCTCACCTTCCGTGGTCCCTGGAGGCTGGACGGGAGGCTGTGACTCTCTCACCTTCCGGAGTCCCTGGAGGCTGGATGGGAGGCTGTGAATCTTGCACCTTCCGGCATTCCTGGGGGCTCGACAAGAGGCCCGCGAATCTCTCACCTTCCGGTGTCCCTAGAGGCTGGACGGGAGTGTGAAATACCTCACCTTTCAGTCCTCCGGAGGCTGATCGGAGGCCAAAATATTCACCTTACTGGAGTCCCTGGAGGCTGGAGGGAGGCTGTGAATCTCTCACCTTATAGTGTCCCTGGAGGCTGGATGGGAGGCTGTGAATCTCACACCTTCCTGCATTCCTGGGGGCTCGACAAGAGGCTGCGAATCTCTCACCTTCCGGTGTCCCTGGAGGCTGGACGGGAGGCTGTGACTCTCTCACCTTCCGGAGTCCTTGGAGGCTGGATGGGAGGCTGTGAATCTCTCACCTTCCGGTGTCCCTAGAGGCTGGACGGGAGGTGGAAATCTCTCACCTTTCAGTGTCCCCGGAGGCTGATCAGGAGGCCAAAAATATGTCACCTTCTGGCGCCCGTCCAGGCACAGGAGACACTGGAAGGTGAGAGAATGGCGGCCTCCTGTCCAACTTCTGGGACACCAGAAGATGAGAGATTCAAGTTTGCCCATCCAGGCCCCAAGAATGCCCAAAAGTGAGAGATTCGCAGCTTCCCGTCCAGCCACCAGGGACACTGGAAGGTGAGAGATAGGCGGCCTCCTGTTCAGCCACCATTGACAATGGAAGGTGAGAGATTCATGTCTTCTCATCCAGCCTCCGGGGATACCAGAGGGTGAGAGATTCACAGCCTCTGGCCCAGCCTCCTCGGACGCCGTAAGGTGAGAGATTCACATCCTCTGGCCCAGCCTCTGACACGCGCAGCCGTAAGGTGAGAGATTCACAGCCTCTGGCCCAGCCTCCTGCGACGCCGTAAGGTGAGAGATTCCATGCCTCTGGCCCAGCCTCTGAGGACGCCGTAAGGTGAGAGATTCACAGCCTCTGGCCCAGCCTCCGAGGATGCCGTAAGGTGAGAGATTCACAGCCTCTGGCCCAGCCTCGTGCCGTAAGTGAGAATCACAGCCTCTGAGGACGCCGTAAGGTGAGAGATTCACAGCCTCTGGCCCAGCCTCTGAGGACGCCGTAAGGTGAGAGATTCACAGCCTCTGGCCCAGCCTCTGAGGACGCCGTAAGGTGAGAGATTCACAGCCTCTGGCCCAGCCTCGAGGATCACTGACCTGGAGCAGAGTTCATGAATCGATCTGCTCATCTCTAGTCCCAAACTCCTGGATATAGCAGACATTCATGATTTTGCGTCTATGCCCTGCAGTGTCGGAGCGCTCACACCATGATTAAAGCCCAGTGGTGACGGTTGAGGTCAGGACATGCAATTATTTACCACTAGATGTCGGCCCGATTCTAAAGAATCAGGTATTCTAGACTATGTATTAGTTTATTTATGAGATTTAAGAATAATGCAAAGTCGAAGCTGGGTTTAAATCCCGTGACAATATCTTTGATTGCTTGCAGGAGGGCACAGCGGGTGTGTGGGGCAGGAGCAAGCTGTGGAAGAGCAGGCGGGTGCGGGCAGGAGGGGGCCGGGGAACAGCAGGCAGGTTCGGGCAGGAGGGAGACAGGGAACCGCAGTGGGGGTGGCAAGAGGGGGCCAGACCCCTCTGGTACTATACACACAGGTATATGGTAGTACTATACACAAGTGACAGTGGTGATGCTGGTGGTACTATACACAGGTGACAGTGGTGATGCTGGTGGTACTATACACACAGGTGACAATGCTGCTTGTACTATACACACAGGTGACAGGGGTGATGCTGGTGGTACTATACACACAGGTGACAGTGCTGGTGGTACTATACACAAGGTGACAGTGTGATGCTGGTGGTACTATACACACAGGTGACAGTGCTGATGCTGGGTGTACTATACACACAGGTGACAGTGCTGGTGGTACTATACACAGGTGACAGTGCTGATGCTGGTGGTACTATACACACAGGTGACAGTGCTGGTGGTACTATACACACAGGTGACATGCTGATGCTGGTGTGTACTATACACACAGGTGACAATGCTGCTTGTACTATACACACAGGTGACAGTGCCGCTGGTACAATACACACAGGTGACAGTGGTGATGCTGGTGGTACTATACACACAGGTGACAGTGCTGGTGGTACTATACACAGGTGACAGTGGTGATGCTGGTGGTACTATACACACAGTGACAGTGCTGATGCTGTGTACTATACACACAGTGACAGTGCTGTGGTACTATACACAGGACAGTGGTGATGCTGGTGGTACTATACACACAGTGACAATGCTGCTGTACTATACACACAGGCGACAGTGCTGCTGGTACAATACACACAGGTGACAGTGCTGATGCTGGTGGTACTATATACACAGGTGACAATGCTGCTGGTACAATACACACAGGTGACAGTGCTGATGCTGGTGGTACTATACACACAGGTGACAATGCTGCTGGTACTATACACACAGGTGACAGTGCTGCTGGTACAATACACACAGGTGACAGTGCTGATGCTGGTGGTACTATATACACAGGTGACAGTGCTGGTGGTACTATACACAGGTGACAGTGGTGATGCTGGTGGTACTATACACACAGGTGACAATGCTGCTGGTACTATACACACAGGCGACAGTGCTGCTGGTACAATACACACAGGTGACAGTGCTGATGCTGGTGGTACTATACACACAGGTGACAATGCTGCTGGTACAATACACACAGGTGAGAGTGCTGGTGGTACTATACACAGGTGACAGTGGTGATGCTGGTGGTACTATACACACAGGTAACAATGCTGCTGGTACAATACACACAGGTGACAGTGCTGGTGGTAGTATACACACAGGTGACAGTGCTGATGCTGGTGGTAGTATACACACAGGTGACAGTGCAGTTAGTAGAATACACACAGAGGTGACAGTGCTGCTGGTACTATGTACACACAGAGGTGAGAATGGTGCTGCAGGTAGTATGCACACAGAGGTGACAATGGTGCTGCAGGTAGTATGCGCAGAGGTGACAATGGTGCTGCAGGTAGTATGCGCAGAGAGGTGACAATGGTGCTGCAGGTAGCATGCACACAGAGGTGACAATGCTGCAGGTACTATACACACAGAGGTGACAATGGTGCTGCAGGTAGCATGCGCACAGAGGTGACAATGGTGCTGCAGGTAGCATGCGCACAGAGGTGACAATGGTGCTGCAGGTAGCATGCGCACAGAGGTGACAATGGTGCTGCAGGTAGCATGCGCACAGAGGTGACAATGGTGCTGCAGGTAGCATGCGCACAGAGGTGACAATGGTGCTGCAGGTAGCATGCGCACAGAGGTGACAATGGTGCTGCAGGTAGCATGCACACAGAGGTGACAATGGTGCTGCAGGTGGTATACAGACAGAGGTGACAGTGGTGCTGCAGGTGGTATACACACAGAGGTGACAATGGTGTCGCAGGTAGTATGCGCACAGAGGTGAGAGTGCTGGTGTCCCCCTTGCAGGCCCCGGTGCTCCCCTCTCCCCCTCCTGTCTTGCAGACAACAGGGGTTCCAAATAGTGAAGCATATGTTATTCTTACCTGTCCGGGCTCCAGCGGCGCGATGCAGGTGTATCGTCCTCCGCCGCTATGTCGCCGCCCCTGGAGTTCAGGATCCAATATGGCGTCCGGGAAGTCTCGCGAGAGTTCCCGGACGCCATCTTGGAGATAGTTGTCGCCGCCCCCGGAGCCATGGATCCGAACAAAGCCACGGAAGTGGCGCCGTATGTGACGGAAGTCGCTACGGCAATTATATAATAGACTAGCTGTGAGCCCGATGCAAATGCATCGGGATTCTAGAATGTGCATTAATTTGATTATAGTAGTTATAGCTGGTGTGAGGACTTTTCGGGGGGGTGTGAATAGTTTTTGGGGAGTCCCATACTTTTTTTGGGGGGTCCCATACTTTTTTGGGGGGGTCACATACTTTTTTTGGGGGTCACATACTTTTTTTGGGGGGGTCACATACTTTTTTTGGGGGTCACATACTTTTTTTGGGGGGTCCCATACTTTTTTGGGGGGGTCACATACTTTTTTTGGGGGGTCACATACTTTTTTTGGGGGGGGTCACATACTTTTTTTGGGGGGTCACATACTTTTTTTGGGGGTCCAATACTTTTTTTTGGAGGTCACTAGTTTTTGGGGGTCACATACTTTTTTGGGGGGTCACATACTTTTTTGGGGGGTCACATACTTTTTTTGGGGGGGTCACATACTTTTTTTGGGGGTCACATACTTTTTTTGGGGGGGTCACATACTTTTTTTGGGTGGTCACATACTTTTTTTGGGGGGGGTCACATACTTTTTTGGGGGGGTCACATACTTTTTTTGGGGGGTCACATACTTTTTTTGGGGGGTCACATACTTTTTTTGGGGGTGCAATACTTTTTTTGGGGGGTCTAATACTTTGGGTGGGGGGTCCAATACTTTTGGGGGGGGTCCAATACTTTTTGGGGCGCGTTCAATACTTATTGGGGCTGAGTGCTCGCAATGGCCGCTTATTATTAGCATTAATCTTATTATTATTAGCATTAATAGCATAATTATTAGCATTATTAGCATTATTATTAGCATTAATAGCATAATTATTAGCATTAATATCATTATTATTAGCAGTAATATAATTATTATTAGATTTTTTTTTTAATTATTATTTTTTGTAATATTTTATAATTTTTAATTTTTTTTTTTTATTATTTTTTTTATAATTTTTTAATTATTTTTAAATAATTTTATTATAAAATTTATTATTTATTTTAAGTGAGACACAGTTCTCCTTCTGGTCCGCTAAAAGGGCTGGGCTGATTAGCATATATTTATTTTTTTTATTATTATTTTTATTTAATTTTTTATTATTTTTTTATTATTATTTTTTATTATTTTTTAATTCTTTTTAAATTCTTTTATTTATTATTTAATTTATTATTTATTTTAAGTGAGACACAGTTCTCATTGTGGTCCGCCAAAAGGGCTGAGCTGATTAGCATATATTTATTTTTTTATTATTATTTTTATTTAATTTTTTATTATTTTTTTATTATTATTTTTTATTATTTTTTAATTCTTTTTAAATTCTTTTATTTATTATTTAATTTATTATTTATTTTAAGTGAGACACAGTTCTCATTGTGGTCCGCCAAAAGGGCTGAGCTGATTAGCATATATTTATTTTTTTATTATTATTTTTATTTAATTTTTTATTATTTTTTTATTATTATTTTTTTATTTTTTTAATTCTTTTTAAATTATTTTATTTATTATTTAATTTATTATTTATTTAAAGTGAGACACAGTTCTCATTGTGGTGCGCCAAAAGGGCTGAGCTGATTAGCATATATTTATTTTTTTTATTATTATTTTTATTTAATTTTTTATTATTTTTTTTATTATTATTTTTTATTATTTTTTAATTCTTTTTAAATTATTTTATTTATTATTTAATTTATTATTTATTTTAAGTGAGACACAGTTCTCATTGTGGTCCGCCAAAAGGGCTGAGCTGATTAGCATATATTTATTTTTTTATTATTATGTTTATTTAATTTTTTATTATTTTTTTTATTATTATTTTTTATTATTTTTTAATTCTTTTTAAATTATTTTATTTATTATTTAATTTATTATTTATTTTAAGTGAGACACAGTTCTCATTGTGGTCCGCCAAAAGGGCTGAGCTGATTAGCATATATTTATTTTTTTTATTATTATTTTAATTTAATTTTTTATTATTTTTTTATTATTATTTTTTATTATTTTTTAATTCTTTTTAAATTATTTTATTTATTATTTATTTTATTATTTATTTTAAGTGAGACAGAGTTCTCATTGTGGTCCGCCAAAATGGCTGAGCTGATTAGCATATATTTTATTTTTTTATTATTATTTTTATTTAATTTTTTATTATTTTTTTATTATTATTTTTTATTATTTTTTAATTCTTTTTAAATTATTTTATTTATTATTTATTTTATTATTTATTTTAAGTGAGACAGAGTTCTCATTGTGGTCCGCCAAAATGGCTGAGCTGATTAGCATATATTTTATTTTTTTATTATTATTTTTTATTTAATTTTTTATTATTTTTTTATTATTATTTTTTATTATTTTTTAATTCTTTTTAAATTATTTTATTTATTATTTAATTTATTATTTATGTTAAGTGAGACAGTTCTCATTCAGGTCCGCTATTTTTCCCATTGACATACATTACGGTGTGTCGGCGATTTTATGGCCGGCCACCTGGTTCTATTTGTCGGCCGTAAAATCGCGGACACACCGCTAATACATGTCTATGGGCAGTGAGCCCGATTTCGGATTGGGCGCCGACCAATCAGAATTCGAGCTCAATGAGGGGCTCTTCTGATTGGCTGAGGGCAGTACACAGCGACCAATCAGAAGAGCCGCTCATATCTCATTGAGATACAATGGCGGATTTGTCGTCCATTGTACCTGAATGAGAAGAGAAGAGGACGTCGGAGCTGGAAGAAGACAGAAGATCCCCGGGGCCGGACGAAGAGGACGCCTGGCCGGACGAAGAGGACGCCTGGCCGGACGGACGATCAGATGACTAAGAAGACATGTAAGTATGTGCGGACATGGGGGGGGCTGTGTGGACATTAGTGGGGGTCGGCTGTGCGGACATGGGGGGGATTTTCGGACATTGATGGGGGTGGGCTGTGCGGGCACGGGGGTCGGCTGTGCGGGCACGGGGGTCGGCTGTGCGGGCACGGGGGTCGGCTGTGCGGACACGGGGGTGGGCTGTGCGGACACGGGGGTGGGCTGTGCGGGCACGGGGGTCGGCTGTGCGGGCACGGGGGTCGGCTGTGCGGGCACGGGGGTCGGCTGTGCGGGCACGGGGGTCGGCTGTGCGGACAGGGGGGTGGGCTGTGCGGACATGGGGGTGGGCTGTGCGGGCATGGGGGTCGGCTGTGCGGACGTGGGGGTGGGCTGTGTGGACATTGATGGGGGCGGGCTGTGCAGACATGGGGGTCGGCTGTGCGGGCATGGGGGTCGGCTGTGCGGGCATGGGGGTCGGCTGTGCGGGCATGGGGGTCGGCTGTGCGGGCATGGGGGTCGGCTGTGCGGGCATGGGGGTCGTCTGTGCGGACAGGGGGGTGGGCTGTGCGGACATTGATGTGGGCGGGCTGTGCGGACATTGCTGGGGTGGGCTGTGCGGACATGGGGGTCGGCTGTGGGGACATAGATGGGGGCGGGCTGTGCGGACATGGGGGGGGGGTGGCGGAATTGTGTGTAGCGGGGAGCGGAGGCGGCAATGCCGCCTCGGCTCCATGGTCCCCGGGGAGCGAATTGCAGCTCAGGCAGCGACTCGCAATGGCCTCGCGCCATTGCTCGCGCTACCTGAGCGGTAAATCGCTAAGGTTGTAGCCGGGGCTGTGGATGGATTTTGGGCCAGCGGCTCGCAATGGCCTCGCGGCCATTGCTCGCGCAGCATTGGGCGCTTCGCGCCCAATGTTAAATTCGTATCCACATGACCACGCCGGAAGTAGCGCGCGGAGGGGCGCTTTTCCGATTCGCGATTATATAATAGATATGTCGCTCGCTAACACTAAGGCTGTGTACACCTGATCCGGAGGCAATATCTCTGGACCTGAGGGAACCGGCGGGGGCATGTAGGGAGATGGTAGCCGCCCTGTACTCACCATCTATGGAGGGTGCGGAGCGGCTTCTCCCTGCATTCACCCGCTGGAGCTCGCTTCTGACCCCGCCACATTAAATGTACATTCTGCGGAGATGCAGAAGCGCGGTATCCCGCACTGAAAACACAAATCCACTACAAATCCCAGCCACTGTGCTTTTACTGTACAATGCAGCGCTTTGGACGCAGCGGCAAGACGTGCTATTCCTAGTCATGTGCACACAGCTTAAACCATAACCAGTCTGCGGAGGAGAAAGGGTTTCCACATTTCCCATCCAGTTATTGTAGGATAATGCCGCCATCTAGTGACACAAAACAAGAAGACAATAACAATTAGCTGAGCAGCAAGTAATGCTGCAGCGCACCCTCCCTTTATTAGATACCCGGGGGTGTAACTACAACAGGTGCAGGGCCCTGGAGCCTAGGGGGCCCCAAAAGTCCCTCTGGCCTATAGAAAAAGACTAATTCTATTAAAGATTTGCAATAATCATCATTATTATGAGAAGGGGTTACATACAAAATTATACACCATGTTCCAAATTATTATGCAAATTGGTTTTAAGCGTCATAGGGTTTCTTGTTTTGTTTTTTGTCAATGAAACCCATTGCTGGTCTTGTGTCTCAGGTTCTTTGGATCACTGAAATCAATCTCAGATATCTGTGATAATTAGTTTGGCAGATGAGCCCAATAAAAGGAAAACTGAGTGTTCCACAATATTACGCAGGCCACAGTTTTCAAGTAACATGGGAAAGAGAAAGGATCTCTCTGCTGCCGAAAAGCAACAAATAGTGCAATGCCTGGGACAAGGGATGAAAACATTAGATAGTTCATGAAAACTTAATCGTGATCATCGCACTGTGAAGAGATTTGTGGCTGATTCTGAGCAGAGATGTGTTCGTGCAGATAAAGGCAGAATGAGGAAGGTTTCTGCCAGGCAAGTTCATCAGATTAAGAGAGCAGCTGCTAAAAAGCCCTTCCAAACCAGCAAACAGATATGTGAAGCTGCTGGTGCCTCTGGAGTCCCTCCAACCTCAAGGTGTAGGATCCTTCAAAAGCTTGCTGTGGAGCATAAACCTACTATTCGGCCACCCCTAAACAGTGCTCACAAGCAGAAACAGTTGCAGTGGGTCCAGACATACATGAAGACTAATTATCAACCAGTCTTGTTTACTAATGAGTGACCCGAGCAACCCTGGATGGTCCAGATGGATGGAGTAGTGGATGGTTGGTGGATGCCACCATGTCCCAACAAGGCTGCGACGTCAGCAAGGAGGTGGATGAGTCATGATTTGGGCTGGAATCATTGGGAAACAGCTGTAAGGCCCCTTTAAGGTTCCTGAAGGTGTGAAAATGACCTCTGCAAAGTATATAGAGTTTCTGACTGAGAACTTTCTTCCATGGTACAAAAAGCAAAAACAGGAGCAAAATCATCTTCATGCAGGACAATGCACCATCTCATGCTACAAAGAATACCTCTGTGCCATTGGCTGCTATGGGCATAACAGGAGATAAACTCATGGTGTGGCCACCATCTTCCCCTGACCTCAACCCTATAGAGAACCTTAGGAGTATAATCAAGCAAAAGATCTATGAGGGTGGGAGGCAGTTCACATCAAAACAGCAGCTCTGGGAGGCGATTCTGACATCATCCAAAGAAATACAAGAAACTCTACAGAAACTCACAATATCAATGGATGCAAGAATTGTGAAGGTGACATCAAAGTAGGGTTCCTATGTTACCATGTAACTTGGCCTGTTAGGAGGTTTTGGAGTTAAATAGCTTTTTATTTCAGTGAATGTGACCTCCTAATGCTGCAAATTCAACAAATCAGCATTTTCAGTTCTTTCAAACATCAAATGTTTAGAAACTCTCCTGTGCCGAATAATTTGGAACAGGGCATTTAGAGTATTTTTTAATTTTGAAGATTATACTGTTATCATTAGGAGGTTTCTTCAATAATATTCAATGTATATGACCCGGCCCAGGGTCGTGGGGTACCTGGTTCCAGGCGTTGATCTACTGGGATTGTCACAGGGCCTGTTGCCCGGTCCCGTGGCCATGGTGGTCGCTGTAAAAGGGGAGTAGTCAATAAAAATGAGTAGAAATAGTGACTCGTTAACCCAACTATGGCTTCGGTAATGTTATCGGCACTGCAGGACAGACCTCCGGGGTGATGGTGAAGCAGCAAGGTGGTTTCGCAACCCATAGGCGGAGCGGGATCTCCAGGGCAGTCGTGGATCATGGGAGTTATGGATCAGTCTTTTATTTACCCAGGGGCGTAACTACACCAGTGTTGCTTGTTCTTCTTATGCTGTGGTCAGCGGCTCCTCAGGCGCAGGTGAAAAAAGTCTGACGCACAGTTCGTAATTTGCAACGAGTTTTCTGGCAGTTCTTTAAACACAGTCTTCTTGGGTCCGTCTGGCCTGGGTAGTTGGGTAGTCGCTAGAAGTTATGATGCCGCACTCTGGTCCCTCAGTGGAGTGCCTGCTGTATCTGTGCAGACCCTTCCTGCGCTCTCTCCTGTCTCCTTCAGCGCTCCCGCGCACAGAGCCTGAAGCCAGCTCCCTCGGATCCTCTCTATCTGAGCGACTCTTCTCCAAGTCCTCGGGATCCTCTATGGTGCCTTTTCCTGGGTGCGTCGGGTGTCGGCTACGACTTCTTAAAGAAGCTCGGGCCTCCGGTTCGGTGGCTTGGGGATGAATACCTGTACCTCTCTCAGAGCCGGTCCACTGTATCGGGACTGAACCCCTCTGACCGGTTGTCGTACCACGTCCAATTTCGGGCGCACCGCAACACCTGGTGCCCCTAGGGTCCCATTCAGTCCTGACGGCTCCTCCGCCATCACCTATTCCTCGCTCCCCAATCGAGCTCTTCCTCACGCGCTGTCTAACTGTCTAACGCTCCTGATGTGGCCAGGGCAAGGGGTACTCGGACACCGGGACTGATGGCGGCTTTGGTAGGGAAATCACGGGTGGTCGGGATCCTGGTTGCGTGCCCTGGTTATCATTTGTTTAGATGGTGGGGGAGAAGGGGAGTATTAACAGGGGAACGTGATGCCACCTGTAGTTCTCGGTAATATGGTAGCGGCGCTGCAAGCTGGCCGCTGAGGTGATGGTGGGTGCAGCAGAGAGTGGTACAGCTCCCTACAGGTGGAGCTATTACCTCAAGGCAGCGGTGAATGATGAGAATGTGGATGAGGAGAGTTGTAGGTGTTGCAGTTCTTACCCCTCTGCTGAGTTGCTGATGATGTTGAGCCCTCCAGGCACCGGCAGGAAGAACAACGGAAACCAGTTCAAGTTTTACTCCACTTTACTAGGTATCGGCAGATGGTAAAACGGGACACGGTACAGTTTGGTTTACCAGGTGGATGTTGCCAGCTCAGGATCCCCCTTATGGAGTCTCTAGATGTTTGCGCTCTTTGTCTTTCAGGGTTACTTTCCTCTTCCTAGTTCTACCACCCTCGCAGAGCTCCCCTGCCAGTCCCCTGATCTCTTACGGTGGGGCACGGGTCTCCTTTACCGGTTCAGACGGGGCTGGCTACTTCTCCCGCCACCGGAACTCGGGCCGTTGCTCCTGAGGTCTAGGATCTATTTTTGGTCCTGAGGGGCGAGGTACCTTGTGGTGCTGTCAGCAACCTGGTTTCTATGGGCCTGCAGCTCGTCAGTCTGCGGTCAGAGTTGAGCTTCCGGCCGCCTCGGCTTTCTGCGTTGCCGGTGTCTCCGTCAACGTGACCAGCCGGCTCCAACCAGCCCTGGCCCGTTGCCTGCTGTCCTGGGTCCCCACTTAAAGATGGGGCTCCCTCCTGTCGGCTGTGCTGTCAGGCCTGACCTTCCTGACTGCCTTCCCAGCACTGTCTCCTCTATCTTCTTTCACTAACTTCCTGCTTCTACAGCTCTAACCTAGGCTCCACCCCTATTCTAAGTGGTTTCACAGTGTAGTACTTCCCTGTGGCGCCTAGCCAGAGGGGCGCCACACTCCTCCACCCACACCCTTTTCTACCCTGTCACTCCTCCCATGCGATTGGGTTCTCCCTACAGCGGGACCCCCCCACAGTCCGCTACCTAGGGTGTGTGTGGATGCGTGTAATGAGGGTTCTTTATGCAGCATCCCAATTCCTCAGCCACAGGAATACTACACACTCTTTTATTGGTGCAGTACCCCTCCGTGGCATCCCGACCAGTGGGGCGCCACATATACTCTAACGGGTGATGACTTTTATTACACTGACTGTCATTTGCACTGACCATTTAGGAAAATCAGAGAAAGGAACATTTGCATAATAATTTGGAACATGGTGTAGACAGTAGCATAACTAGAGTCTGGTGGGCCCCGGTGCGAAATTTAGACCTGCCCCCCTCCCCCGTATACGCTGGTCAGATGTATGGACCCGGTGTAACGTTCTAAATATTTTAAAGACTCACAGATCCTCTCCCCCTTCATTCTGTATCAATGTCCCTCATTCTGCAATATATGGTCCTTTTACTGGAATATTGCCCGTATCATGGTATATATGTTCCGCATCCTGGTATATATGGTCTTCCTCCTCCCGTCACCATAGTCGTCCAATTATTATAATGCATCCCCATATTCCTCCATATATTACAATGTACCCCATAGTCCTCTATGTTTTATAATGCAGCCCATAGTCCTCCATTCATAAGGTAGGCCCCATAGTCATTCAATTATTATAATGCAACCCCATTATCCTATATATAGTATAATCAGTGGTGTAACTATCACGGCCGCGTGTGCCGTGCTGGCAGCCAGCCGCCGCGGCCGGAGAGGTGGGAGGACAGGAAGTGAGAGGAACCTCACTTCCTGCTGCTCTGCCCGCCCCTCCTCTCACACTGGATGCGCACGGCGGCCGCGGTGAGTGACCCCGGTCCCCAGGTGTGAGGGGGTGTGGTGCCTCGAAAATCTTTGACAGAGCACCCCCCGGTCTTCAGGTGAGGGAGTGGAGAGACTAAACAATTTCTGACAGCACCCTTTCCCCCCCGGTCCTCACATGGGGGGCCTGGGTGCAGATCTTGCACCGGGGCCCGGAGCAGGGTAGTTACGGCTCCGAGTATAATGCAGCCTCACAGTCCTCCATAAAGTATAATACAGCCTCACAACCCTCCATATAGTATAATGCAGCCTCACAGTCACTCCATATAGTATAATGTAGCCTCATATCTCTCCATATAGTATAATGCAGCCTAATAGCTCTCCATATAGTATAATGCAGCCTCTCAGCCCTCTATATAGTATAATGCAGGCTCAGTTCTCCATATAGTGCAGCCTCAAAGCTCTCTATATAGTACAGCCTCATATAGTGCAGCCTTGTATCTCTCCATATAGTGCAGCCTCATAACTCTCCACATAGTGCAAACTCATAATTCTCCATATAATGCAGCCTCATAACTCTTCATATAGTGCAGCCTTATATCTCTCCATATACACTGTGTGCAGAATTATTAGGCAAATGAATATTTTGATCAAATGATACTTTTTATACATGTTGTCCTACTCTTATCTTATTTGTACAGTAATTACTGATATTCCCTGTAAATAAGAGGTTACTAATTAACAATTATTGAAATAAGCAGCTGAGATTATCAAGCACATTATATCCGAGGACTACGAGCTGTATCAAAGGAAATGATAGGAACTGTAATGTAGTGCAGCCTCTAATATGCTGCTGTAGCAACCTGCAGTACAGGGAGCCACAGGAACACCTATGGTATGGAGGGATTTCCGCAACAGGTACCCACATACACTCAACACCTTCCACCCCAGGCCTGTAGGGGGAGCTCCACTTGCTGCTTTTAAGCAAGATCCCCTATAAATACTGGTGCTGGAGTTAGCCAGTTCAGTACTGAGGAAGACGACCTGGTGTCGGAGCCACGCTAGGCCCGACCCAGAGTACCGCCTTAGCTAGTGTCAGGAACTCAAAAGTGAGGGACGAAGGCAAGGCGAGGAAGTAGCAAAGACCAGAGCAGACTGGGGGCTCATCCCAGGAAGCAAGCCGGACACCGGAGTCCGAGTCTGCTAAGGAGCAGCTAGCGCAGCAGAAAACACCGGTTTTCAGAGGAGACTCTAGTCTCCCGTTCCCCTATAACAGCAACCAACCCCAGAGCCAGGACCCGCAGAAATCCCCAGAGGTAGCAGCAATCCAGAGAAGGTTCTCACCAACTACTACAGAGGGAAGATGTACAGGAGGCCAGACCAGGGGCTAAGCAGGTCAGGGCTTCAGGACAAAGGAGAACAGGAACGAGGAGGCCTTATAACCCACTCACCATGGAAATCCCCAAAGTGCTACCAACACCACCTGGGGTGTACCCTGGACAGTGCCGGTCTGTCATCAGTAAAGGTACGGAGAACAACTACCAGTGTGTGTGCCTGTTATTACCGCCCTGATCCTGTCCCGTACAGAGACTGTAAATACCGCCTACCTACAGAGCCACAACCCTGTATCCACGCTCCATTCCCTCATCACTGCCCCGGGGGTCCCGCTCCACCTACGGGCAGCTACAACACCCAGCTGCCAATCCATCACCCCCGGAGGTCTGTTGTAGCGCTGGTGCCTTCACCAGACTCCGTAGGTGGCATCACTTCCATTGTATTATTTTATTTCAATACTTTTTCAGTGACCACCAGGGCCACAGACTCAGGCACTGACCACCAGTGACAGCACCCCGAATCTACGTCTGAGATCTGAGTACCCCTGCCTGGGTGAGTCACAGCCTCATAGTCCTCTATACAATATAATGCAGGCTCAGTTCTTCATATAGTGCAGCCTTATATCTCTCCACATAATGCAGCCTCATAATTCTCCATATAGTGCAGCCTCATATAGTACAGTCTCATAACTCTCCATATAGTGCAGCCTCATAACCTCTCCATATTGTATCATACACCCTCCTCCTCCTGCCATAGTCTTCTGGCCAACTTGCGTTCACTTATTAAAAAAGAAAATCTATACTTACCTCTCCTGGTTCCCTCGCTGCTCCATTCTCCCAAAAACTGAAGAGAAGACTCAGGAGGTGGAGGTGCGAGGAGGCGGCACCAGCCTGCTAATTGAGCTCCACAGTGGAACGCAGATGGAAAGTAGGCAGTGCTAAGAGGAAGCAAGGGAAAGAGCAGCAGCAGTAGGAAGCAGAAGGCTTCCCTCTCCAACCCTCCCCTCCTCTTCCTGACAGTCGGGCACCGTAGCTGCGTGCAGCGCAGTGCTGCACATTGCTGCATATCCATGTGAAGCGGGCGCCCAGCGCGAAGACGGGGGCAGCGGGCAGCGCGGGCCCCTGTACGTCTGGGCCCGGTCGCGGCTGCGACCCCTGCAACTGCTATCGTTACGCCCCTGATTATACATATAGGCTACAGTGAATAAATTAACAATGACAGACGGGTACAGAGGGGAGAGTACCCTGCCCTCACGGGCTTATAATTAATAGGACAATGGCAGACAGTAGGTCAGGGGAGCAGCAGCTCCGGTGGTAGTGAGGCGGCTGCATGGGGGTGCTGAGATGGCATCTCCAGTGGTGGTGGTGGTGAAGCGGCAACTCTGGTGGTGGTGATGAGGTGACAGCTCTGGTGGTGAAGTGGCAGCTCTGGTGGTGAAGCAGTAGCTCTGGTGGTGGTGAGGAAGCAGCTCCTGTGGTGGTGAGGCGGCAGCTCCGGTGGTGTTGAGGTGGCAGCTCCCGTAGTGGTGAGGAGGCAGCTGCAGGTGTGGTGATGTGGCAGCTCTGGTGGTGGTGAGGTGGCAGCTACCGTAGTGGTGAGAAGGCAGCTCCGGTGGTGGTGAGGCGACAGCTTTGGTGGTGAGGCAGCAGCTCTGTTGGTGGTTAGGTGGCAGCTTCAGTGGTGGTGATGACTCGTGGTGTACTTGGAGCCAGGCCGCTCGCCATCGTCGGGCTGTGGAATGTCAGGCGGGTACAGCTTTTCACGCCGTTTGGCAATTCGGTCCAAGATGGGAGGCTACAGCACTCCCCTTGGTATACACGTGGCACTTGTTTCTTTTGACGGGCGCCATTACACAGTCCTATAGTACAGCCTCTAGGCACACGGGACTCAGTTCTACCGGGTCGGTACATCCTGTGCGTGACGCCAAAAATGACTTGCCCCATGGGGGCCGTGGGGTACTCGGAGTTGGGCCTCTCGCCGTCGTTGGAGCTGTGGGATGACACGGTGATGTGACCCGGTCAATGGCCACCCGAATAGGCGGTCAATAAAAAAGGGGGAGTAGAATTTGTTGAAAAGGGGTGAAAGAAGTTTCTGTCTGTCATCTTACTGTCTGTCCGCTTTGGCTGTAGGTCGTTAGTGGAGGGGGGGGGGGTCTGCCATCCCATTGTCTGTCAGCTTTGGCTGTAGATCGTTAGTGTGGGGGGTGTCCTGCCATCCCATTGTCTGTCAGCTTTGGCTGTAGATTGTTAGTGTGGGGAGGTGTCTGCCATCCCATTGTCTGTCAGCTTTGGCTGTAGATCGTTAGTGTGGGGAGGTGTCTGCCATCCCATTGTCTGTCATCTATGACTGTAGGTTGTTGGTGGCGGAGGGGTTGTCTGTCATCCTATTGTGTCAGCTTTGGCTGTAGATCGTTAGTGGTTGGGGGGTGTCTGCCGTCTGCCATCCCATTGTCTGTCCGCTTTGGCTGTAGAACGTTAATGAAGGGGGGGTGTCTGCCATCCCATTGTCTGTCAGCTTTGGCTGTAGGTCGTTAGTGGTTGGGGGGTGTCTGCCATCCCATTGTCTGTTAGCTTTGGCTGTAGATCATTAGTGTAAAGGGGGTGTCTGCCATCTCGTTGCCTGTCAGCTTTGGCTGTGAGTTGTTAGTGGGGGGGTGTCTGCCATTCCATTGTCTGTAAGTTTTGGCTGTAGGTTGTTAGTGGGGGGGTCTGTCATCTCAATGTCATTCAACTTTGGCTGTCGGTCATTAGTAGAGGGGGGTGTTTGCCATCTCATTGTCTATCAGCTTTGGCTGTAGGTCGTTAGTGGAGGGGGGTTATCTGCCATCCCATTGGCTGTCAGCTTTGGCTGTAGAATGTTAGTGGAGGGGGGTGTCTGCCGTCTGCCATCCCATTGTCTGTCCGCTTTGGCTGTAGAACGTTAATGGAGGGAGGGTGTCTGCCATTCCTTTGTCTGTCAGCTTTGGCTGTAGGTCGTTAGTGGAGGGGGGGGTCTGCCATTCTTTTGTCTGTCAGCTGTGGCTGTAGGTCGTTAGTGGAGGGGGGGTCTGCCATTCTTTTGTCTGTCAGCTGTGGCTGTAGGTCGTTAGTGGAGGGGGGGTCTGCCATTCTTTTGTCTGTCAGCTTTGGCTGTAGGTCGTTAGTGGAGGGGGGGTCTGCCATTCTTTTGTCTGTCAGCTGTGGCTGTAGGTCATTAGAGGTGGGGGGGGTGTCTGCCATCCTATTGTCTGAAAGCTTTGGCTGTAGGTCGTTAGTGGAGGGGGGGGTCTGCCATTCTTTTGTCTGTCAGCTGTGGCTGTAGGTCGTTAGTGGAGGGGGGGTCTGCCATTCTTTTGTCTGTCAGCTGTGGCTGTAGGTCGTTAGTGGAGGGGGGGTCTGCCATTCTTTTGTCTGTCAGCTTTGGCTGTAGGTCGTTAGTGGAGGGGGGGTCTGCCATTCTTTTGTCTGTCAGCTGTGGCTGTAGGTCATTAGAGGTGGGGGGGGTGTCTGCCATCCTATTGTCTGAAAGCTTTGGCTGTAGGTCGTTAGTGGAGGGGGGGGTCTGCCATTCTTTTGTTTGTCAGCTTTGGCTGTAGGTTGTTAGTGGTGGGGGGGGGGTGTCTGCCATCCCATGATCTGTCAGTTTTGGCTGTAGATTGTTAGTGGAGGGGGGTGTCTACCATCCTATTGTCTGTTAAATTTGGCTGTAGGGCGTTAGTCATTTTGGTCAGGGCAGTCTCGGTGGAGTTTGTCGAAGAGAGATGTAAACGAGAGGTGGGAGGAAAGGTGTGGACGAGCTGTGCGAGGAGTCTGGGAACAACAGGGATATGGGGCGACAGCTGGGCAGAGAGGTCCGGTCACGGTTTGGCTTTTTGAGGATAGGTGTGAATCATTGGGGGCCCTGTTGGAGCTTTCACATCGGGGCCCATGAGTTTCCACTGTAAATATCTTTTTAAATATGAAAAGGGACTGTATGGTAGGAGACCCAGGAAGACCCCACTTCTTACCCGAGACATAAAAAAGCCAGGCTGGAGTTTGCCAAAACTTACCTGAGAAAGCCTAAAACATTTTGGAAGAATGTTCTCTGGTGATGAGACAAAAGTAGAGCTTTATGGGCAAAGTCATCAACATAGAGTTTACAGGAGAAAAAAAGAGGCATTCAAAGAAAAGAACACGCTCCCTACAGTCAGACATGGCGGAGGCTCCCTGATGTTTTGGGGTTGCTTTGCTGCCTCTGGCACTGGACTGCTTGACCGTGTGCATGGCATTATGAAGTCTGAAGACTACCAACACATTGTGCAGCATAATGTAGGGCCCAGTGTGAGAAAGCTGGGTCTCCCTCAGAGGTCATGGGTCTTCCAGCAGGACAATGACCCAAAACACACTTCAAAAAGCACTAGAAAATGGTGTGAGAGAAAGCACTGGAGACTTCTAAGGTGGCAGCAATGAGTCCAGACCTGAATCCCATAGACACCTGTGGAGAGATCTAACAATGGCAGTTTGGAGAAGGCGCCCTTCAAATATCAGGGACCTGGAGCAGTTTGCCAAAGAAGAATGGTGTAAAATTCCAGCAGAGCATTGTAAGAAACTCATTGATGGTTACCGGAAGCGGTTGATCGCAGTTATTTTGGCTAAAGGTTGTGCAACCAAGTATTAGGTTGAGGGTGCCAATACTTTTGTCCGGCCCATTTTTGGAGTTTTGTGTGAAATGATCAATGTTTTGCTTTTTGCTTCATTCTCTTTTGTGTTTTTTCATTGAAGACAAATTAAATGAAGATAATAATAGCAAAGAATTAGTGATTGCAATCATTTTCAGGAAGAAACTGAGGATTATCTGACAGAATTGCAGGGGGGTCAATACTTTTGGCCATGACTGTGTTTTTATGGGAAATATATTGTATAATGTCCATGTGTAGCGACCGGTGGTAAGGCCGCGGGTGTGTGTGTATGATCTTTCTCAACAGAATCCCCATACTCAGATTTAACCGGTAGTAACATTTCTTTACTGTAAAACATGTCTATAACACAGTCAACTGATCTAGCTGCACACATGTATATATTAGAGTCTCTGGATCTTCACTTCTTCCGGGTACGCAGCAAGCAAAGAAAAAAAAAACACACAAAGGAGATATCTTTCCCTAACTTTCCCTAAAATCACGTACCAGTCTATCACAGAAGAAGATGTCGCTCCCACGTAGCAGGCCTGGGGATCTCCTCACTCTTCTTCTTTGGTCTCCTTCTGCAGGTAACAGTCTGTCTCTCCCAGTCTCAGGGCACACAGATCAGGAGAAGGGAGATCACAGCAGCACAAATGGCTCCCTTATGTAGGTCACGGCCCCTGCACAAGCACTCTGGGTGCACGGCGGGCAAGGTTTTGCAGAGCGGCCAGAGTCACAACACCAAAGTCCAGTGGCCCAGGATCAGTCACAGGGGCTTCTGCGGGGTGATTATTCCGGCAAGGTGTTGCAAAGTAGCCCTCTTTCAACAGACATCCACAGGCAGATGTTCTCTTGTTCAACTCTGTGTCTGTACTGATCTCCCGCCCTCTCTCCTCCTCAGCACATGGCTGTTGTGGGAGGGGAGCAGCAATCAATGCTGTTTTTTTTCTCTCTGCAGTCATTTCAGCAATTGTCCACAAGGGGGCAGTGGCGGACTGTGCACAGCTCATTTCAATTTCAATAATACAATCTGAATTGTACACCTCATTACATACCCCCCCACTTAAAGGTTGACAGTCCCTGTCAACAACCATCGGCTCCAGGGCAGTGATGGCCGTTGATATCACAGGGATTGATCTCCGGCGGAGTAGGGACCTCTGTTGGGGGAAACCATCATCCCCCCGTTCACCTTCGCTCCCTTGTTCAGGGCTCACAATATCTCCAATAAACTCAGTCACGTTTTCTACCCGGGGAGAGTAGGATCGCCGGCGGTAGCGGCGCCGGTTGGGGGCAAATCTGCTTCCTTTAACGGGAACACCCCCAGGACCGGTGACGTCGGCGGCCTCTGTACCCCTCTCTCCCTTCACAACATCAAACTGTACCACCTCCCCATCACCAACGCTGCGGAGGCACTTACGAGGATTGTTACGCTTTATGGCAGTCTGATGTACAAACACGTCATCCTTTGTGTCATTCCTGGTGATGAAGCCATACCCATCGCGGACATTAAACCACTTCACCGTCCCCTGGACCCGAGTGGCCAGTACTTGCTTATCGGTCTGGCTCTGTCTCTTCACACCCTTTTCCCTGATCTCCCCTGCCGAGCGAACCGCTTTGGCTGGGGTGTCTAGTTTAAAGGTGGCTGCTGTTGTGGGGCATGACTTGCTGGTTCTGGTATATCGGACCACGGGTGGAGGATGCGGACAACGGTTTGCTCTATGGCGGGGGTCGCCGCATGTCCAGCACCTTCCCATAGGCCGACTGGGTTGCTGTCTCGCTTGCCTGTCCGCCTGTTGGTCTAGCCTGAGCTGTAGCTGCAGTATCTGTTTCTGCAACTCTGCTACTATCTGCTTCAATTCTTCCGTGTCACTGCTCGGACTGCTGGCACCGGATATGGACCTGCAGGCTGTAGTATAAGTCTGGTTATAAGCTACTACCGGGGGGAGATTCTGTTGATCACACATCCTGCCGACTACGCCAGATGTAGCGACCGGTGGTAAGGCCGCGGGTGTGTGTGTATGATCTTTCTCAACAGAATCCCCATACTCAGATTTAACCGGTAATAACATCTCTTTACTGTAAAACATATTTATATCACAGTCAACTGATCTAGCTGCACACATGTATATATTAGAGTCTCTGGATCTTCACTTCTTCCGGGTACGCAGCAAGCAAAGAAAAAAAAACACAACAAAGGAGATATCTTTCCCTAACTTTCCCTAAAATCACGTACCAGTCTATCACAGAAGAAGATGTCGCTCCCACGTAGCAGGCCTGGGGATCTCCTCACTCTTCTTCTTTGGTCTCCTTCTGCAGGTAACAGTCTGTCTCTCCCAGTCTCAGGGCACACAGATCAGGAGAAGGGAGATCACAGCAGCACAAATGGCTCCCTTATGTAGGTCACGGCCCCTGCACAAGCACTCTGGGTGCACGGCGGGCAAGGTTTTGCAGAGCGGCCAGAGTCACAGCACCAAAGTCCAGTGGCCCAGGATCAGTCACAGGGGCTTCTGCGGGGTGATTTTTCCGGCAAGGTGTTGCAAAGTAGCCCTCTTTCAACAGACATCCACAGGCAGATGTTCTCTTGTTCAACTCTGTGTCTGTACTGATCTCCCGCCCTCTCTCCTCCTCAGCACATGGCTGTTGGGGGAGGGGAGCAGCAATCAATGCTGTTTTTTTTCTCTCTGCAGTCATTTCAGCAATTGTCCACAAGGGGGCAGTGGCGGACTGTGCACAGCTCATTTCAATTTCAATAATACAATCTGAATTGTACACCTCATTACACATGTGTGATGTGTAAAAGGAGATTTAATTAGACAGATTTTACCTTGCAAAAAGTATATGAATAGGAGTTTTATGGCAGAAATGTTGCCACACTCTGGCCAGTTTAGGTATAACAGAAGCATAGAATATATACAGTACTAGATGGCGGCCCGATTCTAAAGAATCGGGTAGTCTAGAATCCATATATTTACTAATAGTTCGGGGAGTGGAGGGCAGAGGCTGGAGGGGAGAGCGGAGGCTGGAGGTCAGAGGCTGGAGGGGAGAGCGGAGGCTGGAGGTCAGAGGCTGGAGGGGAGAGCGGAGGCTGGAGGGCAGAGGCTGGAGAGCGGAGGCTGGAGGGGAGAGCGGAGGCTGGAGGGCAGAGGCTGGAGGGGAGAGCGGAGGCTGGAGGGCAGAGGCTGGAGGGCGGAGGCTGGAGGGGAGAGCGGAGGCTGGAGGGCAGAGGCTGGAGGGGAGAGCGGAGGCTGGAGGTCAGAGGCTGGAGGGGAGAGCGGAGGCTGGAGGGCAGAGCCTGGAGGGTGGAGGCTGGAGGGCAGAGGCTGGAGGGGAGAGCGGAGGCTGGAGGGCAGAGGCTGGAGGGGAGAGCGGTGGCTGGAGGGCAGAGGCTGGAGGGCAAAGGCTGGAGGCAGTGGCATAGCTGGTGTGCTCCGGGCCCTGGGGCAAGATCAGCACACAGGAGACCCCCATGTGAGGACCGGGGGGGTGCTGGCAGACAGATGTGAGGCCCAGGGGGGGGTGCAGACTTACCGCGGCCATGTGCGTCTGCTGTAGGAGGAGAGGAGGGGCGGGCAGAGCTGCCGGACAGGAAGTCCCGTCCTCCCTCCTCTCCGGGCGCGCGGCGGGCGGCTGCTGTCAGCACGGGGCCCCCCAGGGGGTGGGGGCAATGGGCCCCTCATGCCGGGGGGCACGGGGCACTCGGCCCCCCTGACCCCCCCGCTAGCTACGGTACTGGGTGGAGGGCAGAGGCTGGAGGGCAGACGGAACTTCCGAGAGCGGAACGTTCCTCTGCCGCTCCCTGTAGCCGGGCGACCCCGCGCTGGTGACGTCACCACCATGGGTCCGGAGGCCATCACGGAAGTGGCCTTCGGCTTTTATATATTAGATGTAAAGGGTTAAAGCGAGTAGAAGAAAAGTAAAAGGGTTAATAAAAAAAGCCATCTTAAAAATATGACTACATAGGGCTTTGCCTAGAAAGTGAGAACGCGACGGCCAATGTGTGAGGACCCGTCCTGACGTCCTTGAGGCCAATCCCTGCAGGCCCGGAGCTTGTGGATCATCCCCACGGGATCAGCGAAGGGCATCAATCACACTAGATTAGGGAAGATCCCGAAACACTGTAGACCATAGACGGAGTGCTGGTATTGGCGGAGGAAAGGGGGCTGTCACTGCCCATTGAGGGAGTCTAGGAGTGGTGAAGCTGCTGACTCACCGTGGGCCGGGTGCTCAGGTCTCAGGGGCAGGCTGTCAGTCACGGTTCCGGTGCCTGAGGTTGTGGGCCCGGTGGTCAGTAAAAGGGTGAAAACAAAATAATAAAAAGGATAAAGTTATTAGTTCGTGACGCCACCTGTAGGGTTCCGGTGATGGCACAGGCGCTGCTTGGACCACCGGGGTGATGGGCGGCAGCAGGATGGAACCGCTCCCTACAGGACGAGCGGGGGTCCCCGGGGTTGAGAGCTGCAGGGCAGTTCAGTTGTTTCTGCAAAGCAAGGCAATTGAATGGCAGTTCTAGAATAAGGCTTGAACACGCTGCTCACTCTGTTCGGGTTCTTTACTCTGGTAAATGGCAGCTTCACAAGGTATGTGATGTGTCGGCTGAGGCAGTGGAGCGGGTGGCTCTGGCCATGAGCAGCGTCCCTCTGAAGCTCCTCTGATGTTCCTTCTCCATCACAATCTGTCCCTCCTCTTCGCTGCTCTAGTATACCTTGCCAGGGTACAGAGGGCCCTCGATTGGAGTTCCCGTTGTCTTGGCCTTGACGCTCGGGGTCCTGACCCTCAATGGTGGGTACCCCCTGGTATAGCTGCGGTGATGGTTGGGTTGTGAGTCGGGCTCCTAAGAAGCCTTCGACCACTCCGGGTTCTGTGGTGCAGGGTTGAATCGTCTGTACCACCTCAGAGCCGGTACTCCGGGTTCTGGACTGAGCTCGGGTATTGTCTTACCCGTCCTGCTCTTGGCCCCTTTCTCTTCTGGGTCACCAGTGCTCGGTGCCCTCCCAGTTAGCTGTCTCAGTGCTCCTCTTCAACTTCTTCCACTCTGCTACATCTGTTGCTTTCACTTTGCTGTCTGTGCTGCATGGCCCTGTGCAGCTCCCTTCTGACCTCTCTGCAATCACTTCCTGATCTAACTCCTTGCTGCTTTCCCACTCACTATATAACCTAGCTCTCCTCCCACCGGGACCTGTTACCCTAGCAACGGGTGTCTGATTGGTCCCTATCACTAGGTGTGTGTGTGTGGTGTTGGAGCTTCAGGATTCTTCTACTCATTACCAGAGCAAAGGATATGGCACCTTCATTCAGGGGTGCAGTACCCTTTTGTGATGCACTCTTAGTGGGGCGCCACACTGCCACTGCCCATTGTGGGAGTCTAGTAGTGGTGAAGCTGCCACTGCCCATTGTGGGAGTCTAGTAGTGGTGAAGCTGCCACTGCCCATTGTGGGAGTCTAGTAGTGGTGAAGCTGCCGCAGCACTGGGGCATGTGATGTGTCATGTTGCCGCCATCTTTGTGTACCCAAGTGTGCTCCCTCTGCCCCCCATGTGCTCTCTCTGCCACTTCTGTGCACTTACTCTACCGCCCTGTGCACTCTTTGCCAACTTGTGTGCTCTATGCCCTCTGAGTGCTCTCTCTTGCCCCCTGTGCACTTACTCTGCCCCCTATGCACTATCTCTGCCTCCTGTGCACTCCCTCTGCCCCCCTGTGCACTCTTTTTGCCTCATGCACTCACTCTGTCTCCTGTGTGCTCTCTATGCCCCCGTGTGCTTTCTGCCCCCCCATCTGCTCCTTCTGCCACCCCCGTGCACTCTCTTTGCTACCTCTGTGTACTCTTTCTGCCCCCCTGTGTGCTCTCTCTGCCACCTCTGTGCACTCTCTCTGTCCCCCTGTTTGCTCTCTCTGCCACCTCTGTGCACTCTTTCTGCCCCCTGTGTACTCTCTTTGCCCCCCTGTGTACTCTCTCTGACCCCCTGTGTACTCTCTCTGCTCCCCCATGCGCTCCCTCTGCCCCCCGTGTTTTCTCTCTGCCACCTGTGCTCTTTTTGCCCCCTGTGCACTTTCTGACCCCCCTGTGCACTTTCTCTGCCACCTTTGTGCACTCTTTCTGTCCCCTGTGCACCCGCTCTGCTGCCGCTGAGCGCTCATTCTATCTCCCTGTGCGCTCTCTTTGCCCCCTGTGCTCTCTCTTTGCCCCCTGTGCTCTATCTATGTCCCTCCGTGTGCTGACTCTGCTCCGTGCATTCTTTCTCTGCCCCCTGTATGCTATCTTTGCCCCCTCTGTGCACTCACTCTGCCCTCCTGTGTGATCTCTCTGCCCCCTGTGTGCTCTCTCTTCCGGTGTTGACTGTCGGGGTGTCTGAACCTGCACAGTCTCGGACTCCGGTGTCCGTTCTTGTGGTGTTCCTCTGCGGGAGGGGAAGCACAGGTGATGCAGCCTCCTGGTAGGCTTCTATCTCTCTCTCTCCTCTCCTCAGACCCTAGCCTTAGGCCTGGTGTTCGTTGTGGGACTCTGAGATAGGCTTGGCACGGCACTTTTACACTCAGGTCCTCTGCACTGTTCTCTCTGACACTGAACTGTGCTCTTCACAGCCCTCCTGGGAACTGAACTACTCTGTGGCTCCTCAGACCAGAATATATAGGGGAGCTCACCCTGAAGTTGGGCTTGGTCTCCCCCTTCTGGCTGGAAGGTGTTGGTGTTGTTTGTGTGTTGCCTGAGTGGAATACCCTTTACTGCTCTCTGGTGACACCTAGTAATGGTGACACTGTTGCACTGTAACTCTCGGGTGCCACATCAGTTGGTGACAGTTTCAGATGGGGGCGGTTTTGGGCAGCTGTGACACTGCTGGCAGTACTGCGCAATGTGCCAGTACCTCCATTGGGTGCTATACTTGCACACCTATCACACTCTGGCCCCTGTGTGCTTTCTGTGCCCTCCTGTGTGCTCTCTGTGCCCTCCTGTGTGCTCTCTGTGCCCCTCTGTGCACTCTCAATGCCCTCCTGTGCACACTCTTTGCCCCCTCCGTGTTCTCTGTGCCCCCTGTATGCTCTCTGAGCCCCATGTATGATCTCTGTGTGCTCTCTGTGCCCTCCTGTGTGCTCTCTGTGCCCCTGTGTGCTCTCTGTGTTCCCCCTGTGTGCTCTCTGTGCCCTCCTGTGTGCTCTCTGTGCCCTCCTGTGTGCTCTCTGTGCCCTCCTGTGTGCTCTCTGTGCCCTCCTGTGTGCTCTCTGTGCCCTCCTGTGTGCTCTCTGTGCCCCCCATGTGTGCTCTCTGTGCGCCCTGTGTGCTCTCTGTGTGCTCTCTGTGCCCTCCTGTGTGCTCTCTGTGCCCTCCTGTGTGCTCTCTGTGCCCTCCATGTGTGCTCTCTGTGCCCTCCTGTGTGCTCTCTGTGACCCCTGTGTGCTCTCTGTGCCCCCCCGTGTGCTCGCTGTGCCCCCTATGTGCTCTCTGTGCCCCCTGTATGCTCTCTGTGCCCCCCCGTGTGCTCTCTGTGCTCCCCCTGTGTGCTCTCTGTGCCCTCCTGTGTGCTCTCTGTGCCCCCTGTATGCTCTCTGTGCCCCCTCTGTGCTCTCTTTGCCCTCCTGTGTGCACTCCTGTGTGCTCTCTATGCCCTCCTGTGTGCTCGCTCTGCCCACTGTGTGCTCGCTCTGCCCCCTGTGTGCTCTCTGTGTCCTGCTGTGTGCTCTCTATGCCCTTCTGTGTGCTCTCTATGCCCTCCTGTGTGCTCGCTCTGCCCACTGTATGCTCGCTCTGCCCCCTGTGTGCTCTCTGTGCCCTCTTGTGCGCTCTCTATGCCCTCCTGTGTGCTCTCTGTCCCCCTGTGTGCTCTCTGTGCGCACTGTGTGCTCTCTGTGCCCTCCATGCCTCCTGTGTGCTCTATGTGCCCTCCTATGTCCTCTCTGTGCCACCTGTACCGCCTCCGGTAACCATCAATGGGTTTCTTACAATGCTCTGCTGGAATTTTACACCATTCTTCTTTGGCAAACTGCTCCAGGTCCCTGATATTTGAAGGGTGCCTTCTCCAAACTGCCATTGTTAGATCTCTCCACAGGTGATCTATGGGATTCAGGTCTGGACTCATTGCTGCCACCTTAGAAGTCTCCAGTGCTTTCTCTCACACCATTTTCTAGTGCTTTTTGAAGTGTGTTTTGGGTCATTGTCCTGCTGGAAGACCCATGACCTCTGAGGGAGACCCAGCTTTCTCACACTGGGCCCTACATTATGCTGCACAATGTGTTGGTAGTCTTCAGACTTCATAATGCCATGCACACGGTCAAGCAGTCCAGTGCCAGAGGCAGCAAAGCAACCCCAAGACATCAGGGAGCCTCCGCCATGTCTGACTGTAGGGACTGTGTTCTTTTCTTTGAATGCCTCTTTTTTTCTCTTGTAAACTCTATGTTGATGCCTTTGCCCATAAATCTCTACTTCTGTCTCATCTGACCAGAGAATATTCTTCCAAAACGTTTTAGGCTTTCTCAGGTAAGTTTTGGAAACTCCAGCCTGGCTTTTTTATGTCTCGGGGTAAGAAGTGGGGTCTTCCTGGGTCTCCTACCATACAGTCCCTTTTCATTCAGACGCCGACGGATAGTAGGGGGTGACACTGTTGTACCCTCGGACTGCAGGGCAGCTTGGACTTGTTTGGATGTTAGTCGAGGTTCTTTATCCACCATCCGCACAATCTTGCGTTGAAATCTCTTGTCAATTTTTCTTTTCCGTCCACATCTAGGGAGGTTAGCCACAGTGCCATGGGCTTTACACTTCTTGATGACACAGGAACATTCAGGTCTTTGGAGATGGACTTGTAGTCTTGAGATTGCTCATGCTTCCTCACAATTTGGTTCTCAAGTCCTCAGACAGTTCTTTGTTCTTCTTTCTTTTCTCCATGCTCAATGTGGTACACACAAGGACACAGGACAGAGGTTGAGTCAACTTTAATCCATGTCAACTGGCTGCAAGTGTGATTTAGTTATTGCCAACACCTGTTAGGTGCCGCAGGTAAGTTACAGGTGCTGTTAATTACACAAATTACAGAAGCATCACATGATTTTTCTAACAGTACAATACTTTTGTCACCCCCCTTTTTTATGTTTGGTGGAATTAGATCCAATTTGGCTTTAGGACAATTATTTTTGTGTTTTTTTCATTGAAGACAAATTAAATGAAGATGATAATAGTAAAGAATTTGTGATTGCAATCATTTTCAGGAAGAAACTGAGTATTATCTGACAGAAGTGCAGGGGTGTCAATACTTTTGGCCACAACTGTACCTACTATATGGATTTGTTGCCTTAATAGTCTGGAAGAATAAATCTATTACGGTGCCATCATCCGCCGTGCGTCCATTCCTGGTGTCACCACTAGGGGGGGACGGTGCTCTGCTCTCGTGACCACACATCGGTTTCGGAGTCTCAGTTTCTGATGTTTGAATGGAGACATAAATGTGGACCCGATTCAGTCACTGACGAGTAATGGGGCTCAGTGCGGACGGCGGAGAATTATCAGTGGAGTTTGGGAAGATGAGTTATTTTACTCCAGTAATACATGGAAATTACCAGGGGCGTATATCGAAATAATGGGGCCCCATAGCAGAATATCTAATTGGAACCCCCCCAAAATGATATACAAAAGAGCATAGCCCACTACTCTGCACCCCTGACAAAGCCATTTTATTCTTATTGAAGCCTCTTAGTGTCCCCAAACACTGAGATGCCCCTAACATGGCCCCTATAAGGTACGATACCAAGAAAAGTGCCCCCCAAACACAGTAAGATCCCCCACAGTGATTCCTCCACAGGCACAGTATGAGGATCCTACAGTACGATCTGCAAAGTATCATACCCCAATAGTGACCCCAACACTAAATGATGGCGAAACACAGCCCTTCAAATAGCCCCACATAGTCCTAAATACAGTATAATGGCCCCACATAGTCCTCCATACAGTATAATGGCCCCCACATAGCCATCCATACAGTATAATGACCCCACATAGTCCTCCATACAGTATAATGGCCCCCACATAGCCATCCATACAGTATAATGGCCCCACATAGCCCTCCATACAGTATAATGACCTCACATAGTCCTCCATACAGTATAATGGCCCCCACATAGCCATCCATACAGTATAATGACCCCACATAGCCCTCCATACAGTATAATGACCTCACATAGTCCTCCATACAGTATAATGACCTCACATAGTCCTCCATACAGTATAATGGCCCCCACATAGCCATCCATACAGTATAATGACCCCACATAGCCCTCCATGCAGTATAATGACCTCACATAGTACTCCGTCCAGTATAATGGCCCCCACATAGTCCTAAATACAATATAATGTCCCCACATAGCCCTCCATACAGTATAATGACCTCACATAGTCCTCCATACAGTATAATGGCCCCCACATAGCCATCCATACAGTATAATGACCCCACATAGCCCTCCATGCAGTATAATGACCTCACATAGTACTCCATACAGTATAATGACCTCACATAGTCCTCCATACAGTATAATGGCCCCCACATAGCCATCCATACAGTATAATGACCCCACATAGCCCTCCATGCAGTATAATGACCTCACATAGTACTCCGTCCAGTATAATGGCCCCCACATAGTCCTAAATACAATATAATGTCCCCACATAGCCCTCCATACAGTATAATGACCTCACATAGTCCTCCATACAGTATAATGGCCCCCACATAGCCATCCATACAGTATAATGACCCCACATAGTCCTAAATACAATATAATGTCCCCACATAGCCCTCCATACAGTATGATGGCCCACACATAGCCAACCAACTGTATAATGGCCCCCACATAGCCCTCCACACAGTATGATGGTCCCCACATAGCATTCCATACAGTATAATGGTCCCCACATAACTATGGTCCTCCATACACTATGATGGCTCAAACATAGTCCTCTATACAGTATAATGGCCCCCAAATAACCCTCCATACAGCATGGTGGCCTCCACTTAGTCCTCCATATGGTATAATTACCCAACATAGTCCTCCATACAGTTTAATGGCCCCCACATAACCCTCCATGCAGGGGTGATGTCAGGAGATGATGTGTATAATTGGTGTCATCAGCATAGAGATGGTACTGAAAACCAAATCTACTGATGGTTTGTCCAATAGGGATGATGTATAGAGGAGGTGACCTTGGACTGAACCCTGAGGAACCCCAAGAATGACAGGAGGAGACATAGGACTGAACCCTGAGGAACGCCAACAGTAAGAGGAGGGTTCCTAGGACTGAGCCCTGACAGTAAGAGGAGGGGGCCTAGGACTGAGCCCTGACAGTAAGAGGAGGGGGCCTAGGACAGAACCGTGAGGAGCCTAGACAATAAAAAAGGGGACTTAGAACTGAGTCCTGACAGTATACTGGCCCCACATAGTCCTCCATACAGTATAATGCCCCCACATAGCCCTCCATACAGTATAATGACCCCACATAGCCCTCCATACAGTATAATGACCTCACATAGTCCTCCATACAGTATAATGACCTCACATAGTCCTCCATACAGTATAATGGCCCCCACATAGCAATCCATACAGTATAATGACCCCACATAGCACTCCATACAGTATGATGACCCCACATAGCCCTCCATACAGTATGATGGCCCACACATAGCCAACCAACTGTATAATGGCCCCCACATAGCCCTCCACACAGTATGATGGTCCCCACATAGCCCTCCACACAGTATGATGGTCCCCACATAGCATTCCAGTAAGAGGAGGAGGCATAGGACTGAGCCCTGACAGTAAGAGGAGGGGACCTAGGACTGAACCCAGAGGAACCCTAACAGTGAGAGGAGAGGACCTAGGACTGAACCCTTGGGAACCTTGACAGTAAGAAGAAGGAGCTTAGTACTGAACCCTTAGAAACTCCAACCAAAAGAGGATCAGACTGACCCCTGAGGAACCCTGACAGTAAGAGGAGGGAACCTAGAACTAAACCCTGAGGAACCCTGACATTAAGAGGAAGAGACATAGAACTGAGCCTTGGGAATGTCCAATACTAAGGGCAAGGGGATCTAGGACTGAACACTGACAGTAATAGGAGGAGGTCTAGGACAGAAACACTAAGGAACCCCGAAAGTAAGAGGAGGGAGCCAAGGACTGAAACCTGAGGAACCCTGACAATAAGAGAAGACCTAGGACTGAACCTTGAGGAACCCTAACAGCAAGAGAAGGGGGCCTAGGATGGAATCCTAAGGAACCTCAACAGTAAGAGGAAGTGGACTAGGATTGAGCCCTGAGGAACCCCAATAGTAGGAGAAAGAGGCCTAGGGCCGAACCCTGAGGAGCCCCAATTGTAAGAGAAGGGGGACTAGGATTGAGCCCTGAGGAACCACAATAGTTAGAGAAGGAGACCTAGGACTGAACCTTGAGGAGCCCCGACAGTGAGAGGAGGAGGTCTAGGACCAAGCCCTGAGGAATCCTGACAGTAAGAGGAGGGGACCTAGAACTGAACCCTGAGGAACCCTGACAGTAAGAGGAGAGGACCTAGGACTGAACCCTGAGGAACCCCAACAGTAAGAGGAGAGGCCTAGGACTGAACCCTGAGGAACCCCAACAGTAAGAGGAGAGGCCTAGGACTGAACCCTGAGGACCCCTGACAGTAAGAGGAGGGGATCTAAGACTAAACCAAAACCGTAAAAGGTGGGGGCCTAGGACTATGTGGCACCCCAGGGTTCATGTGTTACAGTAACACCACAAAGGGTAAGATTCCCACAACACTACACTAGCGCCTCCAGGCCAGAAGGGGAAGAAAAATCTGCTTCCCTATATATTCTGGTGTGGAGAGGATGTGGGCAGTTCAGTTCCTAGGAAGAATGAGGAAGAAGGACCTGGGTGTAAAAGAGCTGCGTTAGGCTCACCCCATGGTCCGCTGTCCAGTTCCAGGCCAAGCCAGGGTCTGAGGAAAGGAGACAGGAGAATCAGAGGAACACACCTGGGAGACCGAGATACCCTGAAACTCACCCCAGAGGAGCGCACAGAACGGATACCGGATCCGGGACTGTGCCTGACACAAACAGCACAGTAAACACTGGATTAGTGAAGGACCTACATCTTCACTGTACCACAGCGAAGCAACACGGCGGGGTCAGGAACGCAGGACAAGACTCAAGTTGCCTAGCAAGTTGGTACCCGTGAGAAGAGACAGGGCCGGTAGCTTAGCTAAAGCGGCGGCAGGACCACACACACAGCAAAGACACAGGGAGCCAAAGGACCCGGCCAGGGTGGGAGCAACCTGGCCCCTGTACAGACTCCGTGGACAGTACTCCTCTGAATTACCATCTACAATAAAAGACCTGGAAAACTACAAAACCGTGAGTCTGTGTAATCCTTGCGCCCCGAGCCCCGTTCTCCCTCACAAACTGTTTCATCACTACTGCCCCAGGGACCAGGCTCTGCCCGTGCAGAGCCGTCACATCACATGCTGCCGCCCATCATCCCCGGAGGTTCTGCAGCATGCGGTGGTCACCCTGACCACATACCACGGGTGGCGTCACGACTTCATCCCGTAAAATAACCCCCAACCTTTACTTGTGGGCTCGGGACACGGTCCGACCAAGACCGCCGTGATAACCACCGTGATACCCAGGTCCGGTGGCTCCGCAACTACAATGAGCAACCCCAACCGTAAAGAGGGGGTCCTACAACTGAACCCTGAGGAACCCCGACAGTAAGAGGAGGAGCAGTAGATATGGTAAAGGAGCGGCAGACAGGTGAAGGTGAAGGGCGTGCCGACATCATAGCCGAACTCGCTTTACGTCTACATGCCCCATATCATCAGGGCTTTAGAGAGCGCCACAGAGGAGCACGGTAGAAGCTCCAGCTTGGTTTGCGTCTTCATACTCTACACCTACTGTCCTCAAAGTCTGTCCCAACCCACCTTGTCCTTCTCCTTTTGGGAAGATGATGAGCATGACCTGTTTGGATAACACTCATTTTTTGGTTCCACTTCCCCCTCACTAGCACAGAACTCAGTTGTGATCACCGTTCCTTTCGACCAATAATGCGCCATCATAGTATCTGACGTTGCCATACTCATCAATGTGTTGTCTCATTCTCCATCCAAATGTTGACCGCTCCAACCTTGACGAGACCGAGGGGAAGAACGGATGCTCACAACCGGTTGGGAAATGGTTTATGTTTATGGAACAAGAACCATGAAGACTGTGGTCAACGTGTGTAGAGCAAACGACCCCCGTTGGGAACTGGTCAAGTAACAGGTCAAATGTGGAGTCATACGTTGGAGTTGTAGGATAGAATCAGAATTGAGATGGATCTCTGGGTAGGTCATACCGGAGTCTCGGGAATGCTAATCTTAGGTTCTAGACTCTACGGCAGGGTTCCCCAACTCCGTCTTCAAGGTCTGTGTTTAGGATTTCCTTATCCTTGCACAGGTGATAATTGCTAAGGAAATCCTGAAAACGTGCACGTTCGTGGGCCTTGAGGACTGGAGTTGGGGAACCCTGTTCTGCGGGATTGATTTGTGAATGATGTAGTAGTAGAGTTGGTCTCCTCTTCTCACGTAGTTCTGACTATTTCCGAAGTGCTGGACCACACACTAGAACCCATTAGAGCAAACTTTGTGTAGCGCGCCCGATGTTAGTGAACACGTCCTGCAGGAACGTCTCACAATTTACAGCCCCTCGTAGTCTCTGGCGACGCAACGCTAATAGAAAAATTCATCCGGCTACTTCAGGCTCCGCTCTGGGACCCCCCATTATACACTTATAGGCAAAGAACGCGGCGTGTATATTTATGGAGCAAATTCCCATATTTAATGTGCAGGAAGAGAGGGGGGCGAGCAGCCTGCGTGTGGCCCTCCACATCATTATCCAGACCTCCATTACCGGGCTCCTCTCCATCCATCACCGGGTGTTTACTGCGCTCCTCGGCTGCGGAAATTCACTTCTAAATAAAAGAATCAATCACGTGTGCAATGTGGTAAACACAGCGCCAGCTAACGAACGGCACCCCCCCATCGCCTGCACCCCCCCCATCGCCATGCACCTCCCCCCATCGCCTGACCCCACGCCTCCCCCCCCATCGCCTGCACCCCCCCCCATCGCCTGCACCCCATCGCCTGCCCCCCCATCGCCTGCACCCCCCCATCGCCTGCAGCCCATCGCCTCCCCCCCATCGCCTGCACCCCACCCCCCCCCATCGCCTGCACCCCCCCCATCGCCTGCACCCCCTCCAACAAGTGTCCATCAACTATGGACATTCTCCACCCCAGGGCGTCCTAGGTCTGTAGCTGCAGCCCAAAGAATCCACCATGGCTGTATCCAACTAGGACCACGACAACATTGTGGGTCCGGGTCTAACCAGACGTGCTGCCTCGCCCGCTAGACCCTCAGGACAATTACCCCCAACTGGTTTACTAATGTCAGGTCATGCCGGGCCATTCCTGGGTCAGAGGCACCGTCCTCTCTTAGGTTATGGACCCCGTCTTCTCTAACCTATAGGAACCCACTTCTCTTAAGTTATGAGCTTCTCTTCTATAAGGCTATGGGCCTCTCTTCCCTAGGTCATTTGACGCTTTTCTTAAAATTATGTACTCCTGTCTTCTATAAAGCTATGGTCTCTTCTTCCATAGGGTTATGGGTCTCTTTCTATTAAGACTATGGTCCTCTCTTCTATAAAGCTTATGGGACTCTCTCTTCCTTAAGCTATGGACTCTCTCTTCTCTAAAGTTATGGACTCTCTCTTCTCTAAAGTTATGGACTCCCCTTTCTATAAAGTTATGGACTCTCTCTTTAAAGTTATGGACTCTCTCTTCTATAAAGCTATGGGACCTCTCTTCTATAAAGTTATGGACTCTCTCTTCTATAAAGTTATGGACTCTCTCTTCTATAAAGCTATGGGCCTCTCTTCCCTTAGGTCATGGACTCTCTCTTCTCTTAGGACAAATGGCCCTCTCTTCTCTAAAGTTATGGACTCTCTCTTCCCTTAGGTCATGGACTCTCTCTTCTATAAAGTTATGGACTCTCTCTTCCCTTAGTCATGGACTCTCTCTTTTAAAGTTATGGACTCTCTCTTCTCTAAGTTATGGACTCTCTCTTCCTTAGATCATGGACTCTCTCTTCTATAAAGCTATGGGCCCTCTCTTCTTTTGGATTATTGACCCTCTATTCTCTTGGGTTCTGGGCCCTCTCTTGTCTTAACATATGGCCCCATACTTAGGTCGTATTGACCCCTTTCTCTTACATTATTGGCCCTCTATTATCTGGGGTTCTGGGCCTTCTAGTCTCTAGTTATGGAACCCTCACTTTTAAGGTTATGCCCCGAACTGTCTTCCCTTAGGTTATGGGCCCTTCTTCTCTTAGGTTATAGGACCCTCACTCCTTTAATATGGCACCCCACTTCTTTAGATTATGGGCCCCTCTTCTTTAGGTTATAGGAGCCCTCACTCCTCTTACAATATGGCACCCCACTGTCTTTAGATTATGGGCCCCTTCTTCCTTAGGTTATAGGAGCCCTCACTCCTCTTAGATATGGCACCCCACTTCTTTAGATTATGGGCCCCCTCTTCTCTTAGGTTATAGGAGCCCTCACTCCTCTTACAATATGGCACCCCACTTCTCTTAGGTTATAGGAGCCCTCACTCCTCTTACGATATGGCACCCCACTTCTTTAGTTATGGGCCCCCTCTTCTCTTAGGTTATAGGAGCCCTCACTCCTCTTACGATATGGCACCCCACTTCTCTTAGGTTATGGACCCCTCTTCTCTTAGGTTATAGGAGCCCTCACTCCTCTTATGATATGGCATCCCACTTCTCTTAGGTTATGGACCCCTCTTCTCTTAGGTTATAGGAGCCCTCCCTCCTCTTACGATATGGCACCCCACTTCTCTTAGGTTATGGGCCCCCTCTTCTCTTAGGTTATAGGACCCTCACTCCTCTTACGATATGGCATCCCACTTCTCTTAGATTATGGGCCCCTCTTCTCTTAGGTTATAGGAGCCCTCACTCCTCTTACAATATGGCACCCCACTTCTCTTAGGTTATGAGCCCCCTCTTCGCTTCCATTATAGGAGCCCTCACTCCTCTTAAGATATGTCACCCCATTTCTCTTATATTATGGGACCCCTCTTCTCTTGGGTTATAGGAGCCCTCACTCCTCTTACGATATGGCACCCCACATCTCTTAGATTATGGGCCCCTTCTTCCCTTAGGTTATAGGAGCCCTCACTCTCTTACGATATGGCACCCCACTTCTCTTAGATTATGGGCCCCCTCTTCTCTTAGGTTATAGGAGCCCTCACTCCTCTTACAATATGGCACCCCACTTCTCTTAGGTTATGGGCCCCCTCTTCTTTTAGGTTATATTAGCTCTCACTCTTATGATATGGCACCCCATTTCTCTTATGGGCCCCTTCTTCTCTTAGGTTATAGGAGCTCTCACTCTTCTTATGATATGGCACCCCATTTCTCTTAGATTATGGGCCCCCTCTTCTCTTACATTATAGGAGCGCTCACTCCTCTTATGATATGGCACCCCATTTCTCTTAGGATAGGGACCATCCCATTTCCAGGGTATGGGACCTTCTCTGAGGTCTATGAGGACTGTGGCTGGTAATGTTAGGGGGGCACTTACTGTTACTGGTAATATGTGGGACAATGGCAGTTTTTTGTACATTGTGCCCTCATCACTATTATGGGGATCATTGTATTTGTGTATCTTTAATAAAATTGACTCTTGTGTTTGTAGTTTTCTTTAATGGAGCCGCTGAGTAAAGACTGGCATCACACATCAGGGTGACAAGGATTGTCCTGGAGGGGGTGAGTCCATCTCATCCATCTGACATAATGATGGGGGTTATAATGCTGCATCCTCCATGTCCTCATCTCATGGGTTCCTGTATTGTCGGGGTGCTGCTGTCTGCAATAAATCCTCTGTGCTGCTGTGGGATCATCCTATAAACTGAAGAGACATTAAATATTTATAGCAGCAGGTTAAAGTTCAGTGAAGTTGGAAACTTTCCTTGTAGTTTTGTGACTTTATATTCAGTTTTCTTCATTGAGGACTCGGTGCTGCCGCCTGGTGGTCGTGATGGAGAGAACAGCACATTTCAAGTTTATTATATTTCAGCGTAAGGAAACAACGCGGACACTGGCAAAATATTAAGGAATTGTTAGTTACACAGTAATGATATACGAGATGTCGGTCAGATGAATTTCATGTGTCAGATGGGAAGTTACCGATTGTGTGTTCAAGTTTTGCAATTCAGAAAATCTCTGCGATGAGTCTTATGGTGACCGGTCATTTACTGAAACCACTAGAGGGAGCTCACTACATACACATAAATAAAGTCACCACAAGATGGAGCCACTATATACAGATTTATACAGTCATCACTAGAGGGAGCTCACTACATACAGATTTATACAGTCACCACTAGAGGGAGCTCACTACATACAGATTTATACAGTCACCACTAGAGGGAGCTCACTACATACAGATTTATACAGTCACCACTAGAGGGAGCTCACTACATACAGATTTATACAGTCACCACTAGAGGGAGCTCACTACATACAGATTTATACAGTCACCACTAGAGGGAGCTCACTACATACAGATTTATACAGTCACTACTAGTGGGAGCTCACTACATACAGATTTATACAGTCAACACTGGGGGAAGCTCACTACATACAGATTTATACAGTCACCACTAGAGGGAGCTCACTACATAAAGATTTATACAGTCACCACTAGAGGGAGCTCACTACATACATATAAATAAAGTCACCACAAGATGGAGCTCACTATATACAGATTTATACAGTCATCACTAGAGGGAGCTCACTACATACAGATTTATACAGTCACCACTAGTGGGAGCTCACTACATACAGATTTATACAGCCACCACTAGGGGTTGCTCACTACATACAGATTTATACAGTCAACACTGGGGGAAGCTCACTACATACAGATTTATACAGTCACCACTAGAGGGAGCTCACTACATAAAGATTTATACAGTCACCACTAGAGGAGAGCTCACTACATACAGATTTATACATCACCACTGGGGGAAGCTCACTACATACAGATTTATAGTCACCACTAGGGGGAGCTCACTACATACAGATTTTATATAGTCACCACTAGAGAGAGCTCACTACATACAGATTTATACAGCCACTACTAGAGGGAGCTCTCTATATACAGATTTATACAGCCACCACTAGAGGGAGCTCACTACATACAGATTCATAGTCACCACTAGAGGGAGCTCACTACAAACAGATTTATACAGTCACCACTAGAGGGAGCTCACTACATACAGATTTATACAACCACCACTACAGGGAGCTCACTACATACAGATTTATACAGTCACCACTAGAGGGGGCTCAATACATGTGGATTTATACAGTCACCACTAGGGGGAGCTCACTACAGACAGATTTATACAGCCACCACTAGAGGGAGCTAACTACATACATATATACAGTCGCCACTAGAAGGAGCTCACTACATACAGATTTATACAGTCACCACTAGAGGGAGCTCACTACATACATATTTATACAGTCACCACTAGGGGGAGCTCACTACAGACAGATTTATACAGCCACCACTAGAGGGAGCTAACTACATACATATATACAGTCGCCACTAGAAGGAGCTCATTACATACAGATTTATACAGCCACCACTAGTAGGAGCTCACTACATACAGATTTATACAGTCATCACTAGAGGGAGATCACTACAAACAGATTTATACAGCCACCACTAGAGTGAGCTCATTACATATATATTTACACTGTCACCACTAAGTGGAGCTCACTAAAAACTGGCTTATACAGCCACCACTAGGGGGAGCTCACTACATATAGATTTATACTGTCACCACTAGGTGGAGCTCACTAAAAACTGGCTTATACAGCCACCACTAGCAGGTCAATACATATAGATTTTTACAGTCACCATTAGAGGAAGCTCACTACATGCAGATTTATAGAGAGACCACTAGAGGGAGCTTACTACATACAGATTTATACGGCCACCACTAGCGGGAGCTCACTATATACAGATTTATACGGCCACCACTAGAGGGAGCTCACAACATACAGACTTATAGTCACCACTAGAGGGAGCTCACTACAGACAGATTTATACAGCTGCCACTAGAGGGAACTCACTACATACAGATTTATACAGTCACCACTAGGGGAGCTCACTACATACATATAAATAAAGTCACCACATGATGGAGCTCACTACAAACAGATTTATACAGTCATCACTAGAGGGAGCTCACTACATATAGATTTATACAGTCACCACTAGAGGGAGCTCACTACATAAAGATTTATACAGTCACCACTAGAGGGAGCTCACTACATACAGATTCATACAGTGACCAGTAGAGGGAGCTCACTACATACAGATTTATTTATACAACCACCACTACAGGGAGCTCACTACATACAGATTTATACAGTCACCACTAGAGGGAGCTCACTACATACAGATTCATACAGTCACCACTAGAGGGAGCTCACTACATACAGATTTATACAACCACCACTACAGGGACCTCACTACATACAGATTTATACAGTCACCACTAGAGGGAGCTCACCACATGTAGATTTATACAGTCACCACTAGGGGGAGCTCACTACAGACAGATTTATACAGCCACCACTAGAGGGAGCTCACTACATACATATATACAGTCACCACTAGAGGGAGCTCACTACATACAGATTTATACAGTCACCACTAGAGGGAGCTCACTACATACAGATTTACAGTCACCACTAGGAGGAGCTCACTACATACAGATTTATACAGTCACCACTGGGGGAGCTCACTACATACAGATTTATACAGTCACCACTAGGAGGAGCTCACTACATACAGATTTATACAGCCACCACTAGGAGGAGCTCACTACATACAGATTTATACAGTCACCACTAGAGGGAGCTCACTACAAACAGATTTATACAGCTACCACTAGAGTGAGCTCATTACATATAGATTTATACAGCCACCACTAGAGTGAGCTTATTACATATAGATTTATTCTGTCACCACTAAGTGGAGCTCACTAAAAACTGGCTTATACAGCCACCACTAGAGGGAGCTCACTACATATAGATTTATACTGTCACCACTAGGTGGAGCTCACTAAAAACTGGCTTATACAGCCACCACTAGCAGGTCAATACATATAGATTTTTACAGTCACCACTAGAGGAAGCTCACTGCATGCAGATTTATAGAGAGACCACTAGGGGGAGCTCACTACATACAGATTTATATAGTCACCACTAGAGAGAGCTCACTACATACAGATTTATACAGCCACTACTAGAGGGAGCTCTCTATATACAGATTTATACAGCCACCACTAGAGGGAGCTCACTACATACAGATTTATACAGCCACCACTAGAGGGAGCTCACTACATACAGATTTATACAGCCACCACTAGAGGGAGCTCACTACATACAGACTTATACAGTCACCACTAGAGGACGGCCATTACTCCCGACTTCCCCATGCACAGTAATATTTGGCCGAGTGCTCCTGTGTGTCAAAGGAACCATTTCCAGAATCTTCAGAGAAGCAAACCAGGGCTGTAGTCAGAGTTGTGGAGTCGGTGCACATTTTGGTGGAGTCGGATTCAAGGGAATTGAAGAGTCGGAGTCGGATGTTTGTCTTACTTCACTGCCCTGGTTGTGGAGTTAGAGTCAGTGACTATTTTGGCTAGAGTTAGATTTAGGGAAATTGAGGAGTCGGATGTTTTTCTTACTAACTCCACAGCCCTGAACGGTTCGGTGACCTAAATTCAGCAGACCGGATCCTTCTTTCCTGCACCATCACCAGGTTCCTCCAACTCTGTGTAATGTGTACGGGGCCCGAGACTTGGAGCTGCAGCCGCGTCGCTCTTAGTTGCCTTTGAATCCTTCCTGACCGGATAATGGAGTGAATGGATATATTATGGAGTTCCCCTCTAAGGGTCTCTGATGGCTGCAGGTTCTGGGCTGGTGGAGGGGATTCAGGTACTGTAATTGGATTTTTAATGACAATGCCGCAGTCTGCGTCTCTTCGCGTTACTGTTGGATAATAAGCAGCGGCTCCGGGGAATCCTCCTCGCGTGACCACGTCAGGTCCAATCTAATAATCGCCTCTTCCCATCTGTCGCATCTTCACCAATTAAATCACAAACACGAAACGATGGAAAAATCCAAGAAAAAGTGACGGAAAACAGATGAGAGAATTGTCAGGAAAATGGGGCAGACGTCACCGATACAGACGAGGGGCGAGGAGCCGCAACGGGCGGGAGGAGGGCGAAGGGGCAGACGTCACCGATACAGACGAGGGGCGAAGAGCCGCAACGGGCGGGAGGAGGGCGAGGGGCAGACGTCACCGATACAGACGAGGGGCGAGGAGCCGCAACGGGCGGGAGGAGGGCGAAGGGGCAGAGATACAAATAATCCTGCAGAAATATCCAAGGGAAATCTGCAACATTGTTTCTCCTCAACTCCCAAGGACTCGGATGGTTTCATGAGTAAATGTAAATCAGATCAGCGAGCAGGACGCGGACCGTGGATGACCAGGACGTGTCACTCTCCAGCCACCAGGACCATGGCTGACCGGGACGTGTCGCCCTCCAGCCTCTGGGACCATGGCTGACCGGGACATGTTGCCCTCCAGCCTCTGGGACTATGGCTGTGTGGGATGTGTCGCCCTCCAGCCTCTGGGACCATGGCTGTGTGGGATGTGTCGCCCTCCATGCTGCCAGACAGTAGGGGTGCCGCAGTGTGCAATTATTATACAACTAAGACCATTGACTATAGACCATTCCTCCATGATTTACACTGCAGCTGCACTCCATTATTACATATACTGATCCCAGACAAGCTACATTATCTGCAAAATATAAAGGGGGGGAACAAGAGGCGCAATAGTGCCCTATCACTAGTGACACTAGTGAAAAAAGGTGGTGCTGTGTAGCCGCTCACCTGGTCCAGTTGTGGTCCCCACAACTGGTTTGAAGACTTTTCGGAAACAAAGTTCCAAGCTGCTGCAGGACCTCCACCGACCACTGGATAGTGGTGTGTTCCAGAAGAAAATGATGGGAGTATGGTGTGTCACGGTCCGCGCTGCTCAGGGTTCAGAAATAACTCACCAAAGAGCCTGGTAACTTATCATCTTCTTTATTCCACCTTATCCAACGCGTTTCAGCGCCAAAACCCGGCGCCTTCCTCAGGGACATTACAAACATACTCCAGGAGGGGTTTTTTATAGCCCCTAACTCCACAATAAAAGGGGTGTTAACTGCTTACCAGTGATGTCATCCACATCATCAAAATGGGTGGACCTCTCATTTTGGCGCAATTTTCACATAAAATAACAAAATACAGCTCAAAATCATTAGGAAAAGACTAGGTGTTTCTATCCATTATATATCAAGGGCGAGTTTGTTTTTATGTGTTTCTGACATAGTTTTGCCTCATTTTTAGAAAATTTTGATTAATTTACTGGAAACAATAATGGATAGAAACACCTAGTCTTTTCCTAATGATTTTGAGCTGTATTTTGTTATTTTATGTGAAAATTGCGCCAAAATGAGAGGTCCACCCATTTTGATGATGTGGATGACATCACTGGTAAGCAGTTAACACCCCTTTTATTGTGGAGTTAGGGGCTATAAAAAACCCCTCCTGGAGTATGTTTGTAATGTCCCTGAGGAAGGCGCCGGGTTTTGGCGCTGAAACGCGTTGGATAAGGTGGAATAAAGAAGATGATAAGTTACCAGGCTCTTTGGTGAGTTATTTCTGAACCCTGAGCAGCGCGGACCGTGACACACCATACTCCCATCATAAGCTACATTATCTATCAGTCTGACCTGTACCTTAGGTGGTATGTTGTCTGTCCACCATGCTTTACACTGCTTTGAGATCAGACTCCTACTCTGCTGCGGCACCTCTTGGCGTCTCACGTAGTCCGAAATCTGTAACAATTAAGCCAATTTTGACGAGCGATTGTGGCTGTACGCTGATCCATGCTTTACACTGCAGCTCATACTTAGGATGAATAAGGACAAGGAGGCGGAGCGTCATGAAATGATCACATTTAATGAACAACCTCTCAGTTATATACATCTATAAAAAATTCAGATACAGCGAGGACATTTCTCTTGTTGATTTTGTTTTTTCTCTTTTTAATACTAGGACGATCGGTATTAAATACTGAACCCGCGAGGGGGAGGAGCTGCGTTACAAAATACTGGTGTCCCGGAGAGGGCGGGGCTAAAGGTGCGCGATCTCAGCACTGCGACATCCTGCAAAGTGCGTCCAATCATCACAAAGGCAACGTTACGGGGGTTCACTCACTCTTACAACCCCCTGTGATCCACCTCCAGTTCACAGCCAGAGCTGCAATCATAATTCTGCAAAGTGATCCCACAATGCACCTCACTCTGGTGCAATGAATTCTGGGAGATGCAGGGCAGGAGAGGACGGTCGGCGGTACGGTAGCCGCTCTCTGAGTGCAGCTCCGGCTGTGATTGGAGGATACACCCTGATGTAACTCAGGAACAAGTACATAATATATCACCCGCCCGGTCCATGCGTCCTGAGAGGCTGAGCCGCCACTGATTATGAGGGGGGGGTGGCGATGCGCCGCTGCTTTTCTTTAAGAGGTTTTGGGGCTTCTTCCATTGAATTTACCATTTTTTATTGCCCCCCCTGGTGCAGATTCTTTCTTATAAAGTGCACAGACGATACACGACGCTGAATATTTAAAGGGCATCTCCATTCTGCTCTGATGTTTTCAGGATTGGTGCAGGGATAATTCGGGATAACACAATAAAGATATTTCCATACAGATGTTATACACTCCATCCATGAGCGTCCTATCACAGATTTCTTATTCCCTTATTCTGCGCTCAATGTCGCCCCCTGCTGTGAGAGCAGTGTATAGCATATCCTGCAGGTGAAAGGTGGTGGTGGGGGGGTGATTGTGGCTCTGTCGATGGTCTATGTTGCCCTGGCACTTGCCTAGCCCTGCATCAGACCGCAGTATACAGAAGAGGTTACCTGATACCCAAACAGAACCTGGTACTCGTATATGGAAGCGGCTGGGCACCTCCAATACCACTGTCCTGAAAACCACCTCCAACCCCATGGTCCTAATAGCCGCCTCCAACACCATGGTCCTGAAAGTCACCTCCAACTCTGAAGTCCTGAAAGCCTCCTCCGACCCCGCGGTCCTGAAAACGACCTCCAATGCCATGATCCTAAAAACACCTACAACTCCGCAGTCCTAAATACCACCTCCAATCCTGCAGTTCATAAAGACACCTTCGACCCCCGTGGTCCTTAAAGCCGCCTTCAAACCTGCAGGTTTGAAAGCCACCTCTATCTCTGCAATCCTGAAAGCCACTTCCAATCCCTCGGTCCAAAAAGCTACCCATGACCCCGCATTCCTGAAATCCACCTCTGACCCCACAGTCCTGAAATACACCTCCAACTCTGCTGTCCTGAAAGCCACCTCCAACATCATGGTACTGAAAGCTACCCCCAACTCCGTGGTCCTAAAAGCCTCCTTCAAACCCATGGTACTGAGAGCCACTTCCAACCCTGTGGTCCTAAAAGCCACCTCCAACCCCACCAACGGTCCTGAAAGCCACCTCCACACACCACAGTCCTGAAAGGCACCTCCAACACTATGTTCCTGAAATCTACCTCCATCCCTGTGCTCCTGAAAGCCACCTCAAACCCTGTGGTCCTGAAAGCCACCTCCAACTGAGCCACCTCCAGCCCTGTGGTCCTGAAAGCCACCTCCAGCCCTGTGGTCCTGAAAGCCACCTCCAACTCTGTGGTCCTGAAAGCCACCTCCGTCCGAGCCACCTCCAACCCTGAGGTCCTGAAAGCCACCTCCAACCGAGCAACCTCCAACCCTGTGGTCCTGAAAGCCACCTCCAACTGAGCCACCTCCAGCCCTGTGGTCCTGAAAGCCACCTCCAACTCTGTGGTCCTGAAAGCCACCTCCGTCCGAGCCACCTCCAACCCTGAGGTCCTGAAAGCCACCTCCAGCCGAGCAACCTCCAACCCTGCGGTCCTGAAAGCCACCTCCAACTGAGCCACCTCCAGCCCTGTGGTCCTGAAAGCCACCTCCGACCGAGCCACCTCCAACCCTGAGGTCCTGAAAGTCACCTCCAACCGAGCAACCTCCAACTCTGTGGTCCTGAAAGCCACCTCCGACCGAGCCACCTCCAACACTGTGGTCCTGAAAGCCACCTCCGACCGAGCAACCTCCAACCTTGTGGTCCTGAAAGCCGTCTCTGACCGAGCCACCTCCAACTCTGTGGTCCTGAAAGCCACCTCCAACCGAGCCACCTCCAACCCTGTGGTCCTGATAGCCACCTCCAACCGAGCAACCTCCAACCCTGTGGTCCTGAAAGCTACCTCTGACCGAGCCACCTCCAACTCTGTTGTCCTGAAAGCCACCTCCAACCGAGCCACCTCCAACTCTGTGGTCCTGAAAGCCACCTCTGACCGAGCCACCTCCAACCCTGTGGTCCTGATAGCCACCTCAAACCGAGCAACCTCCAACCCTGTGGTCCCGAAAGCCACCTCTGACTGAGCCACCTCCAACTCTGTTGTCCTGAAAGCCACCTCCAACCGAGCCACCTCCAACTCTGTGGTCCTGAAAGCCACCTCTGACCGAGCCACCTCCAACCCTGTGGTCCTGATGGCCACCTCCAACCGAGCAACCTCCAACCCTGTGGTCCCGAAAGCCACCTCTGACTGAGCCACCTCCAACTCTGTTGTCCTGAAAGCCATCTCCAACCGAGCCACCTCCAACTCTGTGGTCCTGAAAGCCACCTCCGACCGAGCCACCTCCAACTCTGTGGTCCTGAAAGCCACCTCCAAACCCATGGTACTGCCATTATCTGAAGTCACATCAATACTTAAGGGGATTGCGTAAGATTTTAAAAAAATGGCTGAAAAGCCGTAAATATGTTAAGAATAGTAATCTAAGCAATTGCCACACTCCATGTTTTCTGACGTGATGATGTCACTACAATCACGTGATGTCATCACAGTAGAGCCAACAGGGACCTTGCACAGTATTGCTTATTTAGTTGTTTTAACAGATCTTACCGGTCTTTCATATATCCCAGATCCCTCTGACAATCATGAACATCACGCATTTCGAAGGTACTAAGCTTATTATTCAAAACCACATAAAAGTCTTGAAACGCGCAGCCATGATGAACTTTGAGGATCTCGACTAGAGACGATTGAATCATATTTGCAAAAAATGTAGGATTTTTTAGCTAATATAGGTTGTTAGAGGTATTAAAATTCCCTGGAAGGAGATAGAAAATGTAGGAAGAATATACTCCCTTCGCAACAACTCCAATCCAGTCTGCACAGCTCCGATCTGATCTAAACAGCCCTGATTCGGTCTGCACAGCTCCAATCTGGTCTGCACAACTCCGATCCGGTCTGCACAGCTCCAATCTGGTCTGCACAACTCCGAAATGGTCTGTACAGCTCCAATCCGGTCTGCACAACTCCGATCCGGTCTGCCCAGCCCCGATCCGGTCTGCCCAGCCCCGATACAGTCTGCACAGCTCCGATTCGGTCTGCACAGCTCCAAAATGGTCTGCACAGCTCCGATCTGGTCTGCACAGCTCTGATCCGGTCTGCACAGCTCCGATCCGGTCTGCACAGCTCCAATCTGGTCTGCACAGCTCCGATCTGGTCTGCACAGCTCCGAAATGGTCTGCACAGCTCTTATCTGGTCTGCACAGCTCCGATCTGGTCTGCACAGCTCCGATTCGGTCTGCACAGCTCCGATTCGGTCTGCACAACTCAGATCCTGTCTGCACAGCTTCGATCTGGTCTGCACACCTCGGAAATGGTCTGCCCAGCCCCGATACAGTCTGCACAGCTCCGATTCGGTCTGCACAGCTCCAAAATGGTCTGCACAGCTCCGATCTGGTCTGCACAGCTCTGATCCGGTCTGCACAGCTCCGATCGGTCTGCACAGCTCCAATCTGGTCTGCACAGCTCCGATCTGGTCTGCACAGCTCCGAAATGGTCTGCACAGCTCTTATCTGGTCTGCACAGCTCCGATCTGGTCTGCACAGCTCCGATTCGGTCTGCACAGCTCCGATTCGGTCTGCACAACTCCGATCCGGTCTGCACAGCTTCGATCTGGTATGCACAACTCGGAAATGGTCTGCACAGCTCCTAACTGGTGTGCACAGCTTTGATCCGGTCTGCACAGCTTCGAACTGGTCTGCTCAGCTCCAAACCGCTCTGCACAGCTCCGATCTGGTCTGGACAGATCCAATCCGGTCTGCACAGCTCCGATCTACTCTGGACAGATCCAATCCGGTCTGCACATCTCCAATCTGATCTGCACAACTCCAATCCGGTCTGCCATCACTGTATGTCTTTATTATTCTACATGGATCCCATTTGTTCTTTAGCACCACCCAGTGCTGATGAGGCCTCATGGGGGGTATCGCACTTCATGGAGGTCATGTAAAGATCGGATTGGAGCTGTGAGGATAAGGCGTGGAGCTGTGCAGAGAAGCCGAGGGCCAGGAGAGAAGACTATATCTTATCCGCCATTTATTTGGCTTTAGGGTCTGTGGAGATAACATGAGACACAATAGATTCCCATTGAATAAATAAAATTGAACGTGAATCGAATTTTCCTCTAAATAAAAGTAAATCGTCGACTTTGACTGTTTGCAGATTGGTTGATTCTTGGTCTGGACGCAGACTCTATATCCAGCATGGACGGATGACTCCTACTGGACTGACCCCCCCCCCCCTCCCCGGGCCTACGAATCTTCTCCATGGACATCACTCAATCTTGTAATGTGCCCCCCGCACCCGCCGCCGATACATTTGACATTCCATGCCGCAGTGAGACCACAGCCGCCCCCTCCTGGTTTTGTTCCAGGACACCATGTAATTATGGAGAAAACTCTCAGAAATGTATGAAAAGTTCTGGGATGAAATGGGTCAATTGTTCCGAGTCCGTAAGAAAAAGGTTCATTAAATCCAAGGCGCCCGAAGCAGCGCCAATGTCTCTTCCCCTCCCCTCGGCGGAGCACCAGAAACGTTAGAACTTGTTTTTCGTTTTCCTGTGGTATCAAATTAAAGAAAAAATTCCTCAGTTTTAACCAAAATTCAAAATTTTACGATGCACAAAATCCGACGTTTGGCAAAAAAAACCTAAAAACAAAACAAAAAAAAAGTAAGAAGGCGCCAACGGTAGAATAAAGATAATCCAAGGTTATAGGTGATCTCGTCCTGTGGCTCAGAAGATCCCGGAAGTTTTGCGTCACTTCCGGCTGATATGTTTCCGGTAGGACGTCGCCGTTGAGCTTTGACCCGGGAAGCACAGCATGGCGGGAAAGAAACGTAGCAGTTGCGTCTTTGGCATGGCGGTGTAGCTGTATGATCCCGTGACGATCGTAGCATCCCATCAACCAGAGATCGGTATGGAGTCTGAGGCTCCCCCCAACGCCGGTGCTGTAAAGTTCGTGGATTTGTTCTCGAGGCGGCAGCCATGGTTTTACATTCACACTGGGTATTAGTAGAGTCTCGTTTCTGCTGTTTGTTCTCTTCGGCGCCGTGCCGCGATGCCGCCGTGCCGCGATGCCGCTTTGCCGAGCTCTGTTCTCTGTTGTATTTGTCCATTGCTCCAAGGGAAGGAGAGAATTTTTGTAACCAATGAAGATAACATGAAAATAATTTGTATCCTCCGTAACATGTGCAAAATAGAGAAAAATACTGAAAAACTTTATGTAGGAATGCGGCAAAGGCATCTGTAAAAAGAAGAGAGAAAGCGGTGAGATCCCGACAGGAACGTCGCACATGTACAGTGCAGGTCAGTCAGGTTCCGGCAGGAATGTGTGGTACATGTAGGGTTTAGGATCGGTGAGCTCTCGGAAGGAACATGCGCTGAGGTACATGTAGGGTTTAGGATCGGTGAGCTCTTGTAAGGAACGTGCGCTGAGGTACATGTAGGGTTTATGATCGGTGAGCTCTCGGTAGGAACGTGCGCTGAGGTACATGTAGGGTTTAGGATCGGTGAGCTCTCGGAAGGAACATGCGCTGAGGTACATGTAGGGTTTAGGATCGGTGAGCTCTCGGTAGGAACGTGCGCTGAGGTACATGTAGGGTTTAGGATCGTGAGTCTCAGAAGGAACGTGCGCTGAGGTACATGTAGGGTTTAGGATCGGTGAGTCTCGGAAGGAACGTGCGCTGAGGTACATGTAGGGTTTAGGATCGGTGAGTCTCGGAAGGAACGTGCGCTGAGGTACATGTAGGGTTTAGGATCGGTGAGCTCTCGGAAGGAACGTGCGCTGAGGTACATGTAGGGTTTAGGATCGGTGAGCTCTCGGAAGGAACGTGCGCTGAGGTACATGTAGGGTTTAGGATCGGTGAGCTCTCGGAAGGAACGTGCGCTGAGGTACATGTAGGGTTTAGGATCGGTGAGCTCTCGGAAGGAACGTGCGCTGAGGTACATGTAGGGTTTAGGATCGTGAGCTCTCGGTAGGAACGTGCGCTGAGGTACATGTAGGTTTAGGATCAGTGAGCTCTCGGGAGGAACGTGCGCTGAGGTACATGTAGGGTTTAGGATCGGTGAGCTCTCGGAAGGAACGTGCCTGAGGTACATGTAGGGTTTAGGATCGGTGAGCTCTCGGAAGGAACGTGCCTGAGGTACATGTAGGGTTTAGGATCGGTGAGCTCTCGGAAGGAACGTGCGCTGAGGTACATGTAGGGTTTAGGATCGGTGAGCTCTCGGTAGGAACTGCGCTGAGGTACATGTAGGGTTTAGGATCGGTGAGCTCTCGGTAAGGAACATGCGCTGAGGTACATGTAGGGTTTAGGATCGTGAGCTCTCGGTAGGAACGTGCGCTGAGGTACATGTAGGGTTTAGGATCGGTGAGCTCTCGAAAGGAACGTGCGCTGAGGTACATGTAGGGTTTAGGATCGGTGAGCTCTCGAGAACAGTGCGCTGAGGTACATGTAGGGTTTAGGATCGGTGAGCTCTTGGAAGGAACATGCACTGAGGTACATGTAGGGTTTAGGATCGGTGAGATCTCGGAAGGAACGTGCGCTGAGGTACATGTAGGGTTTAGGATCGGTGAGCTCTCGGTAGGAACGTGCGCTGAGGTACATGTAGGGTTTAGGATCGGGAGCTCTCGGTAGGAACGTGCGCTGAGGTACATGTAGGGTTTAGGATCGGTGAGCTCTCGGAAGGAACTGTGCGCTGAGGTACATGTAGGGTTTAGGATTGGTGAGCTCTCGTAGGAACGTGCGCTGAGGTAATGTAGGGTTAGGATCAGTGAGCTCTTGGAAGGAACGATGCACTGAGGTACATGTAGGGTTTAGGATCGGTGAGCTCTCGGTAAGGAACGTGCGCTGAGGTACATGTAGGGTTTAGGATCGGAGCTCTTCGGAAGGAACGTGCGCTGAGGTACATGTAGGGTTTAGGATCGGTGAGCTCTCGGAAGAAACGTGCGCTGAGGTACATGTAGGGTTTAGGATCGGTGAGCTCTCGGAGGAACGTGCGCTGAGGTACATGTAGGGTTTAGGATCGGTGAGCTCTCGGAGGAACGTGCGCTGAGGTACATGTAGGGTTTAGGATCGGTGAGCTCTCGGAGGAACGTGCGCTGAGGTACATGTAGGGTTTAGGATCGTGAGCTCTCAGAAGGAACGTGCGCTGAGGTACATGTAGGGTTTAGGATCGGTGAGTCTCGGAAGGAACGTGCGCTGAGGATACATGTAGGGTTTAGGATCGGTGAGCTCTCGGAAGGAACGTGCGCTGAGGTACATGTAGGGTTTAGGATCGGTGAGCTCTATCGGAAGGAACGTGCGCTGAGGTACATGTAGGGTTTAGGATCGTGGAGCTCGAAGGAACGTGCGCTGAGGTACATGTAGGGTTTAGGATCGGTGAGCTCTCGGAAGGAACTGCGCTGAGGTACATGTAGGGTTTAGGATCGGTGAGCTCTCGGTAGGAACGTGCGCTGAGGTACATGTAGGGTTTATGATCGGTGAGCTCTCGGAAGGAACAGTGCGCTGAGGTACATGTAGGTTTAGGATTGGTGAAGTCTCGGTAGGAACGTGCGCTGAGGTCATGTAGGGGTTTAGGATTGGTGAGTCTCGGAAGAACATGGCTTGAGGTACATGTAGGGTTTAGGATCGGTGAGTCCTGAAGGAACGTGGTTGGGTACATGTAGGGTTTAGGATCGGTGGGTCATGACAGGAAAGAAGGCGTGAGGTAGAATGTAGGGTTTAGGATCGTGAGCTCTCGGAGGAACTGTGCGCTGAGGTACATTAGGGTTTAGGATCGGTGAGCTCTCGCAGAAACGTTGCGCTAGGACATGTAGGGTTTAGGATCGGTGAGGTCACTCGGAGTGCGTTGGTGATGTACATGTAGGGTTTAGAGAATGGAGCCCTCGGAGGAACGTGCGCTGAGGTAATGTACAGTAGGTTTTAGTTGCGAGGTCTCTCGGAATGGAAGTGCGACTGGGTACATGTAGGGCCTGATAGGATTAGGTCCTGGAAGGAAACATGTGCTGAGGTAATGTAGGTTAAGATCGGTGAGTCTGGAAGGAATGTGCCCCTGGTTAGTATATGTAGGGTTTAGGATCAGTGAGCTCTTGGAGGAAGTGGTAGGTACATATAGGGTTAGGATCGGTGAGCTCCCGGCAGGAAAGTGCGCTGAAGTGTACATGTAGTGTTTAGGCTGATGGGGTCCCGGTAGGAGCATGTGACGTGCTGTGGTACATGTAGTTTTAGGTTGATGAGGCCCGGTAGGACATGTACTGTGGTACATGTAGAGTCTAACATCTGTGAGGTCCTGACAGGAATGTGCACTGCGTTGCGGTACATGTAGGGTTTAGGATCATTGAGGTCCGGCATGGAACGTGTGCTGTACTGTGGTATATATATGGTTTAAGATCAGTGAGGACCCGGCAGGAACGTGCGTTGTCTATGGTACATGTAGGGTTTAGGAAGGTGAGGACCTGGCGGGAACGTGCGTTGTACTTGGTACATGTACGGGTTTAGGATCAGTGAGGACCTGGCAGGAACATGCGTTGTACTATGGTACATGTAGGGTTTAGGATCGGTGAGGACCTGGCGGAACCTGCGTTGTGCTGTGGTACATGTAGGGTTTAGGATTGTTGAGGTCCATCAGGAATGTGTGCTTTGCTGTGGTACATGTAAGGCATTTAGGTCGGTAAGGACCGGTGGGGAAAATGTGCTGTGGCACTTGTAAGTCTAAGATTGTAGATGGTCCTGGCAGGGTAACGTCACTGGTTGCGTGGTACATTGTAGGGTTTAGGATCATTGAGGTTACCATCAGGAACATTTGCTGTGCTGTGGTATATGTAGGGTTTAGTATTAGTCGAAACCTGACAGAAACGTGTGTTATACTATGGTACATTGCAGGGTTAAGGGTCGTTGAGGTTCCATCAGGAACATGCGTTGTACTGTGGTACATGTAGGTTTAGAATCGGTGAGGACCTGGCAGGAACGTGCGTCTGTACTGTGGTACATGTAGGGTTTAGGATTAGTAAGGACCTGGCAGGAACGTGCGTTGTGCTGTGGTACATGCAAGATTTAGGATCGGTGTGGACCTGGCAGGGAACGTGTGATGTGCTGTGGTACATGCAGGATTTAGGATCGGTGAGGACCTGGCGGGAACGTGCGTGTGCTGTGGTACATGTAGGGTTTAGGATCGGTGAGGACCTGGCGGGAACGTGCGTGTTGTGCTTGGTACATGTGGGGTTTAAGGATCAGTAAGGACCTTGCAGGAACGTGCGTTGCGATGTAGGGTGTATTTGGGAACTTATAAATGTTTGCAAGTGAAAAAAACCTGCACAGGAAGAAGCAAAGAAAACCAGATCTTACAATCGGACCTTACCACATGAGCAAAATCCCAGCTGGAACCAGAAACAATGTGCAGATCCAGGATACTCGGACCGCCGTTGATCCGACTGTAGGTTCTGGGTCAAATGGTTTGGTGGCTGGAGGGCCACATAAGTCGTCGTGGTTGTGGTTGTGATTGTCGTTGTCGTCTCTGAAAGGAAGATGTGAAACTCGTTATAAAAATTATACAAATCTACACTCCTCAATCATAAGATTACAGCCCCGAGGGACGTGGTGAATGATGGATACCACAATGAATAGACGAATCACTGATCAGACCAATCACTGATGAGATCAATCACTGAGCAGACTCATAGCACTGACCAGGCCAATCACTGACCAGGACCAATCACTGAGCAGACCAATCACTGAGCAGACCAATCACTGAGCAGATCAATCACTGAGCAGATCAATCACTGAAGAAACAATCACTGATGAGATCATCACTATCAGACCAACACATAAGATCAGCCAATCACTGAGTCAGCCAATCACTGATCAGACCAATCACTGAGCAGACACAATCACTGAGCAGACCAATCACTGAGCAGACCAATCACTGAGCAGATCAATCACTGAGCAGATCTATCACTGAGCAGATCTATCACTGAGCAGATCAATCACTGAATAGACCAATCACTGATGCAGACCAATCACTGATCAGACCAATCACTGAGCAGATCTATCACTGAGCAGATCAATCACTGATCAGACCAATCACTGAGCAGACCAATCACTGAGCAGACCAATCACTGATAGACCAATCATGATCAGACCAATCACTGAGCAGATCAATACTGATGAGACCAATCACTGAGCAGACCAATCACTGAGCAGACCAATCACTGAGCAGACCAAATCCTGACCAGATCAACACAGAGCAGAACTAATCACTGAGCAGACCTAATCAGACTGAAGTCATGAATCAATCACTGATCAGACCAATCCTGATCAGACCAATCACTGACAGACCAATCACTGAGAGACCAATCACTGAGCAGACCAATCACTGATCAGAACCAATCACTGAGCAGACCAATCACTGAGCAGACCAATCACTGATGAGATCAATCACTGATCAGACCAATCACTGAGCAGACCAATCATGAGCAGATCAATCACTGAGCAGACCAATCACTGAGCAGACCAATCACTGAGCAGATCAATCACTGACAGATCAATCACTGAGCAGACAATCACTGAGCAGACCAATCACTGAGCAGATCAATCACTGAGCAGACCAATCACTGATCAGACCAATCACTGATCAGACCAATCACTGATCAGACCAATCACTGATAACCAATCAGAGCAGACAATCACTGAGCAGACAATCACTGAGCAGATCAATCACTGAGCAGATCAATCACTGAATGAGACCAATCACTGAGCAGATCAATCACTGATGAGACCAACACTGAGCAGACCAATCACTGAGCAGACCAATCACTGAGCAGACCAATCACTGAGCAGAGCAATCACTGAAGACCAATCACTGAGCAGACCAATCACTGAGCAGACCAATCACTGAGCAGACCAATCACTGAGCAGATCAATCACTGATAGACCAATCACTGAGCAGACCAATCACTGAGCAGATCAATCACTGATCAGACCAATCACTGAGCAGACCAATCACTGACCAGATCAATCACTGACAGACCAAGCACTGAGCAGATCAATCACTGAGGACAATCATGAGCAGACCAATCACTGATGAGACCAATCACTGACAGACCAATCACTGAGCAGACCAATCACTGATCAGACCAATCACTGATGCAGACCAATCACTGACCAGCCAATCACTGAGCAGATCAATCACTGAGCAAACCAATCACTGAGAGATCAATCACTGAGAGACCAATCAAGCAGATCAGACCAATTTACTGAGCAGACCAATCACTGAGCAGACCAATCACTGATAGACCAATCATTGAGCAGATCAATCACTGAGAGACCAATCACTGAGCAGACCAATCACTGAGCAGACCAATCACTGAGCAGATCAACACTGACAGACCAATCACTGGGCAGACCAATCACTGATCAGACCAATCACTGAGCAGACCAATCACTGAGCAGGCCAATCACTGAGCAGACCAATCACTGAGCAGACCAGTCACTGAGCAGACCAGTCACTGAGCAGACCAGTCACTGAGCAGACCAATCACTGGGCAGACCAATCACTGAGCAGACCAACCACTGAGCAGACCAACCACTGAGCAGACCAATCACTGAGCAGACCAATCACTGAGCAGACCAATCACTGAGCAGACCAATCAATGAGCAGACCAATCACTGAGCAGACCAATCACTGAGCAGACCAACCACTGAGCAGACCAATCACTAAGCAGACTAATCACTGATGAGACCAATCACTGAGCAGATCAATTACTGATGAGATCAATCACTGAGCAGACCAAGCACTGGGCAGATCAATCACTGAGCAGACCAATCACTGATGAGATCAATCACTGAGCAGACCAGCCACTGAGCAGACCAATCACTGAGCAGACCAACCACTGAGCAGACCAATCACTGAGCAGACCAATCACTGACGAGACCAATCACAATGTTGCGATGACCAATTAGATACATTATATGTGACATTTGTCACTGTTGCTATTTAGTTGTGATGTTTCCTTTCTTCTCTGATGACGTCACATGTGATGAATGTTAATGATGGCGGACGCTGAGCCGCGGCTAATGACTCCATAGTGCGGCCGCGTTCTTCTGTACACCGTATATACAATAATCCACCAGCCGCACTCTATAAATAACAGGCCTGTATGTGGAGTCGCCCATCTGTACGCGCCATTCATCCTCATTTATAAGGAGACGTCACATCCCACATCCCGTCAGTCACGTCTTCGCGGCATAATTCATACTGTAATGGTGGGTTTACACGCCACGATATCGTTTCGATATCGCAACTCAATGGCGCGGGAGCGCGCAATTAGTGCACGTTTCACCCGCATCGCATTGACTGTTTAGACGCTGCGATATCGTAATACAACGTCCGTGCGATGTCTCCGCCTCCCAATCCAGGATCGCATAGTTAACATGGGAGTGAATGGGTGACGTATCAAATCGCATCGTAATTGGGTGTTTACACAGCACGATCTGGCTTCAATCGCTATGCAATATCGGGGCATTGAATAGCACGCTCATTCGATCCCCGATATCGCATTGACATCGTTCCTGCATCGCATTGGACGTTCACACCATACAACGCAGGCACGATATCGGGTCCAACGATTGAACCACGTGACTTTTGATTGAAATTGTACTGCGATATCGCGACGTGTAAACCCGCCATTATTCCGCTTCCTCCACTCCTGGGCCAGAGCGCACATTCTGCTCCAAATAACAGCATTTTCCCCATCGGCCCGGAGTCAATTATGGGGGAGCGCTGATGATAATTATGATCTATGGCTTGTTAATGCTCCAGCCCCTCAGTGAGCAGCTGCCGGACGGGAACCTGCGGCTTGTGAAAGGACGTGTCTTGTGATGTCATGTCAACGAGACGGCACGAAACGCCGACACAAAAGGAACAGTGTCACAATATGTCATACTCCAAAATATCCTGGGACAGCCCGAGGGGGGTGCAGTCATCAGAGGAGCGATACAATGTAACGGAACAACGTGCAACATGGAGGAAATAAACTGCCCCATGTCTTCAACGGTGTAGAATCTTCTTCCATATTGCTCCCACAGTGTATAACCTCCAGCCCCACCGCTCCCCCAGTGTATAACCTCCTGCTCCACCGCTCCCCCAGTGTATAACCTCCGGCCCCACCGCTCCCCCAGTGTGTAAACTCCAGCCCCACCGCTCCCCCAGTGTATAACCTCCGGCCCCACCGCTCCCCCAGTGTATAACCTCCGGCCCCACCGCTCCCTCAGTGTATAACCTCCGGCCCCACCGCTCCCCCAGTGTATAACCTCTTGCTCCACCGCTCCCCCAGTGTATAACCTCTTGCTCCACCGCTCCCCAGTGTATAACCTCCTGCTCCACCGCTCCCCCAGTGTATAACCTCAGGCCCCACCACTCCCCCAGTGTATAACCTCCGGCCCCACCACTCCCCCAGTGTATAACCTCCGGCCACACCGCTCCCCCAGTGTATAACCTCCGGCCACACCGCTCCCCCAGTGTATAACCTCCAGCCCCACCGCTCCCCCAGTGTATAACCTCCGGCCCCACCGCTCCCCCAGTGTGTAACCTCCGGCCCCACCGCTCCCCCAGTGTGTAACCTCTGGACCCACCGCTCCCCCAGTGTATAACCTCCTGCTCCACCGCTCCCCCAGTGTATAACCTCCGGCCCCACCGCTCCCCCAGTGTATAACCTCCGGCCCCACCGCTCCCCCAGTGTATAACCTCCGGCCCCACCGCTCCCCCAGTGTATAACCTCCGGCCCCACCGCTCCCCCCGTGTATAACCTCCGGCCCCACCGCTCCCCCAGTGTATAACCTCCGGCCCCACCGCTCCCCCAGTGTATAACCTCCAGCCCCACCGCTCCCCCAGTGTATAACCTCCAGCCTCACCACTCCCCCAGTGTATAACCTCCTGCTCCACCGCTCCCCCAGTGTATAACCTCCGGCCCCACCGCTCCCCCAGTGTATAACCTCCGGCCCCACCGCTCCCCCAGTGTATAACCTCCGGCCCCACCGCTCCCCCAGTGTATAACCTCCGGCCCCACCGCTCCCCCCGTGTATAACCTCCGGCCCCACCGCTCCCCCAGTGTATAACCTCCGGCCCCACCGCTCCCCCAGTGTATAACCTCCAGCCCCACCGCTCCCCCAGTGTATAACCTCCAGCCTCACCGCTCCCCCAGTGTATAACCTCCGGCCACACCGCTCCCCCAGTGTATAACTTCCGGCCCCACCGCTCCCCCAGTGTATAACCTCCAGCCACACCGCTCCCCCAGTGTATAACCTCCGGCCCCACAGCTCCCCCAGTGTATAACCTCCGGCCCCACCGCTCCCCCAGTGTATAACCTCCAGCCACACCGCTCCCCCAGTGTATAACCTTCAGCCCCACCGCTCCCCCAGTGTATAACCTCCAGCCACACCGCTCCCCCAGTGTATAACCTCCGGCCACACCGCTCCCCAGTGTATAACCTCCAGCCCCACCGCTCCCCCAGTGTATAACCTCCGGCCCCACCGCTCCCCAGTGTATAACTTCCGGCCCCACCGCTCCCCCAATGTATAACTTCCAGCCACACCGCTCCCCCAGTGTATAACCTCTGGACCCACCGCTCCCCCAGTGTATAACCTCCTGCCACCCCGCTCCCCCAGTGTATAACCTCCAGCCCCACCGCTCCCCCAGTGTATAACCTCCGGCCCCACCGCTCCCCCAGTGTATAACCTCCTGCTCCACCGCTCCCCCAGTGTATAACCTCTGGCCCCACCGCTCCCCCAGTATATAACCTCTGGACCCACCGCTCCCCCAGTGTATAACCTCTGGACCCACCGCTCCCCCAGTGTATAACCTCCTGCCACCCCGCTCCCCCAGTGTTATAACCTCCGGCCCCACCGCTCCCCCAGTGTATAACCTCCGGCCCCACCGCTCCCCCAGTGTATAACCTCCGGCCCCCCGGTATGCCGTCTTGTATTTTCGGTACATTTTAGGTTTTGTTGAGGTCTGGGAACTTGCTATCAACCTTATGGAGAGAGCGAAGTAGGTGAGGAGATTGTAAGCCACTTCCCTCCTCTCAGATATATGCATATATGCAAATTTGCACTTCACTAAGGAAGTTGAGAAACTCCAGTGCCACATTTAAGCAGCTCCTCAAAGTCATAATCGCTTTCCTACAAGCTTTTAATATAACTAAGGGATTTGTGGCAGATCAGAACCCCAAACTACAAACGCTGCGTTTCGGGGTACCTGCTCCTCATCAGTGTAGTGTGTGGGATATTCTGATCTGGCAGAGTGAGTGGGCTAAGACAAGGTCTGGGAACTTGCTCTCAACCTTATGGAGACAGCGAAGTAGGTGAGGAGATTGTAAGCCACTTCCCTCCTCTCAGATATATGCATTAAATGTGGCACGGGAGTTTCTCAACTTCCTTAGTGAAGTGCAAATTTGCATATATGCATATATCTGAGAGGAGGGAAGTGGCTTACAATCTCCTCACCTACTTCGCTCTCTCCATAAGGTAGATAGCAAGTTCCCAGACCTTGTCTTAGCCCACTCACTCTGCCAGATCAGAATATCCCACACACTACACTGATGAGGGGCAGGTACCCCGAAACGCAGCGTCTGTAGTTTGGGGTTCTGATCTGCCACAAATCCCTTAGTTATATTAAAAGCTTGTAGGAAAGCGATTATGACTTTGAGGAGCTGCTTAAATGTGGCACTGGAGTTTCGCAACTTCCTTAGTGAAGTGCAAATTTGCATATATAGGTTTTGTTGATGAAGTTATGGCTTCTTATTGGGAATAAGCGGCTTCTCATGCAATGATTTGCACCGATTTGAACCATTGTGATCATTTTGCACCTTTTCGCCTTGGTGAAGGTTTGGCGGTCGGTAGATCACACGGGTTATAAATTTGCCCCCTTGTATCCTGACGAGACCCCGATGGTTCCCAGCGAGGAGGTCACCGGAGTCGGTAAAAGCCTTTTTTCCACATTTCTTACATCTGAAGACGGGAAACATCTGCGATACGGGGGGGGGGGGAATGTTCGTCTTGGGAGGTGCTACCCTGCGATGTCTCAGCCTACACGTGATGCCATCACAGGGTTAAGTGGTCTGCTCCATGTGAGGGGCTTTCATTATTTGCTCATTAGGCTTTAATTACTCTAATACACAGGACATGGAGGTCAGCGGTCTCCCCCCCCTCCCCAAGGTGGAGGCTTTAATGATATCCTGATGGGGGAGGGGGGAGAGGCCGCGCGGCGCAGACATCACTTTGATGTGGAGTATTAATAATTAGAATATAATACATAATGTTTATGGGGCCGTCACATAGCGAGGGCCCCGAGGGTGGAAGGAGCAGGAGGAGCAGAATTTATTATACACAAATAACTGGGATCGCGTTCCCACCGCCGCACACGTCCCATCTGTTCCCTTCTTGATACATGACATCCCCGACCATCATCTCTCTACTAAGTGCAACCAGGGTCTGATCAGAGACATATGTTCCTCCATGGCCCGATCCAGATCACCAGACGTGGTCTAATGCTCAACGCTCACATCACCTACAGGCCGGGAAAGTACCGAGGCCACAGCCCCTGCGGAACCTCAGGGGCCCACCGGAAAAAAGGACCCAACCGCAAATCCAGGCTCCTCAGCCGGAGGAGGACATACAGGAGGAGGTCCGAGCTCAAGGCACGAGATGAACATGGTGGAGAAGGCCTGAGGGATGGGAGGAGAGAGGAAAAGAGGGAAGAAAAGAGGAGGAGATGAAAAAAAGAGAGAAGAGGGGAAAAGAGAAGAGGGAAGAAATGAGGAGGAGATGAAAAAAAGAGAGAAGAGGGGAAAAGAGAGGAGAGGGGAAAAGAGAGAAAGGGGAAAAGAGAGGAGGAGATGAAAAGAAGAGAGAGAAAGAGAGAGGGGGAAAAGAGAGAAGAGGGGAAAAGAGAGGAGGGATGAAAAAGAGAGAAGAGGGGAAAAGAGAGGAGGAGATGAAAATAGAGAGAAGAGGGAAAAGAGAGGAGGAGATGAAAAAAGTGAGATAAAGAGAGAAGAAAAGAGGAGAGGAGAGGAAAAAATAGGAGAGGAAAAAAGAGAGGAGAAGAGTGGAAGAAACAGGATTGGAAAAAAGAGAAGAGGGAAGAAAAGAGGAGGAGATGAAAAAAAAGAGAAGAGGGGAAAAGAGAGGAGGAGATGAAAAAAAGAGAGAAGAGGGGAAAAGAGAGGAGGAGAGAAAAAAGAGAGATGAGGGGAAAAGAGAGGAGGAGATGACAAAAGAGAGAAGAGGGAAAAGAGTAGAAGAGGGGAAAAGAGAGGAGGAGATGAAAAAAGAAAGAGAGGGGGGAAAAAGTGAGAAAAGGGGAAAAGAGGAGAGGAGAGAAAAAAGAGAGAAGAGGGAAAAGAGAGGAGGAGAGTGAAAAAAAGTGAATAAAGAGAGGAAAAAGAGGAGGAGATGAAAAAACAGAGAAGAGGGGAAAAGAGAGGAGGAGATAGAAAAAACAGAGAAGAGGGGAAAAGAGAGGAGGAGATGAAAAAAGAGAGAAGAGGGAAAAGAGAGGAGGAGATGAAAAAAGAGAAGACGGGAAAAGAGAGGAGGAGATGAAAAAAAGAGAAGACGGGAAAAGAGAGGAGGAGATGAAAAAAGAGAAGAGGGGAAAAGAGAGGAGGAGATGAAAAAAGAGAGAAGAGGGGAAAAGAGAGAGGAGATGAAAAAAGTGGGATAAAGAAAGAAGAAAAGAGAAGAGGGGAGAGAGAGGAAAAGAGAGAAGAGAGAGTGGAAAAAAAAGAGGAGAGGAAAAAAGAGAACAGGGGACAGGAAAAAAGAGATGAGGAAAAAGTGAGATAAAGAGAGAAGAAAAGAGAGAGGAGAGGAGAGGAAAAAAGAGAGAGAAGAGGGGAAAAGAGAGGAGGAGCTGAAAAAAGTGAGGTGAAGAGTGGAAAAAAGAGGAGAGGAAATAAGAGAGAAGAGGGAAAAGAGGAGGATGGGAAAGGAAAAAAGAGGAGAGGAAAAAAAGAGAAGAGAAGAAGGGAGAAAAGAAGGAGAAAAATGAAGAGAAGAGGAAAGGAGAAAAGAAGAGGGAAGAGAAAAGAAAAGAAGGGAGTAAAGAAGAGGAGAGGAGAATAGTGAAGAGGAGAACTGAAGTGAGAAAAGTGGAAGAGAAAAGAAGAAGAGAGGATAAAAGAGAAGAAAAGAGGAGAGAAAAGGAGAGGAGAGAAAGAAGAGGGGTAAAAGAAGAGAAGAGGAGAAAAGTGAGGAGAGGAGAAAAGAAGTGAGAAAAGGAGAGAAGAAAAAAAGAGGAGGCGAGAAAAGGGGAGAGGAAAAAGGGGCCGCGTGAGATAAGAGTAGAGGGAAATGAGAAAAGAGAAAAGAAGAGGAGATTAGCTAAGAAGTTAAAAATGGAGAGAAGAAGAGGAGGGGAGAGGAGAAATTAAGTGTGAAAAGGAGAGAGGAAAAAGGGCATAAAAGAAGAGTCCAGAAGGGGTGACAAGACAGGGTGGGAGACAAGAGTTATGTGATATAAGAAGAGAGGAAGAAAAGAGGAGAGAACATCAGAGAAGAGGAAAATAGAAGAGAGTAAATAATAGGAGACAAGATGAAAAAGAAAAAAGGGAAGAGAAGACAGAGAAAAAAAGATGAGACGAGGAGATAAAAAACAGGAAGTGAAGAGATGAGAAAAGAAGGGAAGAGAATAGTATGGGAAGAAGACGATGGTAAAAAGAAAAGAAGGGAAAGAGGAGGAATATGAGAGAACAGGAGACAGGAGGAGAAAAGAGGAGAGGAGAAAGAAAGACAATAACATGAGAGAAGATGAGAAAATAGCAGAAAAAAATAGGAGATGAAAAAGAAAAAAGAAAAGAGGAGAAAACAGAAGAATATAAGGAACTATAGCAGAGAAGAAGGAAGAACAGGAGGAGAAAGAGAAGAGGAGTAAGAGAAGAGGGGAAAGAATGGAGGAAAGTGGGAAATACAGGAAGGGTGCGGCTGCCCATGGAGATACATGGAGGAGGTCCAGGGACATCCCAAGTCAGGGGGTCATCACCCATCCCTGTCAGTGGCTCTACATCATCTGATGTCCGTCACTAGGTTTAGGCTGGTGTCACACTATCGTTCTTTAATCTGTGAGGCTTCAGAGAAAATCTGCAATTGTAAAACCTGTAGTGTGAAACTCTATGGAGGAGTCCTGGAGAGCTGGTCTCCCCCAGGAACTGAGGGTCACGTGTCCCCATCTATACCTGGTACAGATACAGTGAAGGAAATAAGTATTTGATCCCTTGCTGATTTTGTCATTTGCCCACTGACACAGATATGAATAGTCAGTAATTTTAAGGGTCGGTTAATTTTAACAGTGAGAGATAGAATATCAATAATAAAATCCAGAAAATCACAATGTCTAAATTATATAAATTCAGTTGCTTTTTGTAAAAATAAGTATTTGATCCCTCTGGCAAACAAGACTTAACACTTGGTGGTAAACCCTTGTTGGCAGCACAGCAGTCAGACCTTTCTTGTAGTTGATGATGAGGTTTGATGTCAGGAGGGATTTTGCTCCATTCCTCTTTGCAGATCATCTGTCAATCATTAAGATTTGGAGGCTGTCACTTGGTTTCTTGGAGCTTCAGCTCCTCCATATGTTTTCTATGGATTAAGGTCTGGAGACTGGCTAGGCCACTCCATCACCTTAGTGGACTTCTTTTTAGCCACTCCTTTGTTGCCTTGGCTGTATGTTTTGGGTCATTATTGTGCTGGAAGACCCAGCCATGACCCATTTTTAATGTCCAGGTGGAGGGAAGGAGCTATCACTCAGGATTTTACAGTACATGGTTCCACCAATTGTCCCATTGATGCGGTGATGTCATCCTGTGCCCTTAGCAGAGAAACATCCCCAACACGTAATGTTCTCCCCACCATGCCTGACTGTGGGGATGGTGTTCTTTGGGCACAGGCAGCATTTCTCTTCCTCCAAACACAGTGAGTTGAGTTAATGCCAAAGAGGTCAATATTTGTCTCCTTCTCCACACTTCATCTCACAATCACCAAGGTGTCATTGGTGACTTCAGACGGGGGCAATGTAGCCTTCTGGAGCAGGGGGACTTTGCCGCTCTGCAGGACTTTAATCCATTACGGTGTAATGTGTTACCAATGGTTTTCTTGGCGACAGTGGTCCCAGCTGCTTTGAGATCATTAACAAGTTCCCCCCGTGTAGTTTTAGGCTGATCTCACCCCTTCCTCATGATCCTGGATACCCCACGAGGTGAGATTTTCCATGGAGCCCCAGATCGATGTGAATTGACTTCATTTGTATTTCTTCCTTTTTCTTCCTATTGCACCCACAGCTGTCTCTTCTCCCCCAGCTTGGTCTTCCTTTTGGTCTTGTAGCACATTCCAGCCTTGCGCAGGTCTAGGATCTTTTCCCTGACATCCTTACAAAGCTCTGTGCTCTTCCCATGTTGTAGAGGTTACAGGTGACTGATTCATTGTGTGGACAGGAGTCTTTATACAGGTGACAATGTAACACAGCTGTGTGTAATGCAGGGAAACAGGGGATTAGGAGCGATAACTGCTCTGTAGGAGTCAGAACTCCTAATGGTTGGGAGGGGATCAAATACTTATTTCTTACAAATACATTTATATAATTTAGACAATGTGATTTTCTGGATTTTATTTTTGCTATTCTATCGCTCACTGTTAAAACTACCGACCCTAAAAATAGACTGTTCATGGGCTTTGTCAGTGGGCAACGTTACAAAATTAGCAAGGGATCAAATACTTATTTCCCCCACTGTTCATCATGATATGGTACCAGCTGCTCTGTACAATGGTCTGTCCTCTAGTCCTGGTCTGCCCAGCACTGTGCTTATATCACCTTTTTCTAGACCATCTAGAGCTGTAGATGAACCCTCTCTGGTCTCCATGTCTCTGACCCACCTGTTTTCTGGGCTTCTGTTGTGATGTACTTGGGCTCCTCTGTCCACGGCGTGGCATGAGCAGCCACACTCCAGTCACTCCAGGTGCCAATCTCGTAGTCTTTGGCGGCCACTTGGATTATGTACTCCTTACCGGCGTATGCGTCAGTAATGGTGTGCGACGTCCCATCGGATAATTCTACCTGTACAGAAAGATAACAGGAGAGTCACCAACACAGGAGAGTCACTGACACAGGATAGTTACTGACACAGGAGAGTTACCATAACTGGAGAGTCACCATACTGGATCACAACACAGGAGAGTCACCATAAAATGGAGAGTCACAACACAGGAGAGTCACCAAACTGGAGAGTCACAACACAGGAGATCACAACACAGCAGAGTCACTAACACAGGAGAGTCACCATAACAGTAGTGTTATCCGACACAGTAGAGTCCCAATACAGGAGAGTCACAACAAGGACTCACGACACAGGAGAGTCACGACACAGGAGAGTCACCGACATAGAGAGTCACCATAACTGGAGAGTCACCAACACAGGAGAGTCGCAACACAGGAGAGTCATCAACACAGGAGAGTCATCAACACAGCAGAGTCCGCTAAACGGAGAGTCACCATAAAAGGGTGTCACGACACAGTAGAGTCACAATACAGGAGAGTCACCATAACAGGAGTTCACCGACACAGTAGAGTCACCAATACAGGAGAGTCACCAACACAAGAGACTCACCGAACACAGGAGAGTCACCATAACAGGAGAGTCACACACAGTAGAGTCACACATACAGGAGAGTCACCACACAGGAGATCACCGACACAGGAGAGTCACCGACACAGGAGAGTCACCACACAGGAGATTCACAAACAGGAGAGTCACCAAACAGGAGAGTCACCAACAAGGAGAGTCACCGACACAGTAGAGTCACCAATACAGGAGAGTCACAACACAAAGGGGATCACCGAACAGGAGAGTCACCGACACAGGAGATTCACCATAACAGGAGAGTCACCATAACGGAGAGTCACATAACAGGAGAGTCACCACACAGGAGAGTCACCATAACTGGAGAGTCACCAACACAGGAGAGTCATCAACACAGCAGAAGTAGTAGTATATTCTTGTACATAGGGGGGCAGTATTATAGTAGTTATATTCTTGTACATAGGAGCAGTATTATAGTAGTTATATTCTTGTACATAGGAGCAGTATTATAGTAGTTATATTCTTGTACATAGGGGGGCAGTATTATAGTAGTTATATTCTTGTACATAGGAGCAGTATTATAGTAGTTATATTCTTGTATATAGGGGCAGTATTATAGTAGTTATATTCTTGTATATAGGAGTAGTATTATAGTAGTTATATTCTTGTATATAGGAGCAGTATTATAGTAGTTATATTCTTGTACATAGGGGCAGTATTATAGTAGTTATATTCTTGTATATAGGAGTAGTATTATAGTAGTTATATTCTTGTACATAGGGGCAGTATTATAGTAGTTATATTCTTGTATATAGGAGTAGTATTATAGTAGTTATATTCTTGTACATAGGGGCAGTATTATAGTAGTTATATTCTTGTATATAGGGGCAGTATTATAGTAGTTATATTCTTGTATATAGGAGTAGTATTATAGTAGTTATATTCTTGTACATAGGGGCAGTATTATAGTAGTTATATTCTTGTATATATGAGCAGTATTATAGTAGTTATAGTCTTGTACATAGGAGCAGTATTATAGTAGTTATATTCTTGTATATAGGAGCAGTATTATAGTAGTTATATTCTTGTATATAGGAGTAGTATTATAGTAGTTATATTCTTGTATATAGGGGCAGTATTATAGTAGTTATATTTTTTGTATGTAGGAGCAGTATTATAGTAGTTATATTCTTGTATATAGGGGCAGTATTATAGTAGTTATATTCTTGTATATAGGAGTAGTATTATAGTAGTTATATTCTTGTATATAGGGGCAGTATTATAGTAGTTATATTTTTGTATGTAGGAGCAGTATTATAGTAGTTATATTCTTGTATATAGGGGCAGTATTATAGTAGTTATATTCTTGTACATAGGAGCAGTATTATAGTAGTTATATTCTTGTACATAGGGAGCAGTATTATAGTAGTTATATTCTTGTACATAGGGGCAGTATTATAGTAGTTATATTCTTGTATATAGGAGCAGTATTATAGTAGTTATATTCTTGTATATAGGGGCAGTATTATAGTAGTTATATTCTTGTACATAGGAGCAGTATTATAGTAGTTATATTCTTGTATATAGGGGCAGTATTATAGTAGTTATATTCTTGTACATAGGGAGCAGTATTATAGTAGTTATATTCTTGTACATAGGAGCAGTATTATACCGTAGTAGTTATATTCTTGTACATAGGGGCAGTATTATAGTAGTTGTATTCTTGTACATAGGGGCAGTATTATAGTAGTTATATTCTTGTACATAGGGGGCAGTATTATAGTAGTTATATTCTTGTACATAGGAGCAGTATTATTGTAGTTACATTCTTGTATATAGGAGCAATTGTAGTTATATTCTGTATATAGGAGTATTATAGTAGTTTATTTTTCTACTATAGGGGCATATATAGGTTATATTTGTATAGGCTAGTTTTAGTAGTTATATTCTTGTATATAGGGCAGTATTATAGTAGTTATATTCTTGTATATAGGGGCGTATTATAGTAGTTATATTCTTGTATATAGGGCGTATTAGTAGTTATATTCTTATATAGGCAGTATTATAGTATTATATTCTTGTACTATAGGGACAGTATTATAGTAGTTATATTCTTGTATATAAGGGCAGTATTATAGTAGTTATATTCTTGCTATATAGGGAGCAGTATTATAGTAGTTATATTCTTGTACATAGGGCAGTATTATAGTAGTTATATTCTTGTACATATAGGAGCAGTATTATAGTAGTTATATTCTTGATATAGGAGGCAGTTTTATAGTAGTTATATTCTTGTATATAGGGCAGTATTATAGTAGTTATATTCTTGTACATAGGAGCAGTATTATAGTAGTTATATTCTTGTACTATAGGGGCAGTTATTATAGTAGTTATATTCTTGTATATAGGGCAGTATTATAGTAGTTATATTCTTGTAATAGGGCAGTATTAAGTAGTTAATTCTTATATAGGCAGATTATAGTGTTATATTCTTGTACATAGGGGCAGTATTATAGTAGTTATATTCTTGTATATAGGGAGCAGTATTATAGTAGTTATATTCTTGTATATAGGGGCAGTATTATAGTAGTTATATTCTTGTATATAGGGACAGTATTATAGTAGTTATATTCTTGTATACATAGGGCAGTATTATAGTAGTTATATTCTTGTATATAGGGAGCAGTATTATAGTAGTTATATTCTTGTATATAGGGGCAGTATTATAGTAGTTATATTCTTGTACATAGGAGCAGTATTATAGTAGTTATATTCTTGTATATAGGAGTAGTATTATAGTAGTTATATTCTTGTACATAGGGGCAGTATTATAGTAGTTATATTCTTGTATATAGGGGCAGTATTATAGTAGTTATATTCTTATATATAGGAGTAGTATTATAGTAGTTATATTCTTGTACATAGGGGCAGTATTATAGTAGTTATATTCTTGTATATATGAGCAGTATTATAGTAGTTATAGTCTTGTACATAGGAGCAGTATTATAGTAGTTATATTCTTGTATATAGGAGCAGTATTATAGTAGTTATATTCTTGTATATAGGAGTAGTATTATAGTAGTTATATTCTTGTATATAGGGGCAGTATTATAGTAGTTATATTTTGTATGTAGGAGCAGTATTATAGTAGTTATATTCTTGTATATAGGGGCAGTATTATAGTAGTTATATTCTTGTATATAGGAGTAGTATTATAGTAGTTATATTCTTGTATATAGGGGCAGTATTTATGTAGTTATATTTTTGTATGTAGGAGCAGTATTATAGTAGTTTATTTCTTGTATATAGGGGCAGTATTATAGTAGTTAATATTCTTGTACATAGGAGCAGTATTATAGTAGTTATATTCTTGTACATAGGGAGCAGTATTATAGTAGTTATATTCTTGTACATAGGGGCAGTATTATAGTAGTTATATTCTTGTATATAGGAGCAGTATTATAGTAGTTATATTCTTGTATATAGGGGCAGTATTATAGTAGTTATATTCTTGTACATAGGAGCAGTATTATAGTAGTTATATTCTTGTATATAGGGGCAGTATTATAGTAGTTATATTCTTGTACATAGGGAGCAGTATTATAGTAGTTATATTCTTGTACATAGGAGCAGTATTATACCGTAGTAGTTATATTCTTGTACATAGGGGCAGTATTATAGTAATTATATTCTTGTACATAGGGGACATTATTATAGTAGTTATATTCTTGCAAATAGGGGCAGTATTATAGTAGTTATATTTTTCTACATAGGGGCAGTATTATAGTAGTTACATTCTTCTACATAGGGGCCCTAGTCCCGGTTTGCCCCACTACAGCCTAACAAATAGTAGCGTCCCCGGCTTTAACCCCATCCTGGTCCATGGCCTCTAGCAAGGACTCCGAGTGTATGGACTTGATGTTAAAAAAGAAAACTCTGCCCCTGTCAGGCCCTGTTATCATCGGGCAATCCTAGCCAAAACCGTCAGTGGTAACCCCTGAACAGAAGCTGTGGCAGATCAGACTCTTAGTGGCCTGCCCTCACCAGAGGCCCTGGGAACAGTTGGTGGGGAGGGTCTACCACCACCCGAGACAGAAGACCCTGTTGACTCATGAGAGGAGGAGTGTGAGGAAGCTGTTTGTCCCTTAGAGATTGTAAGAGCCGCAGTGAGGGGGCGCACTACCTGGATGCCCTGTACCGAGTTGGTTGCCTATCAAGAGAGGACTCTAAGGTGCTTTCTCTGTTGGTTTTCAGACCAGGTCTCTAAGGTGAACCTCTGGAACCAGTTGCACTTTACCAAACCAGTTTGCACTTTCAAAAAGGTTGTTGCACTTAAATTAGACCTCAAAAACCATTGGCGAGGCCAAAGGAAGATGTCAAATATGGTCCAATATGGTCTTTGTGCCCTGTAGCCACGCCCAGGGACGAAGTTGAAAGATGGTTTGGGGCGGTAATCCACCAATGCACTACAAATGCTGTGAAGTGACGCACTGCACTTGCGTCGTTACAGAAGTTTGTTAAATGTTTTGCATTTCTTTCTATTTTTGTAACGTTTAATAAAATGTACCTTCCATAAAGGAAAGATGTTGTTTGTTATAATGCAAAGAAAAAAATTGTATGTTCTGATTAACACCTTTGGACCTTTTCTTACAGCTCGCGGACGTGCTGTGTTGAACAAGGGGGAATGTGGCACCCCTGTTTTGGTCACCACTTTGGTACTGCATCTATTTAATAGCTGTGGCATCATGCTTGATGGTAAGAAGGGAAGACTTTGCTGAGACCCCCAACATACAAACAATACTATCCAAACTCCAAGCCAGGGAGTTGCTGGTTGGAAGAGACTCACATTTGGAGCAGTCCCCATCTACTGGCTGGAGGGAGGAGTTAGGTTAGGGGTGGGAGGCAAATAGAATGGAGTAAATTCTAGAAGTCAGGAGCAGGGCACACGTGGGTCAGCTGCGAATCCCAGGCCTGAGGACCCGAATCTGCAGCCGGCTGTAAGACCGGACAGAGGAACTAGCTGCATAGGGGAATCAGCCCCAATTCTGTCTGGATATCTTCAGGACCAGCTGGAGGTCACTAGGCTGCATGTACAGTGACTACCAAGGTGGACTCTCCCACAGCTAAAGAACTATATATGGTCAAAAGGACGTGCAAGGCAGTCGCTCAGAGGGCTCGTAGTCAACTGCCTTTAAAACATGTAACCACAGGACACTAGGAGGGCAAAGGGAAGCAGAGTGCCAGAGAGCAAGAGGGCAGCAAGGAAGGCCATATTCCCCGAGTCTCAGCAGAGTGGACCTGGATTACTTGTGAGCTGGTCAGGCTGCAATCCTGGTGGATACCGTACTCCGGCTGGGTTCAGCAAAGGTGACCAGTAAGAACTGCAAAAACCTTGTGTCTGTCTACTCTTTCACCCCTGCATCTTCAGCTACTACATCACCACCATTATCTTATCTTCACTACTACTACACCCCAAAGGCCTGCTCCATCTGAGAGGGGTGCTCCAACTAGCTGCTTCATCACTTATCTCCTGGGGACCACCATATGTACCGCTGGTCATCCCTGACCAGAAACCTCAGATGGCGTCACGACAAACAATTTCCCTTTAAATCCACCTTTAACATGTCTGGTATTGGCCACGCCCTCCGGGACGCGTGCTCACATAGATACTACCTGCTCCGACATTCATCCAGCGACATACACTGCAGCGGACACTATCATGAGCACCAGGCGGACTTACTAACACTCGAGACCAGGGCGGGGACATCTATACATGAGCACAGGAGGGACACTATACATGCAAACACCAAGGTTCTGAGGGCACTACACTTGGGGACGAGGACACTACTACCACTGAGACACCCAGGAGGGACACTACTGGCCCGACGACATCACGAGCCACAGTAGGACCAGGGGACACTATACACTGAGCACCAGGCGAGACTACATGAGACGGACAACTATACACTGAGCACCAGGACGGGAACTTACACTGAGCACCAGGACGAGACCCACGGAAAACACTGAGCACCAGGACGAGGACACTATACACTGAGCACCAGGGACGAGGACACTTACACTGAGACCAGGGACGAGGACATATACACTGGACGACCACGCCAGGGACGAGGACACATACACTGACACCAGGACGGGACACTTACATGAGCACAGGGACAGGACACTATACACTGAGCACCAGGGACGGGACACTTACACTGAGCACCAGGGAGAGGACACTATACCTGAGCACCAGGACGAGGACACTATACACTGACACCAGGACGAGGACACTATACACTGGACAGGGAGAGGACACTATACACGAGCACCAGGGACGAGGACACTAACTAACCAACTTTGAGCAGCCAGGGACGAGGACACTATACCACGGGAACAGAGCAGACCATTGGACAGGACGAGGACACTATACACTGAGCACCAGGGACAGGACACTTACACTGAGCACCAGGGACGGGGACACTTACACTGAGCACCAGGGACGGGACACTTACACTGAGCACCAGGGACGGGACACTTACACTGAGCACCAGGGACGGGACATTACACTGAGCACAGGGACGGGACACTTACACTGAGCACCAGGGACGAGGACACTATACACTGAGCACCAGGGACGAGGACACTTACACTGAGCACCAGGACGAGGACACTATACACTGAGCACCAGGACGAGGACACTATACACTGAGCACCAGGGACGAGGACACTATACACTGAGCACCAGGGGACGAGGACACTATACACTGAGCACCAGGACGAGGACACTTAACTGAGCACCAGGACGGGACACTATACACTGAGCACCAGGGACGGGACACTTACACTGAGCACCAGGGACGAGGACACTATACACTGAGCACCAGGGACGAGGACACTTTACACTGAGCACCAGGACGGGACACTTACATGAGCACCAGGGACGGACACTATACAACACAGAGCCGACACAGGGACGGGACACTTTACACTGAGCACCAGGACGGAACTTACACTGAGCACCAGGGACGAGGACACTTACACTGAGCACCAGGGACGAGGACATTACACTGAGCACCAGGGACGGGACACTTACACTGAGCACCAGGGACAGGACACTTACACTGAGCACCAGGGACGGGACACTTACACTGAGCACCAGGGACGAGGACACTATACACTGAGCACCAGGGACGGGACATACTGCCGGCAGCACTTACACTGGCACAGGGACGGGACACTTCATGAGCACCAGGGGAACTTACACTAGCAGGCACAAGCAGGGACGAGGACACTTACACTGAGCACCAGGGACGGGACACTTACACTGAGCACCAGGGCGAGGACACTTTACACTGAGCACCAGGACGGGACACTTACACTGAGCACCAGGACGAGACACTTACACTGAGCACCAGGACGGGGACACTTTACACTGAGCACCAGGGAGGGACACTTACACTGAGCACCAAGGACCTACACGAGCACCAGACGGGACTTAACTGAGCACCGGGACGGGACACTTACATGAGCACAGGACGAGGACACTATACACTGAGCACCAGGGACGAGGAACACTATACACTGAGCACCAGGGACGAGGACACTTTACACTGAGCCACCAGGGACGAGGACACTTTACACTGAGCACCAGGGACGGACACTTTACGACGGGGACACTTTACACTGAGCACCAGGGACAGGGGACACTTTACACTGAGCACCAGGGACGAGGACACTATACACTGAGCACCAGGGACGGGACACTTACACTGAGCACCAGGGACAGGACACTATACACTGAGCACCAGGACGGGGACACTTTACACTGAGCACCAGGGACGAGGACACTATACACTGAGCACCAGGGACGAGGACACTATACACTGAGCACCAGGGACGGGACACTTTACACTGAGCACCAGGGACGAGGGACACTTTACACTGAGCACCAGGGACGAGGACACTTTACACTGAGCACCAGGGACGGGACACTTTACACTGAGCACCAGGGACGGGGACACTTACACTGAGCACCAGGGACAGGACACTATACACTGAGCACCAGGGACGAGGACACTATACACTGAGCACCAGGGACGAGGACACTATACACTGAGCACCAGGGACGAGGACACTATACACTGAGCACCAGGAGACGAGGACACTATACACTGAGCACCAGGGACGAGACACTATACACTGAGCACCAGGGACAGGGACACTTTACACTGAGCACCAGGGACGAGGACACTATACACTGAGCACCAGGGACGAGGACACTATACACTGAGCACCAGGGACGGGACACTATACACTGAGCACCAGGGACGGGACACTTACACTGAGCACCAGGGACGAGGACACTATACACTGAGCACCAGGGACGAGGACACTATACACTGAGCACCAGGGACAGGGACACTTTACACTGAGCACCAGGGACGAGGACACTTACACTGAGCACCAGGGACGAGGACACTTTACACTGAGCACCAGGGACGGGACACTTACACTGAGCACCAGGGACGGGACACTTTACACTGAGCACCAGGGACGGGGACACTTACACTGAGCACCAGGGACGGGGACACTTTCACTGAGCACAGGCGAGACACTATACATGAGCACAGGGAGAGGACACTATACACTGAGCACCAGGGACGAGGACACTATACACTGAGCACCAGGGACGGGACACTATTACACTGAGCACCAGGGACGGGGACACTTTACACTGAGCACCAGGGACGGGGACACTTTACACTGAGCACCAGGGACGGGGACACTTTACACTGAGCACCAGGGACGGGGACACTTTACACTGAGCACCAGGGACGGGGACACTTTACACTGAGTACCAGGGACAGGGACACTATACAATGAGTACCAGGGACGGGGACACTTTACACTGGGCACCAGGGACAGGGATACTATACAATGAGTACCAGGGACGGGGACACTTTACACTGAGCACCAGGGACGGGGACACTTTACACTGAGCACCAGGGACGAGGACACTTTACACTGAGCACCAGGGACAGGGACACTTTACACTGAGCACCAGGGACGGGGACACTATACACTGAGTACCAAGGACAGGGACACTATACACTGAGCACCAGGGACAGGGATACTATACAATGAGTACCAGGGACGGGGACACTATACACTGAGCACCAGGGACGGTGACACATTACACTGGGCACCAGGGACGGGGACACTATACACTGAGCACCAGGGACAGGGATACTATACACTGAGCACCAGGGACGGTGACACATTACACTGAGCACCAGGGACAGGGACACTATACACTGAGCACCAGGGACAGGGATACTATACAATGAGCACCAGGGACGGGGACAGTACACACTGAGCACCAGGGACGGTGACACATTACACTGGGCACCAGGGACAGGGATACTATACAATGAGTACCAGGGACAGGGACACTATACACTGAGCACCAGGGACGGCAACAGTACACACTGAGCACCAGGATGGAGACACTATACACTGAGCACCAGGGACAGGGATACTATACACTGAGCACCAGGGACGAGGACACTACACACTGAGCACCAAGGACGGGGACACTACACACTGAGCACCATGGACAGGGACACTTTACACTGAGCACCAGGGACGAGGACACTACACACTGAGCACCAGGGACGGGGACACTTTACACTGAGCACCAGGGACGAGGACACTACACACTGAGCACCAGGGACGGGGACACTTTACACTGAGCACCAGGGACGAGGACACTACACACTGAGCACCAGGGACGAGGACACTATACACTGAGCACCAGGGACAGGGACACTTTACACTAAGCACCAGGGACGAGGACACTATACACTGAGCACCAGGGACAGGGACACATTACACTAAGCACCAGGGACGAGGACACTATACAATGAGTACCAGGGACGGGGACAGTACACACTGAGCACCAGGGATGGAGACACTATACACTGAGTACCAGGGACGGGGACACTATACACTGAGCATCAGGGACAGGGACACTATACACTGAGCACCAGGGACAAGAACACTATACACTGAGCACCATAGCATCTTGCTCAGAGTGCCAGCATGGTGTTATGCCAGTCATCTCCTTCAGGTGGCGCTGTCTGCCAACCTATCATTCTATTTGATCATTTATTAATCAGTAACACTGTCCATATATATATATATTTACCCAGAATACTCATCAGACCCATCCGCCCAGGAATAAGCGCAGACGTCTGGCACGGCACAGCGCTCATAGATGCACAATTAAGTAAATTGTATTTGCTGTTCGTGCGGTGATACGATGAGCTGATTAGATTGCGGCCCTCTCATGTCTGCCGTCTTATGGGTTTATAAACATAATTAGAGGACGACGAGAGGAAGTTTGTGTGATCAGCCGCTATTACCAGCCAGCTGACGGGCACAGCGAGCGGCTGCCAGGACTCCGGATCCCAGTCTCACCAGTTGGCGACACCAGTGTGTGATGTTTCTTCCATTATTATACGCCAAGCATTGCATCAAAATGGTGCAATAACATCATTTATCAGCTGCCATTCCCCAGGCCTGATGGACGCCTTTCTATCTCTCGCTCCGTGGGTGCATTTTTTATTTTTCAGATGAGTAGTGTTACGCGCAGGGCTTCAGATATAGGGGTGCATGGATCTGCATAGGAAGCAGACGAGTATATCTGCTCCAAACAAACAAGTTGCAGATGGAGAGAAAGTAGAGCCGTGCAGAATGGCGTCACCTCAATGGAGCGGTCAGCCCTGTCCATAGGAGGGATAAAGGAAAAGAGAATGACAAAATGATGAACGGAGACGATCAAACATCTGGGAATCAACCAGTCACATGGCTACCACTATGGGGGCTTCCACCTCTGGGACTCAGACCTCCACCTCTAGGACTTGAATCATCCTTGTGACTTCTATCACGATGGGGGCCTGCACCTCTGGGACTCGGACCTTCACCTCTAGGACTGGAATCATCCTTGTGACTTCTATCACTATGGGGGCTTCCACCTTCAGGACTCAGACCTCCACCTCTAGGACTTGAATCATCCTTGTGACTTCTATCACTATGGGGGCCTCCACCTTCAGGACTCAGACCTCCACCTCTAGGACTTGAATCATCCTTGTGACTTCTATCACTATGGGGGCTTCCACCTCTGGGACTCGGACCTCCACATCTAGGACTTGAATCATCCTTGTGACTTCTATCACTATGGGGGCTTCCACCTCTGGGACTCAGACCTCCACCTCTAGGACTGGAATCATCCTTGTGACTTCTATCACTATGGGGGCTTCCACCTCTGGGACTCGGACCTCCACCTCTAGGACTTGAATCATCCTTGTGACTTCTATCACTATCGGGGCTTCCACCTCTGGGACTCAGACCTCCACCTCTAGGACTTGAATCATCCTTGTGACTTCTATCACTATGGGGGCCTGCACCTCTGGGACTCAGACCTCCACCTCTAGGACTTGAATCATCCTTGTGACTTCTATCACTATGGGGGCTTCCACCTCTGGGACTCAGACCTCCACCTCTAGGACTTGAATCATCCTTGTGACTTCTATCACTATGGGGGCCTGCACCCCTGGGACTCGGACCTCCACCTCTAGGACTTGAATCATCCTTGTGACTTCTATCACTATGGGGGCTTCCACCTCTGGAACTCGGACCTCCACCTCTAGGACTTGAATCATCCTTGTGACTTCTATCACTATGGGGGCTTCCACCTCTGGGACTCAGACCTCCACCTCTAGGACTTGAATCATCCTTGTGACTTCTATCACTATGGGGGCTTCCACCTCTGGAACTCGGACCTCCACCTCTAGGACTTGAATCATCCTTGTGACTTCTATCACTATGGGGGCCTGCACCTCTGGGACTCAGACCTCCACCTCTAGGACTTGAATCATCCTTGTGACTTCTATCACTATGGGGGCTTCCACCTCTGGGACTCGGACCTCCACCTCTAGGACTTGAATCATCCTTGTGACTTCTATCACTATGGGGGCTTCCACCTCTGGGACTCAGACCTCCACCTCTAGGACTTGAATCATCCTTGTGACTTCTATCACTATGGGGGCCTGCACCCCTGGGACTCGGACCTCCACCTCTAGGACTTGAATCATCCTTGTGACTTCTATCACTATGGGGGCTTCCACCTCTGGAACTCGGACCTCCACCTCTAGGACTTGAATCATCCTTGTGACTTCTATCACTATGGGGGCTTCCACCTCTGGGACTCAGAACTCCACCTCTAGGACTTGAATCATCCTTGTGACTTCTATCACTATGGGGGCTTCCACCTCTGGGACTCAGACCTCCACCTCTGGGACTTGAATCATCCTTGTGACTTCTATCACTATGGGGCTTCCACCTCTGGGACTCAGACCTCCACCTCTAGGACTGGAATCATCCTTGTGACTTCTATCACTATGGGGGCCTCCACCTTCGGGACTCGGACCTCCACCTCTAGGACTTGAATCATCCTTGTGACTTCTATCACTATGGAGGCTTCCACCTCTGGGACTCAGACCTCCACCTCTAGGACTTGAATCATCCTTGTGACTTCTATCACTATGGGGGCTTCCACCTCTGGGACTCAGACCTCCACCTCTAGGACTTGAATCATCCTTGTGACTTCTATCACTATGGGGGCTTCCACCTCTGGGACTCGGACCTCCACCTCTAGGACTTGAAGGTTCCTTGTGATTGCTACCACTATACCACTACGGGGGCTTCCACCTTTGGGATGCAGGTCTCCACCACTAGGACACGAAGTTTCCTTGTGATTGCTACCACTACAGGAGTTTCTACCTCTAGGACTTAGACCTCCACCTCTGGAACTGGAAGGTTCTTTGTCATTGCTACCACTATGGGGGCTTCCTCCTTTGGGACTTGGATCTCAACCTCTAGGAATTGAAAGTTCCTCATGATTTCTACCACTATGTGGGCTTCAACCTCCTTAACTTGAAGGTTCCTTGTGATTTCTACTGCTACAAGGGCTGCCACCTTCAGGACCCCACTTCTAGAACTTGAAACATCCTTGTGACTTCTATCACTATAGGGGCCTCCACCTTTAGGACTTGGACCCCCACCTGTAGAACTTGAAGGTTACTTGTTATTGCTACCACTACGGGGGCTTCCACCTTAGCGGCTCGGACCTCCACCTGTAAGACTTGAAAGTTACTTGTGATTGCTACCACTATGGGGGCTTCCACCTTCGGGGCTTGAACCTCCACCTCTAGGACTTGAAGGTTCCTTGTGATTGTTACCATTATTGGGGCTTCCACCTCCGGGACTTGGTCCACCACCTCTAGGACTTTACTTCAGAGATTCCCAGCCTAACTCGAGTCTCTGAAGCTTTTTGTGTCCCAGTTTTACAGGAAGCAAACAGACCTTTGGCTGACACCATTCATGTTATGCAGAAAACATATTCCAAGACAAATTGTGAGTGATGGATTAGGAGCCATAATCTCAGGATTATAAGAGTGATAGGACCCAGCTGGGAAATCCGACTTCCAACGACCCAGCCGAGAGCAGCAGCCATGGAGAGAGCCAAGAGAAGTCACAGATGTGATCACGGATTAGTGATGGCAAAAACAAGACCCTCAACCGTAAACCGGGATCAATGTTCTCACGTCCACTGCAGAGAGGACACAAAACGTCTGAGAGGACACAACACGTCCAACATAGAAAGTACACGTCCGATACAGAGAGAGAACACGACACGTTCAACATAGGGAGGACATGTCCAATACAGAGAGAGAACATGACACGTTCAACATAGGGAGGACATGTCCGATACAGAGAGAGAACACGACACGTCCAACATAGAGAGGACAGGTCCGATACAGAGAGAGAACACGAAACGTTCAACATAGAGAGGACATGTCCGATACAGAGAGAGAACACGACACGTTCAACATAGAGAGGACATGTCCGATACAGAGAGAGAACACGACACGTTCAACATAGAAAGGACACGTCCGATACAGAGAGAGAACACGAAACGTTCAACATAGGGAGGACATGTCCGATACAGAGAGAGAACACGACACGTCCAACATAGAAAAGAGATGACACGTCTGATATGGAGAGGACACGACACGTCCAACATAGGGAGGACACGTCCGATACAGAGAGAGAACACGACACGTCCAACATAGGGAGGACACGTCCGATACAGAGAGAGAACACGACACGTTCAACATAGAAAAGAGATGACACGTCTGATATGGAGAGGACACGACACGTCCAACATAGAGAGGACATGTCCGATACAGAGAGAGAACACGACACGTCCAACATAGAGAGGACACGACCGATACAGAGAGAGAACACGACACGTCCAACATAGGGAGGACACGTCCGATACAGAGAGAGAACACGACACGTTCAACATAGAAAAGAGATGACACGTCTGATATGGAGAGGACACGACACGTCCAACATAGAGAGGACATGTCCGATACAGAGAGAGAACACGACACGTCCAACATAGAGAGGACATGTCCGATACAGAGAGAGAACACGACACGTCCAACATAGGGAGGACACGTCCGATACAGAGAGAGAACACGACACGTTCAACATAGGGAGGACATGTCCAATACAGAGAGAGAACATGACACGTTCAACATAGAAAAGAGATGACACGTCTGATATGGAGAGGACACGACACGTCTAACATAGAGAGGACATGTCCGATACAGAGAGAGAACACGACACGTCCAACATAGAAAAGAGATGACACGTCTGATATGGAGAGGACACGACACGTCTAACATAGAGAGGACATGTCCGATACAGAGAGAGAACATGACACGTCCAACATAGAAAGGACACGTCCGATACAGAGAGAGAACACGACACGTCCAACATAGAGAGGACACGTCCGATACAGAGAGAGAACACGACACGTCCAACATAGAAAGGACACGTCCGATACAGAGAGAGAACACGACACGTCCAACATAGAGAGGACACGACCGATACAGAGAGAGAACACGACACGTCCAACATAGAAAAGAGATGACACGTCTGATATGGAGAGGACACGACACGTCCAACATAGAGAGGACATGTCCGATACAGAGAGAGAACACGACACGTTCAACATAGAGAGGACACGACCGATACAGAGAGAGAACACGACACGTTCAACATAGAGAGGACACGTCCGATACAGAGAGAGAACACGACACGTCCAACATAGAGAGGACACGTCCGATACAGAGAGAGAACACGACACGTCCAACATAGAGAGGACACGTCCGATACAGAGAGAGAACACGACACGTTCAACATAGAGAGGACATGTCCGATACAGAGAGAGAACACGACACGTTCAACATAGAAAAGAGATGACACGTCTGATATGGAGAGGACACGACACGTCCAACATAGAGAGGACATGTCCGATACAGAGAGAGAACACGACACGTCCAACATAGAGAGGACACGACCGATACAGAGAGAGAACACGACACATTCACCATAGGGAGGACACGTCCGCTACAGAGAGAGAACACGACATGTCCAACATAGAGAGGACATGTCCGATACAGAGAGAGAACACGACACGTCCAACATAGAAAGGACACGTCCGATACAGAGAGAGAACACGACACGTCCAACATAGAGAGGACACGTCCGATACAGAGAGAGAACACGACACGTCCAACATAGAGAGGACACGTCCGATACAGAGAGAGAATACGACACGTCCAACATAGAAAAGAGATGACACGTCGATATGGAGAGAGACACGACACGTCCAACATAGAAAGGACACGTCCGATACAGAGAGAGAATACGACACGTCCAACATAGAAAGGACACGTCCGATACGAGAGAGAACACGACACGTCCAACATAGAAAGGACACGTCCGATACAGAGAGAGAATACGACACGTCCAACATAGGAGGACACGTCCGATACAGAGAGAGAACACGACACGTTCAACATAGAAGGACACGTCCGATACAGAGAGAGAACACGACACGTTCAACATAGGGAGGACACGTCCGATACAGAGAGAGAACACGACACTTTCCAACATAGAGAGGACACGTCCGATACAGAGAGAGAACACGACACGTCCAACATAGAGAGGACATGTCCGATACAGAGAGAGAACACGACAACGTTCCAACATAGAGAGGACATGTCCGATACAGAGAGAGAACACGACACGTTCAACATAGGGAGGACATGTCCGATACAGAGGAGAACACGACACGTCAACATAGAGAGGACACTTCCGATACAGAGAGAGAACACGACACGTCAACATAGAGAGGACACGTCCGATACAGAGAGAACACACACGTCCAACATAGAGAGGACATCCCGATACAGAGAGAGAACACGAAACGTCCAACATAGAGAGGACATGTCCGATACAGAGAGAGACACAACAGTCCAACATAGAGAGGACATGCCGACATAGAGAGGACACAACACGTCAACATAGAGAGGACATTCCGATACAGAGAGAGAACACGGGACCACACGTCCAACATAGAGAGGACATGTCCGATACAGAGAGAGAACACGACACGTCCAACATAGAAAAGAGATGACACGTCTGATATGGAGAGAACACGACACGTCCAACATAGAGAGGACACGTCCGATACAGAGAGAGAACACGACACGTTCAACATAGAGAGGACACGACCGATACAGAGAGAGAACACGACACGTTCAACATAGAGAGGACACGTCCGATACAGAGAGAGAACACGACACGTCCAACATAGAGAGGACACGACCGATACAGAGAGAGAGAACAATACGTTCGATACAGAGTCTGATGCAAAGAGAGGGCATGACATGTCTGATATAGAGAGGACACGACACGTCCAACATAGAGAGGATACGACACATATGATACAGAGAGGACATGACACGTCTGCTAGAGAGAGGACATGACAATAAAGTCCTGTGAGCTCTCCATAGCACACACTCTAGATGTGGCGGAGCCTAGGTCCTCCATGGCTCCTACATTTTGAGGATTCAGACATTGCAGACTGTATGACCCAGTGATTGCTCCAGATGGAGGGGAAATCTTCTATATCTTGTTATTGACTGATCCAGGAATAGCCTTAATGACTATAGACCCTTCCCTGCCACAGTGCGTCATCTGCAGGAATCAATCTCCCTTCACCTGCAGACTCGGCCACTCTGTCTATTGTACGGCCAAGCTGTGTATTGTACGGCCACGCTGTGTACTGTACAGCCACGCTGTCTATTATACGGCCACGCTGTGTACTGTACGGCCACACTGTCTATTGTACGGCCAAGCTGTGTATTGTACGGACACACCGTGTACTGTACGGCCACGCTGTCTATTATACGGCCACGCTGTGTACTGTACGGCCACACTGTCTATTGTACGGCCACGCTGTCTATTGTACGGCCACACTGTCTATTGTACGGCCCAGCTGTGTATTGTACGGTCACACTGTCAATTGTACGGCCCAGCTGTGTATTGTACGGCCACACTGTCAATTGTACAGCCATGCTGTGTATTGTACGGCCACACTGTCTATTGTACAGCCATGCTGTGTATTGTACGGCCACACTGTCTATTGTACGGCCACACTGTCTATTGTACGGCCCAGCTGTGTATTGTACGGCCACACTGTCAATTGTACAGCCATGCTGTGTATTGTGCGGCCACACTGTTTATTGTACGGCCACGCTGTGTATTGTACAGCCATGATGTCTATTGTATGGCCAAACTGTCTATTGTATGGCCACGCTGTCTATTGTATGGCCACGCTGTCTATTGTATGGCCAAACTGTCTATTGTATGGCCACGCTGTCTATTGTACGGCCATACTGTCTATTGTACGGCCACGCTGTCTATAGTGAGGCCACACTGTTTATTGTACGGCCACACTGTCTATTGTACGGCCCAGCTGTGTATTGTACGGCCACACTGTCTATTGTACAGCCATGCTGTCTATTGTATGGCTATGTTGTGTATTGTGCGGCCACACTGTTTATTGTACGGCCACGCTGTGTATTGTACAGCCATGATGTCTATTGTACGGCCACGCTGTCTATTGTACGGCCACACTGTCTATTGTACAGCCATGCTGTCTATTGTATGGCTATGTTGTGTATTGTGCGGCCACACTGTTTATTGTACGGCCACGCTGTCTATTGTGAGGCCACCCTGTCTATTGTGAGGCCACCCTGTCTATTGTGAGGCCATCCTGTCTATTGTACGGCCACACTGTCTATTGTGCGGCCACGCTGTCTCTTGTGCGGCCACGCTGTCTATTGTGCGGCCACGTTGTCTATTGTGCGGCCACGCTGTCTATTGTGCGGCCACGCTGTCTATTGTGCGGCCACGCTGTCTATTGTGCGGCCACGTTGTCTATTGTGAGGCCACCCTGTCTCTTGTGCGGCCACGCTGTCTATTGTGCGGCCACGTTGTCTATTGTGCGGCCATGCTGTCTATTGTGCGGCCACGCTGTCTATTGTGCGGCCACGTTGTCTATTGTGAGGCCACCCTGTCTATTGTGAGGCCATCCTGTATGTTGTGTGGCCACGTTGTCTATTGTGAGGCCACGCTGTCTATTGTGAGGCCACGCTGTCTATTGTGAGGCCACGCTGTCTATTGTGAGTCCATCCTGTCTCTTGTACGGCCACGCTGTCTATTGTGAGGCCACGCTGTCTATTGTGCGGCCATGCTGTCTATTGTGAGGCCACGCTGTCTATTGTACGGCCACCCTGTCTATTGTGCGGCCACGCTGTCTATTGTGTGGCCACGCTGTCTATTGTACGGCCACGCTGTCTATTGTGAGGCCACCCTGTCTATTGTGAGGACACCCTGTCTCTTGTACGGCCACGCTGTCTATTGTGAGGCCACCCTGTCTATTGTGAGGCCACCCTGTCTCTTGTGCGGCCACGCTGTCTATTGTGAGGCTATCCTGTATATTGTAGGCCATGATGGTGATGTATGAAGTTCTCATGGATTTACTCCTTGGCTTCAGATATGCTGATGTCTAGAGGCGGCGGGTGGGAGTGATGAGGGGCTTTTGTCTTATGTTGAATGGAAGGGATTACTGATCACTCCAATAATGCCGGTAATGAGGGGTGCCGGGGGCTTGATGGGCCCCTCACATTGAAGCACCGACACATGGCGGCATCGCTTAATTATCACACAGATTAGACAGAATATCGGGCTCTAATTACAGGGGTTTACTAATGACGGCTCATTATTGGGGATGAAGATAACGCTGCTGTCAATCACAGGCTCTGCAGCTGGACTGTGGGGTGAGTGAGGGGCTCAGGAGGCGAGGGTCCACAGCTGACTGCGTATACTGGTGCTGAAAGAGGAAAAAATGTGGAAATATTGTATTCTTGTTATTGCATCTTATACCTAAGGGCCACTCTGGCACCACGAGGTCAGGGATATCGGGCGAGGGTCTAATATTATACATAAGGGCCACTCTGGCACCACGAGGTCAGGGATATCGGGCGAGGGTCTAATATTATACATAAGGGCCACACTGGCACCACGGGTCAGGGATATCGGGCGAGGGTCTAATATTATACATAAGGGCCACTCTGGCACCACGAGGTCAGGGATATCGGGCGAGGGTCTAATATTATACATAAGGGCCACTCTGGCACCACGAGGTCAGGGATATCGGGCGAGGGTCTAATATTATACATAAGGGCCACACTGGCACCACGAGGTCAGGGATATCGGGTGAGGGTCTAATCATATATCTAAGGACCAATATGGCACCACACAGTCAGGGATAACGGACAAGGGTCTAATCTTATACCTAAGGGCCCCTCTGGCACCAAGAGAGTCATGTTGGATATCAGGTGCAGGGTCTAATGTTATACCTAAGGGCCACTTGGCACCACGAGCAATGTCAGGATAACGGGCAAGGGTCTAATCATTTACCTAAGTGCCACAGTCACCACGGGTCAGGGATATCGGGTGAAGGTCTAATCTATACCCAAGGCCACTATGGCACCACGAGGTCAGTGATAACGGTGAGGGTCTATTACCTATGTACCTTACACGCCGCCACAACAGGTGGATACCACGGCTACTTCACGTGCACGAGCACAGCCGAACGGTTACCAAAGGAAAGCACCCTTTAACGCCACAGTGCGCTACGCTAGACATTCGCTGATACATCGCGGTGTCCAGAGTTCCCTTCTGTAGCTTCTTTACACGCCGATACAGCTCGCTACAATCGGCGATGTAGCCATCTGTTTATGGGCAGTGCACGGATACAGAGGTATCTGTAGCCGGCTGTGTCGTCCCGTCTTCAGACGCCGCTACTACGGGCGATATTGGCGCGACAAGCTACATTTGTAGCCTGTAGCGGGTTGTATCCATCCTGTTGTGGCGGCGTGTAAAGGTACCATTAGGGCCACTATGTCACCACGAGATAAGGGTTTCGGGAGAGGGTCTAATCTTATACCTAAGGGCCACTATGTCACCACGAGGTAAGGGATATCGGGCGAGGGTCTAATCTGATACCTAAGGGCCACTCTGGCACCACGGGGTAAGGGATATCGGGCGAGGGTCTAATCTGATACCTAAGGGTCACTCTGGCACCACGAGGTCAGTGATATCGGGCGAGGGTCTAATCTTATACCTAAGGACCAATATGGCACCACAAGGTCTGTGATAACGGGTGAGGGTCTAATCATACACCTGAGGGCCACTCTGGCACCACGAGGTCTGTGATAACGGACTAGGGTCTAGTCTTATACCTAAGGGCCACTATGTCACCAAGAGGTCTGTGATAACGGGCGAGGGTCTAATCTTATACCTAAGGGCCACTATGGCACCACGAGGTCTGTGATAACGGGCGAGGGTCTAATCTTATACCTAAGGGCCACTATGGCACCACAAGGTCTGTGATAACGGGTGAGGGTCTAATCATACACCTGAGGGCCACTCTGGCACCACGAGGTCTGTGATAACGGACTAGGGTCTAGTCTTATACCTAAGGGCCACTATGTCACCACAAGGTAAGGTATATCGGGCGAGGGTCTAATCATATACTTAAGGGCCACTATGTCACCACAAGGTAAGGTATATCGGGCGAGGGTCTAATCATGTACCTAAGGGCCACTATGTCACCACGAGATCAGGGATATCGGGTGAGGGTCTAATCTGATACCTAAGGCCACACTGGCACCACGAGGTCAATGATAATGGGTGAGGGTCTAATCTTATACCTAAGGGCCACTATGGATCCACGAGGTCTGTGATAACGGGCGAGGGTCTAATCATATACCTAAGGGCCACTATGGCACCACGAGATCAGGAATAATGGACGAGGGTCTAATCTGATACCTAAGGGCCACTCTGGCACCACAAGGTCAATGATAATGGGTGAGGGTCTAATCTTAAACCTAAGGGCCACTCTGGCACCACGAGGTCTGTGATAACGGTTGAGGGTCTAATCTTATACCTAAGGGCCACTATATCACCACGAGGTTAGGGATATGGGGCGAGGGTCTTGTTCTCTACGCTGCCCCCTCCAGATGTTTACTCCACATCGTTTCTGATCAATTTTGTTCCCTTTTTCGCTTTACCTGAATGATAAAAATGCTGCCAAGCGTTGATCACAACCAGACCCAGGATCAGCAGAGGAGGGCGAAGATTTATTATCTCACTTATAGTGAAGATTACATCACATTAGGGGCCCGGACACAGAGGGGCGCAGCAAGCTGTGATGTAAAACAGCCGCCGCGGCCCGAGAAGAGATAACCATGGAGAACAACCGACCGTCTCAAAGATACAAATATCATTTTCATTAAAAAAAATTCACTTTTTTGTTTTTTCTCAATATCAAAGTTATCTATGTATCGTACACTTAATAATGACCACTAGATGTCAGTACAACACTTCAGAAAAGCCTCTCACTTTACAGCCTGCTGAGAAACTGTTTAACATCTCCTTACTGGTCTTACTTGACATCAGTAATTGTTAGCCAAAAGCAGGAGTGGAAAAGTCAGAAGAACGACTCTCCCCCATGGGAGGCTAACCCTATAAATATGATTGATGTAAGAGGGCAACAGACATCAGAAGGAGGTGACGGGCACACAGGGACATCAGAAGGAGGTGACGGGCACAAGGGTGGACATCAGAAGGAGGTGACGGGCACAAGATGGACATCAGAAGGAGGTGACGGGCACGCAACAGACATCAGAAGGAGGTGACGGGCACAGGATGGACATCAGGAGGAGGTGACGGGCACACGATGGACATCAGAAGGAGGTGACGGGCACACGGAGGACATCAGAAGGAGGTGACGGGCACACGGAGGACATCAGAAGGAGGTGACGGGCACACGAGGACATCAGAAGGAGGTGACGGGCACATGACGGACATCAGAAGGAGGTGACGGGCACACGGAGGACATCAGAAGGAGGTGACGGGCACACCGGAGGACATCAGAAGGAGGTGACGGGCACACGATGGACATCAGAAGGAGGTGACGGGCACGCAACAGACATCAGAAGGAGGTGACGGGCACACAGGACATCAGGAGGAGGTGACGGGCACACGATGGACATCAGAAGGAGGTGACGGGCACACGGAGGACATCAGAAGGAGGTGACGGGCACACGAGGACATCAGAAGAGGTGACGGGCACACGATGGACATCAGAAGGAGGTGACGGGCACGCAACAGACATCAGAAGGAGGTGACGGGCACACAGCGGACATCAGGAGGAGGTGACGGGCACACAGCGGACATCAAGAGAGGTGACGGGCACCCAGAGGACATCAGAAGGAGGTGACGGGCACCACGGAGGACATCAGAAGGAGGTGACGGGCACGCAACAGACATCAGAAGGAGGTGACGGGCACACGATGGACATCAGAAGGAGGTGACAGGCACACGGAGGACATCAGAAGGAGGTGACGGGCACGCAACAGACATCAGAAGGAGGTGACGGGCACACGATGGACATCAGAAGGAGGTGAAGGGCACACAACAGGGCATCAGAAGGAGGTGACGGGCACACGGAGGACATCAGAAGGAGGTGACGGGCACACAACAGACATCAGAAGGAGGTGACGGGCACACGGAGGACATCAGAAGGAGGTGACGGGCACACAACAGACATCAGAAGGAGATGACGGGCACAGGATGGACATCAGAAGGAGGTGACAGGCACACGAGGACATCAGAAGGAGGTGACGGGCACACATGGACACAGAAGGAGGTGACGGGCAACCCAGAGGGACATCAGAAGGAGTGACGGGCACACGATGGACATCAGAAGGAGGTGACGGGCACACGGAGGACATCAGAAGGAGGTGACGGGCACATGACGGACATCAGAAGGAGGTGACGGGCACACGGAGGACATCAGAAGGAGGTGACGGCACACGCGAGACATCAGAAGGAGGTGACGGGCACACATGGACATCAGAAGGAGGTGACGGGCACGCAACAGACATCAGAAGGAGGTGACGGGCACACAGCGGACATCAGGAGGAGGTGACGGCACACAGAGACATCAGAAGGAGGTGACGGGCACCAGAGGACATCAGAAGGAGGTGACGGGCACACGGAGGACATCAGAAGGAGGTGACGGGCACACAGCGAGACATCAGAAGGAGGTGACGGGCACCCAGAGGACATCAGAAGGAGGTGACGGGCACACGAGGACATCAGAAGGAGGTGACGGGCACACGGAGGACATCAGAAGGAGGTTACGGGCACACATGGGACATCAGAAGGAGGTGACGGGCACACGGAGGACATCAGAGAGAGGTGAACGGGCAATGACGGTCATAATGAGGATGGTGACGGGCACACGGAGGACATCAGAAGAGGTGACGGGCACACGGAGGACATCAGAAGGAGGTGACGGGACCACGATGGACATCAGAAGGAGGTGACGGGCACGCAACAGGGCATCAGAAGAGGTACGGGCCACAGCGGACATCCAGGTGGAGTGACGGCAGCCACGTATGGACATCAGAAGGAGGTGACGGGCACACCGAGGCATCAGAAGGAGGTGACGGCCACACCGGAGGACATCAGAAGGAGGTGACGGCACACGATGGACATCAGAAGGAGGTGACGGGCACGCAAAGACATCAGAAGGAGTGACGGGCACACAGAGCGGACATCAGAGGAGGTGACGGCACACAGCGGACATTCAGGAGAGGTGACGGGACCCAGAGGACATCAGAATGAGGTGACGGGCACACGGAGGACATCAGAAGGAGGTGACGGGCACGCAACAGACATCAGAAGGAGGTGACGGGCACACGAATGGACATCAGAAGGAGGTGACAGGCACACGGAGGACATCAGAAGGAGGTGACGGGCACGCAACAGACATCAGAAGGAGGTGACGGGCACACGATGGACATCAGAAGGAGGTGAAGGGCACACAACAGACATCAGAAGGAGGTGACGGGCACACGGAGGACATCAGAAGGAGGTGACGGGCACACAACAGACATCAGAAGGAGATGACGGGCACAGGATGGACATCAGAAGGAGGTGACAGGCACACGGAGGACATCAGAAGGAGGTGACGGGCACACGATGGACATCAGAAGGAGGTGACGGGCACCCAGAGGACATCAGAAGGAGGTGACGGGCACACAGCAGACATCAGAAGGAGGTGACGGGCACCCAGAGGACATCAGAAGGAGGTGACGGGCACACGGAGGACATCAGAAGGAGGTGACGGGCACACGGAGGACATCAGAAGGAGGTTACGGGCACACGATGGACATCAGAAGGAGGTGACGGGCACACGGAGGACATCAGAAGGAGGTTACGGGCACACGATGGACATCAGAAGGAGGTGACGGGCACACAGGACATCAGAAGGAGGTGAGGGGCACACAGAGGACATGAGAAGGAGGTGATGGGCACACGGCGGACATCAAAAGGAGGTGACGGGCACACGATGGACATCAGAAGGAGGTGACGGGCACATGGCGGACATCAGAAGGAGGTGATGGGCACACATTGGACATCAGAAGGAGGTGATGGGCACACATTGGACATCAGAAGGAGGTGATGGGCACACGACAAACATCAGAAGGAGGTGACGGGCACACAGGGACATCAGAAGGAGGTGACGGGCACACGACAAACATCAGAAGGAGGTGACGGGCACACATTGGACATCAGAAGGAGGTGACGGGCACCCAGAGGACATCAGGAGGAGGTGAGGGGCACAGGATGGACATCAGAAGGAGGTGACGGGCACACAGGGACATCAGAAGGAGGTGACGGGCACATGGCGGACATCAGAAGGAGGTGACGGGCACACAGCGGACATCAGGAGGAGGTGACGGGCACATGGAGGACATCAGAAGGAGGTGACGGGCACAGGATGGACATCAGAAGGAGGTGACGGGCACACAGGGACATCAGGAGGAGGTGACGGGCACATGGAGGACATCAGAAGGAGGTGACGGGCACAGGATGGACATCAGAAGGAGGTGACGGGCACATGGAGGACATCAGAAGGAGGTGACGGGCACACGATGGACATCAGAAGGAGGTGACGGGCACATGGAGGACATCAGAAGGAGGTGACGGGCACATGGAGGACATCAGAAGGAGGTGACGGGCACATGGAGGACATCAGAAGGAGGTGACGGGCACATGGAGGACATCAGAAGGAGGTGACGGGCACATGGAGGACATCAGAAGGAGGTGACGGGCACATGGAGGACATCAGAAGGAGGTGACGGGCACAGGATGGACATCAGAAGGAGGTGATGGGCACACGGAGGACATCAGAAGGAGGTGACGGGCACACAGGGACATTAGAAGGAGGTGATGGGCACACAACAGACATCAGAAGGAGGTGACGGGCACATGGAGGACATCAGAAGGAGGTGACGGGCACACGATGGACATCAGAAGGAGGTGACGGGCACATGGAGGAAATCAGAAGGAGGTGACGGGCACATGGAGGACATCAGAAGGAGGTGATGGCACACAGGACATCAGAAGGAGGTGACGGGCACACGGAGGACATCAGAAGGAGGTGACGGGCACATGGAGGACATCAGAAGGAGGTGACGGGCACATGGCGGACATCAGGAGGAGGTGACGGGCACACAGCGGACATCAGAAGGAGGTGACGGGCACACAGGGGACATCAGGAGGAGGTGACGGGCACACAGGGACATCAGAAGGAGATGACGGGCACACAGGGACATCAGAAGGAGGTGACGGGCACACAGCGGACATCAGGAGGAGGTGACGGGCACACAGGGACATCAGAAGGAGATGACGGGCACACAGGGACATCAGAAGGAGGTGACGGGCACACAGGGACATCAGAAGGAGGTGACGGGCACACAGCGGACATCAGAAGGAGGTGACGGGCACATGGAGGACATCAGAAGGAGGTGACGGGCACAGGATGGACATCAGAAGGAGGTGACGGGCACACGATGGGACATCAGAAGGAGGTGACGGGCACACAGGGACATCAGAAGGAGGTGACGGGCCACAGCGGACATCAGAAGGAGGTGACGGGCACACAGCGGACATCAAACCCTCATCGGAGCTGTAATGTAACAGCTGAATCATTGAATTGCACAGGACTGGAGAACTTTCCTATTTTCCGTTTTTTTTTTAGATTTCTGGAGGAAATGCTGGAATCTTTTCGAGCAGCGGATACAATACATGTAGAGTGTCAGCGGGTCCTCATCACTCATCGTTCGGGGTCGCGGTGACCCCCCGATCTCTGCCCCAGGAAGGAGGTGACATCAGCCTTCCTCCGCTGACACTGATGTCCTTGTCATCGCGCCGCTGCCTTTCCGTTCCCCCATCCGCATGTGGTCTCCATGTGTTGGACTTGGCAGCGGCACGCTCCAGGTTCTCTGCCCCGATGGATGGAAGTCTTTTATCACACTCACAAAATCAGCATCCAAGGGAGCAGTAAATCAGCGCGGCAGGCCATCAGCCCGGCCCGGTCCATCTCTTATCACTTCACTCATACTTTGTTTCCAGGAACGCTGGATGCTCATTATAGTAATGGACACCATCCATCCGCTCCTGTAGTGAATCCGGGGGCCCAGGAGCCTGCGCTGGAATCTCAGGGATGGAAGAACCAGAATTCCCCCCGGAATCTTACAGGAGACCCTAAAAAGCCAGTACAATCCTGATCAATGTGGTCTGATCATGGGACCACCAGGGTCCTGAGCTCGTCTCTGCTCCATTCATCCTCTATGGGACGGATGAGCACTATTTCTGGCAGTGCCATAGTGAATGAATGGGCATGTGCAGCTTTGCTTCATTCAAAGCAGTTGCACTTCAGTGATCCAAGCAATCCCCTACCTATGTGTGGCGCCCCACCGGGTAGGGCCAGCAGAGGTACTGCACTCCTGCGGTTAAGGCGAGTAGTGCCTCTGCTCTCCAGTTGCTGGGATTTGCAGTTGAGCCCAAAAACACAGCACACAACCGTAGGCCCCTGGGATGGTGAGTGGACCCTGAGAGAGGACCCAGTTCAAAAGGGAGACAGGGAAGTCTAGTTAAGTAGTAGGAGTTGGAGAGTAGAGACCATCGAGAAGGGAGTGGAGTGGGAGTCGGGAGTGTAGTGGCGGTGCGGTGCCAACTCCTGTGGGCTGGAGCAGAACCACGCTGGTCCACAGGTGGAGAAGAGAGAGCCCTTGAGGTGCGGAAGAGACATTGATCCCCGTACACCCGAATCTGACGAACCGGACGGGCTGGGGACAGGGACCCGGCCCTGAAAACGGTGGGAAGCTATATCCCCACATTGAACCGGAGGCCCAAGCTTCTAATGGGATCTGTGGCCGAAACCCGACACAACGTGGGGAAGGTGGCTGAACTAGGGAGCAGTGCCCGGGAGTGGGGACACAACAGCACCTGGCGCCGGTACTTGATCTCTGTGCTGTGGCGGCACTGAGAGCCTGGGGGTAGAGCGGTTCACGACTCGCCCAGAAGAGAACTACCCCTTAATAGGCTGAGAGAGAACAACCACCAGAGACAGGAACACCTAGAGAGGACAAATAGGGCACTGACCGGGCTTAACTGCACTGACCCGGTTCTGGAGACAACGCTGAACCGGAGGTTGGCAAGGGCGTACCCGGCGGCCATGATGAAACACTAAGTAAAAGTAACAGAACTCCCGCTGTGGTGTGTGAGACTTTTATTAGCAGCGACCACCGGCCACAGAGGCCGCATGAGACATCGGGGTACTGAGACCCAGTGAACATCCGCCAAGGTATAACTGACTCCTCCATCCTCTGCCCTGGGGACTGCGCTCTGCCTGCGGGGGAGGAACCATCCAAGCTGCTGGTCACCACCCCAGAGGTCTGAAGCAGCGGCGCCATCCTGGCCGCATACCGCAGGTGGCGTCACGAATATCCCTTTATCACCCCAGACTTTCCCTGTCATCTTCCCCCGTTTTAATTACACAAGCTGTCTGTCTCCGCTCCGTGAATAGAACTGAAGAAGAGATGAAGAGAACAATGAGTAACTGTCCCGATTCCCGAGTCTTCCCCGACTGGAGTCGACGTGTCATATGATCAAGGGATAACTTGCTTTTTTGGGATTAACCACCAAATGACCCACAAACACCTCTCCTCTTCCCTGTGCTGCCTCCTTTGCCCACAGCAGAAAACAGACTGACATCGGTGGAATAAGAACATTGTGTGCAGTAAACAGAGAGGGTCAAAGTGGGTCTGATCTGCTAAGACAAGGTCTGGCCTGGGGTCTATATAAAGGAGTCTGGTATATGGTCTGGAAATGGAGGGGTCTGGTCTGGAGAAGGGACACTGTGGGGTCTGATAGAAGGGTGTTAGCTTCACAGGTATACTGACAAAGGGGTGTGGTCTGGGGGGCTGTATATGGGTGGGGTCTGTATATGGGGATGGCCTGGTGTGGTGTCTGTATATGGGGATGGGCCTGGTGTGGTGTCTGTATATGGGGATGGGCCTGGTGTGGTGTCTGTATATGGGGATGGGCCTGGTGTGGTGTCTGTATATGGGGATGGGCCTGGTGCGGTTGTCTGTATATGGGGATGGGCCTGGTGTGTGTTGGGGTCTGTATATGGGGATAGGCCTGGTGTGTTGTCTGTATATGGGGATGGGCCTGGTGGGTGTCTGTATATGGGGGATGGGCCTGGTGTGGTGTCTAGTATATGGGGATGGGTCTGGTGTGGTGTCTGTATATGGGAATGGGCCTGGTGTGGTTCTGTATATGGGGATGGGCCTGGTGTGGTGTCTGTATATGGGGATGGGCCTGGTGTGGTGTCTGTATATGGGGTGGGCTGGTGTGGTCTCTGTATATGGGGATGGGTCTGGTGTGGTGTCTGTATATGGGGATGGCCTGGTGTGGTGTCTGTATATGGGGATGGGCCTGGTGTGGTGTCTGTATATGGGGATGGGCTGGTGTGGTGTCTGTATATGGGGATGGCCTGGTGTGGTGTCTGTATATGGGGATGGGCCTGGTGTGGTGCTCTGTATATGGGGATGGGCCTGGTGTGGTGTCTGTATATGGGGATGGCCTGGTGTGGTGTCTGTATATGGGGATGGGCCTGGTGTGGTGTCTGTATATGGGGATGGGCCTGGTGGGTCTCTGTATATGGGGATGGCCTGGTGGGTGTCTGTATATGGGGATGGGCTGGTGTGGTGTCTGTATATGGGGATGGGCCTGGTGTGGTGTCTGTATATGGGGATGGGCCTGGTGTGGTGTCTGTATATGGGGATGGGTCTGGTGTGGTGTCTGTATATGGGGATGGGCCTGGTGTGGTGTCTTATATGGGGATGGGCCTGGTGTGGTGTCTGTATATGGGGCTGGGCCTGGTGGGTGTCTGTATATGGGGATGGGCCTGGTGTGGTGTCTGTATATGGGGATGGGCCTGGTGTGGTGTCTGTATATGGGGATGGGTCCTGGTGTGGTGTCTGTATATGGGGATGGGCCTGGTGTGGTGTCTGTATATGGGGATGGGTCTGGTGTGGTGTCTGTATATGGGGATGGGCCTGGTGTGGTTCTGTATATGGGGATGGGCCTGGTGGGTGTCTGTATATGGGGATGGGTCTGGTGTGGTGTCTGTATATGGGGATGGGCCTGGTGTGGTGTCTGTATATGGGGATGGGTCTGGTGTGGTGTCTGTATATGGGGATGGGCCTGGTGTGGTGTCTGTATATGGGGATGGGCCTGGTGTGGTGTCTGTATATGGGGATGGGTCTGGTGTGGTGTCTGTATATGGGGATGGGCCTGGTGTGGTATCTGTATATGGGGATGGGCCTGGTGTAGTGTCTGTATATGGGGATGGTCTGGTGTGGTGTCTGTATATGGGGATGGGCCTGGTGTGGTATCTGTATATGGGGATGGGCCTGGTGTGGTGTCTGTATATGGGGATGGGCTGGTGGGTGTCTGTATATGGGGATGGGTCTGGTGTGGTGTCTGTATATGGGGATGGGTCTGGTGTGGTGTCTGTATATGGGGATGGGCCTGATGTGGTGTCTGTATATGGGGATGAGCCTGGTGTGGTGTCTGTATATGGGGTTGGGCCTGGTGTGGTGTCTGTATATGGGGATGAGCCTGGTGTGGTGTCTGTATATGGGGATGGGCCTGGTGTGGTGTCTGTATATGGGGATGGGCCTGGTGTGGTGTCTGTATATGGGTTTGGGTGTGGTCTGAGAAGAGGTGTTAATATGGGGATGGGCCTGGTTTGGGGTCTGTATATGGAGAGGGGTGTCATCTGAAAGTCTGTATATGGGAAAGGGCCTGGTCTTGGGTCTGAATATGAGTGGGTGGTCTGGGGTCTGAATATGGGAAGGAGCCTGGTCTTGGGTCTGAGTATGGGAAGGGGTGTGATCTGGGGGGGTCCGTATAGGGAGAGGGGCCGGTCTTGGGTCTGAATATGAGGGGGTGGTCTTGGGTCTGAGCAATGGGAAGGGGTGTGATCTGGAGGGTCTGTATATGGAGAGGGTGTTGTCTGAAAGTCTATATATGGGGAGGGGCCTGGTTTGGGTTCTGTATATGGGGAAGGGGTGGCCTGGAAATTTTTATATGGGGATGGGCCTGGTTTGAGGTCTGTATATGGGAAGGGGCTTGGTCTTGGGTCTGAATATGAAGGGGTGGTCTGGGGTCTGAATATGAGGGGGTGGTCTGGGGTCTGAATATGAGGGGGTGGTCTGGGGTCTGTATATGTGGAGGCTCCTGGTCTTGGTCTGTATATAGGGGGGCAGAGCTGGGGTCTTCATATGGGGATAGGTCTAGTGTCTGTATATGGGGATGGGCTGGTGTCTGTATTACGTAGTTTCAGTTGGGATATGATGGGTGGGTATTCATTCGGTATAATTGTTGGTCTAGTTGATATCTTGGCTATAGGGCGATGCTTTAGACCTGTATACTAATTGCTGATGTCACATCCCGAAAGGTGACTCCGGACACTACTGACCTCACAGGCTGGGTACTGAGGTGCGTCTCTGCATTAAATCACCAAAATTGTGTTCATTTCCTAATATAATATATCTTCATTTTTCTGAAATCCCCTGAATAAACATTATACAAACCTGCTACCTGCAGCCTCCACTAGAGGGAGCTCTCTGAGTCCTGCACAGTCTGCAGTCAGCTCCTGAGCTCCCTCTAGTGGTGGCTGCAGGTAGCAGGACTGCATCATGTCTTGTAGGGATTGATTAATAATGATAATATGCAGTTCTGCTGCAGACGGTGCAACGTTCCGCCGCCTCCCGGAAATGTAGCCGAACCTTTAATGTTTTGTTCATTTTTGTTCTCTTCTGTAAATAAATGAAGCGTAAAATACAGAAAACGCAGGAAGTAAATCAGAGCCCGGGCAGCAGCGACGCTCCCTTATTAATTATGTAACCGCTATTATTACGATGTCGCAGTAAATCTGGAGCTCGCTGGGGGGGGAGGGGGCGACGGTAACATCACCAATATGGAGACGGAGTGCAGACAGATCATTAATTTTGCACACGTGTAATTTCTTCGTGTTGTGAAATATTTTCATAAACGCTGACATTGCCCCGGGCGGTGCAATTAATATCCAGAACGCCGGAGCCGCGGCACAAGTCAGAGGCCCCTGCCACCGACAGGGAGAAGAAGCCACCGCGAGCGGAGGAGTCCGCGGAAAATCAAGTGTCTGACAATGAAAACGATGCAAAAAGGGATGAGCAGTCCTATCAGTGATTGGATGGAGACGTCTGTGATGTCACAGATTTTGGGTGGATTTGGGTCTGATCGGTGACTGTTCACACACAGGAATACAGTGAGGAAAAACGTATGTAGTCAGCCACCAATTGTGCAAGTTCTCCCACTTAATAAGATGAGGTCGGCCTGTAATTGACATCATAGGTGACCTCAACTATGAGAGACAAAATGACAAAAAACGAAGAAATATTTTTTCAAATTTTGGTGGAAAATAAGTATTTGTTCATCTACAAACAAGCAAGTAACTTCTGTAACTTCTTCTTTAGGAGGCTCCTCTGTCCTCCACTCATTACCTGTAGTACTGGAGGCTCCTCTGTCCTCCACTCAGTACCTGTAGTGCTGGAGGCTCCTCTGTCCTCCACTCATTACCTGTAGTACTGGAGGCTCCTCTGTCCTCCACTCATTACCTGTAGTGCTGGAGGCTCCTCTGTCCTCCACTCATTACCTGTAGTACTGGAGGCTCCTCTGTCCTCCACTCATTACCTGTAGTACTGGAGGCTCCTCTGTCCTCCACTCATTACCTGTAGTACTGGAGGCTCCTCTGTCCTCCACTCATTACCTGTAGTACTGGAGGCTTCTCTATCCTCCACTCATTACCTGTAGTGCTGGAGGCTCCTCTATCCTCCACTCATTACCTGTAGTACTGGAGGCTCCTCTGTCCTCCACTCATTACCTGTAGTACTGGAGGCTCCTCTGTCCTCCACTCATTACCTGTAGTGCTGGAGGCTCCTCTGTCCTCCACTCATTACCTGTAGTACTGGAGGCTCCTCTGTCCTCCACTCATTACCTGTAGTACTGGCACCTGTTTGAACTTGTTATCAGTATAAAAGACGCCTGTCCACAACCTCAAACAGTCACACTCCAAACTCCACTATGGTGAAGACTACCGTATATACTCGCGTATAAGCCGAGTTTTTCAGCCCAAAAATTGGGCTGAAAAGTCCCCCCCTCGGCTTATACGCGAGTCATACGGCCCCCCTCAAAGTTTGGCGCCCCCACCTCAGTTTCTGGGCCCCCCCGCATGCAGCGCTGCACATATACATTACGTGTCTAGCAGCTGTTACCCTCCGGTGGCAGATCGCGGCTCCCGGCTCCGGGCTCCATCTTCCTCTCTGTCTTCCTGGTTGTCATGTGACCGGCGCGATGACGTCATCGCGCCGGTCACAAAGCAGGAAGACAGCGAGGAAGATGGAGCCCGGAGCCGGGAGCCGCGATCTGCCACCAGAGGGTAACAGCTGCTAGACACGTAATGTATATGTGCAGCGCTGCATGCGGGGGGGCCCAGAAACTGAGGTGGGGGCGCCAAATTATGAGGGGGGCCCTGCTGGGGCCCTGTATACTACCACTGGGGCTATATACTACCACTGGGGCTATATACTACCACTGGGGCTATATACTACCACTGGGGCTGTATATATACTACCACTGGGGCTATATACTACCACTGGGGCTGTATACTACTGCTGGGGCTATATACTACCACTGGGGCTATATACTACCACTGGGGCTATATACTACCACTGGGGCTGTATATATACTACCACTGGGGCTATATACTACCACTGGGGCTGTATACTACTACTGGGGCTATATACTACCATTGGGGCTATATACTACCACTGGGGCTGTATGTATACTACCACTGGGGCTATATACTACCACTGGGGCTATATACTACCACTGGGGCTGTATACTACTACTGGGGCTATATACTACCATTGGGGCTATATACTACCACTGGGGCTGTATGTATACTACCACTGGGGCTATATACTACCACTGGGGCTGTATACTACTACTGGGGCTATATACTACCACTGGGGCTATATACTACCACTGGGGCTGTATGTATACTACCACTGGGGCTATATACTACCACTGGGGCTGTATACTACCACTGGGGCTATATACTACCACTGGGGCTGTATACTACCACTGGGGCTGTATATATACTACCACTGGGGCTATATACTACCACTGGGGCTGTATACTACTACTGGGGCTATATACTACCACTGGGGCTATATACTACCACTGGGGCTATATACTACCACTGGGGCTGTATATATACTACCACTGGGGCTATATACTACCACTGGGGCTGTATATACTACTGGGGCTGCGTGTATACTACCACTGGGGCTGCTGCTGTATACTACCACTGGGGCTGCTGCTGTATACTACCACTGGGGCTGCTGCTGTATACTACCACTGGGGCTGCTGTATATACCTCTGGGGCTGCTGTATACTACCACTGGGGCTGCTGCTGTATATACCACTGGGGCTGCTGCTGTAACACTGCTGGGGCCTGTATATACCACTGGGGAGGCTGCTGTATACCACACTGCTGGGGGCTGTATACCTGTGCTGGGGTCCACCCTCGGCTTATACACGAGTCAATAAATTTTCCCAGGTTTTGGGGGCAAAAGTAGGGGGGTCGGCTTATACACGGGTCGGCTTATACACGAGTATATACGGTAAATAGCTGGCGAAGGACACCACAAACAACATTGTAATCCTGCACCAGGCTGGGAAGACTGAATCTGCAATAGGCAGCAGCTTGGTGTGAAGAAATCAACTGTGGGAGCAATAATTAGAAAATGGAAGACATACAAGACCCCTGATAATCTCCCTCCTTGATCTGGGGCTCCATGCAAGACCTCACCCCGTGGGGTCAAAATGATCTCAAGAATGGTGAGCAAAAATCCCAGAACCACACGGGGGGACATAGTGAATGACCTGCAAAGAGCTGGGACCAACGCTACTCAGGATACTATCATTAACACTGCCAGGTACTGCAGTGCCAGACGTGTCCCCCTACTTAAGCCAGTACATGTCCGGGCCTGTCTAAAGTTTGCTAAAGAGTATTTGGATGATCCAGAAGAGTATTGGGAGAATGTCATATGGTCAGACGAAACCAAAGTAGAATTGTTTGGTAGAAACACAACTCGTCGTGTTTGGAGGAGAAAGAATGCTTATTTGCATCCAAAGAACACCATACCTACTATGAAGCATGTAGGTGGCAACATCATGCTTTGGGGCTGTTTCTCTGCCAAGGGACCAGGACGACTGATCCGTATACATGAAAGAATGAATGGGGCCATGTATCATGAGATTTTGAGTGCAAACCTCCTTCCATCAGGAAGGGCATTGAAGATGAAACGTGGCTGGGTCTGTCAGCATGACATTGATCCCAAGCACACCACCAGGGCAACGAAAGAGTGGCTTCATAAGAAGCATTTCAAGGTCCTGGAGTGGGCTGGCCAGTCTCCACATCTAAACCACATAGAAAACCTTTGGAGGGAGTTGAAAGTCCATGTTGCCCAGCGACAGCCCCAAAACATCCCAGCTCTAGAGAGTTGAGGTCACCTATGATGTCAATTACAGGCCGACCTCATATTTTTAAGTGGGAGAACTTGCACAATTGGTGCCTGACTATACTTTGTTTCCCCACTGTATGCTCTGATCTAAACCCTCTATTGTAGATCTGCAGAATGTTGAGGGTTGTTGTCCTGCTGAAAGGTGAACCTCCAGCCCCTGTCTCAGATCTTCTGCAGCCTCTAACAGGTTTTCCTCCAGGATTGTCCTGTTTTTAGCTCCATCCATCTTCCATCACCTCTGACCAGCTTCTCTGCCCCTGCTGGAGAAAAACCTCCCCACAGCAGGATTTTGCCTCCACTATGTGAGATGGTGAGGATGGGGTTTTTAAGGTGATGTGCAGTGTTAGTTTTCTGCCACACATTGTGTTTTGCAACCCTGGAAACCTAAGAACAGAGCTCTAAAGCCCCATCTTGAGTGGATTAGAGGTTCACATGCTCGGCCTGAATGGAGTAGAGTTTCAGATGGTCAGTCTAAATGGAGAAGAGGATCAGATGCTCAGCCTGAATGGAGCAGAAGTTCACGTTTGGTCTGAATTGAATAGAAGTTCACATGCTCAGTCTGAATGGAGTAGAGGCTCACATGTTCTATCTGAATACAGTACAGATTCACATACTCTGAATGGAGTTCACATGCTAGGTCTGAATGGAATAGAAGTTCAAATTCTCAGCCTGAACAGAGTAGAGATTCACAAGCTCAGCCTGAATGAAGCAAAGGTTCACATGCTCTGTCTGAATGGAGTAGAAGTTCACATGCTCGGCCTGATCGGAGCAGAGGTTCCCATGCTCGGCCTGACCGCAGCAGAGGTTCCCATGCTCGGCCTGACCGGAGCAGAGGTTCCCATGCTCGGCCTGACCGGAGCAGAGGTTCCCATGCTCGGCCTGACCGGAGCAGAGGTTCCCATGCTCGGCCTGCCCGCAGCAGAGGTTCCCATGCTCGGCCTGACCGGAGCAGAGGTTCACATGCTCGGCCTGACCGGAGCAGAGGTTCCCATGCTCGGCCTGCCCGGAGCAGAGGTTCACATGCTCGGCCTGACAGGAGCAGAGGTTCCCATGCTCGGCCTGACCGGAGCAGAGGTTCCAATGCTCGGCCTGACCGGAGCAGAGGTTCCCATGCTCGGCCTGACCGGAGCAGAGGTTCCCATGCTCGGCCTGACTGGAGCAGAGGTTCACATGCCCGGCCTGACCAGAGCAGAGGTTCACATGCTCGGCCTGACCAGAGCAGAGGTTCACATGCTCAGCCTAAACGGAGCACAAGTTCACACTCAGCCTTAACACAGTAGAGGTTTACATGCTCCTGAATGGAGCAGAGGTTTACACACTCAGCCTCTGCTCCGATCATTGTCTATGAGACTGCCCCAAATAATACTATGTTCCACTTAAGACGGGGTTTCAGCGGCCTGATCCAAAAATCAGTGGGGTTCTCAGTGATCGGACCCAAAAAAGTCCCTTTGGCCTATAGAAAATGACTAATGCTATTAAAGATTTGTAATAATTGGGGGCTCCGTGGGAGCTTTTGCATCGGGGCCCATCGGCTTAAAGGTAGGCCACTGGCGGCAGCATGCAATATATGGTCACTGTGTCCATCTAGTAATGAAGGGGTTAAGGAGGCGCCGCTGGGCTCTGGCAGATGTTTCCCCGTCTGCCGTAATGACCTCGGACCATCTCTCGCTGTCCATCTGTTTTTGGCCGTCTGACTAGCTGGTTATGTGGGATATAAAAGCTGGCGCAGGAGCATTATTCACGATGCCGCCGCCGTCCCGCGGAGCGCGCCGTTATAGCCTGATAAGTGCAGCGATAAGCGGATTCTTTCTCTGGATGGAGATTGGATTCTTTGTGTGTAGAACCATCTTTTCATTGTCCGTCATTGTCACAATGAGAAGACAACGTGTTTTACAAGACGTCGTAATAATGGAGGAGACGGCGGCAAGAGCAGTCAGAATAAAGAGGGAGGCCGCCAATCCAGAATACTGGGGGAGGACAAATAAAAAGGGAGGCCGCCAATCCAGAATACTGGGGGAGGACAAATAAAGAGGGAGGCCGCCAATCCAGAATACTGGGGGAGGACAAATAAAGAGGGAGGCAACCAATCCAGAATACTGGGGGAGGACAAATAAAGAGGGAGGTCGCCAATCCAGAATACTGGGGGAGGACAAATAAAGAGGGAGGCCGCCAATCCAGAATACTGGGGGAGGACAAATAAAGAGGGAGGCCGCCAATCCCAGAATACTGGGGGAGGACAAATAAAGAGGGAGGCCGCCAATCCTGAATACTGGGGGAGGACAAATAAAGAGGGAGGCCGCCAATCCAGAATACTGGTGGAGGACAAATAAAGAGGGAGGCAGCCAATCCAGAATACTGGGGGAGGACGAATAAAGAGGGAGGCCGCCAATCCAGAATACTGGGGGAGGACAAATAAAGAGGGAGACCACCAATGCAGAATACTGGGGGAGGACAAATGAAGAGGGAGGCTGCCAATCCAGAATACTGGGGGAGGACAAATAAAGAGGGAGGCCACCAATGCAGAATACTGGGGGAGGACAAATGAAGAGGGAGGCCGCCAATCCAGAATACTGGGGGAGGACAAATAAAGAGGGAGGCCGCCAAACCGGAATACTGGGGGAGGGGGAAATAAAGAGGGAGGCAACCAATCCAGAATACTGGAAGAGGACAAGTAAAGAGGGAGGCCACCAATCCGGAATACTGGAGGAGGGGGAAAAAAGAGGGAGGCCGCTAATCCGGAATACTGGAAGAGGGGAAATAAAGAGGGAGGCCACCAATCTGGAATACTGGAAGAGGACGAGTAAAGAGGGAGGCCGCCAATCCGGAATACTGGGGAGGGGGAGGACGAGTAAAGAGGGAGGCCGCCAATCTGGAATACTGGAAGAGGACGAGTAAAGAGGGAGGCCGCCAATCCAGAATACTGAAAGAGGACGAGTAAATAGGGAGGCCACCAATCCAGAATACTGGAAGAGGACGAGTAAAGAGGGAGGCCACCAATCCAGAATACTGAAAGAGGACGAGTAAAGAGGGAGGCCGCCAATCCAGAATACTGGAAGAGGACGAGTAAACACGGAGGCCGCCAATCCAGAATACTGGAAGAGGACGAGTAAAGAGGGAGGCCGCCAATCCAGAATACTGGAAGAGAACGAGTAAAGACGGAGGCCGCCAATCCAGAATACTGGAAGAGGACGAGTAAAGACGGAGGCCGCCAATCCAGAATACTGGAAGAGGACGAGTAAAGAGGGAGGCCGCCAATCCAGAATACTGGAAGAGGACGAGTAAAGACGGAGGCCGCCAATCCAGAATACTGGAAGAGGACGAGTAAAGAGGGAGGCCGCCAATCCAGAATACTGGAAGAGGACGAGTAAAGAGGGAGGCCGCCAATCCAGAATACTGGAAGAGAACGAGTAAAGACGGAGGCCGCCAATCCAGAATACTGGAAGAGGACGAGTAAAGAGGGAGGCCGCCAATCCAGAATACTGGAAGAGGACGAGTAAAGAGGGAGGCCGCCAATCCAGAATACTGGAAGAGGACAAGTAAAGAGGGAGGCCGCCAATCCGGAATACTGGAGGAGGGGGAATAAAGAGGGAGGCCACCAATCTGGAATACTGGAAGAGGACGAGTAAAGAGGGAGGCCGCCAATCCGGAATACTGGGGAGGGGGAGACGAGTAAAGAGGGAGGCCGCCAATCCAGAATACTGGCAGAGGACGAGTAAACACGGAGGCCGCCAATCCAGAATACTGGAAGAGGACGAGTAAAGAGGGAGGCCGCCAATCCAGAATACTGGAAGAGGACGAGTAAAAAGGGGGCTGCCAATCCGGAATACTGGGGGAGGGGAATAAGAGTGTCAGTGCAGTGTGGATCCATTACTAATGTCTATATAGCGGTGTCAGTACAGTATGGATCCATTACTAATGTCTATATAGCAGTGTCAGTGCAGAGTGGATCCATTACTAATGTCTATATAGCGGTGTCAGTGCAGAGTGGATCCATTACTAATGTCTATATAGCGGTGTCAGTGCAGAGTGGATCCATTACTAATGTCTATATAGCGGTGTCAGGGCAGTGTAGATCCATTACTAATGTCTATATAGCGGTGTCAAGGCAGTGTGGATCCATTACTAATGTCTATATAGCGGTGTCAGTGCAGAGTGGATCCATTACTAATGTCTATATAGCGGTGTCAGTGCAGAGTGGATCCATTACTAATGTCTATATAGCGGTGTGGATCCATTACTAATGTCTATATAGCGGTGTCAGGGCAGTGTGGATCCATTGCTAATGTCTATATAGCAGTGTCAGTGCAGAGTGGATCCATTACTAATGTCTATATAGCGGTGTCAGTGCAGAGTGGATCCATTACTAATGTCTATATAGCGGTGTCAGTGCAGAGTGGATCCATTACTAATGTCTATATAGCGGTGTCAGTGCAGGTGGATCCATTACTAATGTCTATATAGCGGTGTCAGTGCAGAGTGGATCCATTACTAATGTCTATATAGCGGTGTCAGGGCAGTGGTGGATCCATTACTAATGTCTATATAGCGGTGTCAGGGCAGTGTGGATCCATTACTAATGTCTATATAGCGGTGTCAGTGCAGTGTGGATCCATTACTAATGTCTATATAGCGGTGTCAGTGCAGAGTGGATCCATTACTAATGTCTATATAGCGGTGTCAGGGCAGTGTGGATCCATTACTAATGTCTATATAGCGGTGTCAGTGCAGAGTGGATCCATTACTAATGTCTATATAGCAGTGTCAGTGCAGTGTGGATCCATTACTAATGTCTATATAGCGGTGTCAGGGCAGTGTGGATCCATTACTAATGTCTATATAGCGGTGTCAGTGCAGAGTGGATCCATTACTAATGTCTATATAGCGGTGTCAGTGCAGTGTGGATCCATTACTAATGTCTATATAGCGGTGTCAGTGCAGAGTGGATCCATTACTAATGTCTATATAGCGGTGTCAGTGCAGAGTGGATCCATTACTAATGTCTATATAGCGGTGTCAGTGCAGAGTGGATCCATTACTAATGTCTATATAGCGGGTGTCAGTGCAGTGTAGATCCATTACTAATGTCTATATAGCGGTGTCAGTGCAGTGTAGATCCATTACTAATGTCTATATAGCGGTGTCAGTGCAGAGTGGATCCATTACTAATGTCTATATAGCGGTGTCAGTGTAGAGTGGATCCATTACTAATGTCTATATAGCGGTGTCAGTGCAGTGTGGATCCATTACTAATGTCTATATAGTGGTGTCAGTGCAGAGTGGATCCATTACTAATGTCTATATAGCGGTGTCAGTGTAGTGTAGATCCATTACTAATGTCTATATAGCGGTGTCAGTGCAGTGTGGATCCATTACTAATGTCTATATAGCAGTGTCAGGGCAGTGTGGATCCATTACTAATGTCTATATAGCGGTGTCAGTGCAGAGTGGATCCATTGCTAATGTCTATATAGCGGTGTCAGTGCAGAGTGGATGCATTGCTAATGTCTATATAGCGGTGTCAGTGCAGAGTGGATCCATTACTGTGCACCAGTCTGACCAGTATTCTGTGCGGTCATGGCAGTGGATCCTCACTGGGGGGATTTGGGATCAGGTTGATGGTGGCCATGACTGCGGGGAGCGTCCACCTGCATCAAAGGCTGAGGACTGAGAGACGAGCAATCAATGGGATCTTCATGATCTCACTTTCCCTCCTGGCAGCTGGGTAAGCGGCTTTACCGGCCCCCCGGCCCCCTCCGCGCCTTTCACTGCTTCGTATTTCCAATGCTAATGGCCTGAGACATTGATTTCTCATTAATGTGAGACCCGATCGGAGCGAGGACGGCGGGAGCTGGCAGCTGTACAAAGCAAAGCTCGAAGAATGAGACTCACAAGAAAGACTGTCCGGGTGGCATCGCTCTAATCCGCCGCCTGCGCCATGCTCTGATGCCCTGAGCGCTGAATGTGACAATGTTCTGCCTGCACTTCACCGTCTGATCCATAGAGGGCAGTAAAGGAACAATCACTGACTGGGCCCCAAGATCCCCAGGGGTGGAGTCAGCAGACATGCTGTACCAAAAGCGGTCACTAGAGGGCGTAAGGATGGGTGTGTCGAGGACGCTTATTATCCCCAACTCCCCTTAGAAACTAAATCACTAACACCGGACCGACACCAAATCACCAACACCGGACTGACACCAAATCACCAACACCGGACCGCCACCAAATCACCAACAGCGGACCGCCACCAAATCACCAACACCGGACCGCCACCAAATCACCAACAGCGGACCGCCACCAAAACACCAACAGCGGACCGCCACCAAATCACCAACACCGGACCGCCACCAAATCACCAACAGCGGACCGCCACCAAATCACCAACAGCGGACCGCCACCAAATCACCAACAGCGGACCGCCACCAAATCACCAACACCGGACCGCCACCAAATCACCAACAGCGGACCGCCACCAAATCACCAACAGCGGACCACCACCAAATCACCAAAAGCGGACCGCTACCAAATCACCAACACCGGACCGCTACCAAATCACCAACACCGCACCGCCACCAAATCACTAACACCGGACCGCCACCAAATCACCAACACCGGACCCACACCAAATCACCAACACCGGACCGTCACCAAATCACCAACACCGGACCCACACGAAATCACCAACAGCGGACCGCCACCAAATCACCAACAGCGGACCGCCACCAAATCACCAAAAGCGGACCGCCACCAAATCACCAACACCGCACCGCCACCAAATCACTAACACCGGACCGCCACCAAATCACCAACACCGGACCCACACGAAATCACTTACACCAGACTGCCACCAAATCACCAACACCGGACCGTCACCAAATCACCAACACCAGACCCACATCAAATCACTAACACCGGACCCACACCAAATCACCAACACCGGACCGTCACCAAATCACCAACACCAGACCCACATCAAATCACTAACACCGGACCCACACCAAATCACCAACACCGGACCGACACCAAATCACCAACACCGGACCGCCACCAAATCACCAACAGCGGACCGCCACCAAATCACCAACAGCGGACCGCCACCAAATCACCAACACCGGACCGCCACCAAATCACCAACAGCGGACCGCCACCAAATCACCAACACCGGACCGCCACCAAATCACCAGCAGCGGACCGCCACCAAATCACCAACAGCGGACCGCCACCAAATCACCAACAGCGGACCGCCACCAAATCACCAACAGCGGACCGCCACCAAATCACCAACACCGCACCGCCACCAAATCACTAACACCGGACCGCCACCAAATCACCAACACCGGACCCACACGAAATCACTTACACCGGACCCACACCAAATCACCAACACCGGACCCACACCAAATCACCAACACCGGACTGACACCAAATCACCAACACCGGACCGCCACCAAATCACCAACAGCGGACCGCCACCAAATCACCAACAGCGGACCGCCACCAAATCACCAACACCGGACCGCCACCAAATCACCAACAGCGGACCGCCACCAAATCACCAACACCGGACCGCCACCAAATCACCAGCAGCGGACCGCCACCAAATCACCAACAGCGGACCGCCACCAAATCACCAACAGCGGACCGCCACCAAATCACCAACAGCGGACCGCCACCAAATCAACAACACCGCACCGCCACCAAATCACTAACACCGGACCGCCACCAAATCACCAACACCGGACCCACACGAAATCACTTACACCAGACTGCCACCAAATCACCAACACCGGACCGCCACCAAATCACTAACACCGGACCCACACCAAATCACCAACACCGGACCGTCACCAAATCACCAACACCAGACCCACATCAAATCACTAACACCGGACCCACACCAAATCACCAACACCAGACCCACATCAAATCACTAACACCGGACCCACACCAAATCACCAACACCGGACCCACACCAAATCACCAACACCGGAACCACACCAAATCACCAACACCGGACCCACACCAAATCACCAACACCGGACCCACACCAAATCACCAACACGGACCGTCACCAAATCACCAACACCGGACCGTCACCAAATCACCAACACCGGACCCACACCAAATCACCAACACCGGACCGTCACCAAATCACCAACTCCGGACCCACACCAAATCACCAACACCGGACCGCCACCAAATCACCAACACCGGACCCACACCAAATCACCAACACCGGACCGCCACCAAATCACCAACACCGGACCGTCACCAAATCACCAACACCGGACCCACACCAAATCACCAACACCGGACCGTCACCAAATCACCAACACCAGACCCACACCAAATCACCAACACCGGACCGCCACCAAATCACCAACACCGGACCCACACCAAATCACCAACACCGGACCGTCACCAAATCACCAACACCAGACCCACACCAAATCACTAACACCGGACCCACACCAAATCACCAACACCGGACCGTCACCAAATCACCAACACCGGACCCACACCAAATCACCAACACCGGACCGCCACCAAATCACCAACACCGGACCGCCACCAAATCACCAACACCGGACCGCCACCAAATCACTAACACCGGACCCACACGAAATCACTTACACCGGACCGCCACCAAATCCCCAACACCGGACCGTCACCAAATCACCAACACCAGACCCACACCAAATCACTAACACCGGACCCACACCAAATCACCAACACCGGACCATCACCAAATCACCAACACCGGACACACACCAAGTCACCAACACCGGAACGACACCAAATCACTAACACCGGACTGACACCAAATCACTAACACCGGACCCACTCCCTAGAGATATGCTGTCCACTCCTGTGGGCGTGCGAGGGGTTAATGAGGCAGTTATACTATTGTCGGCTTTGTACAAATTTCTGAATGAAGCCACGGCTCCACACAGTAGAGGAGATACTGTACGTAATGTACGTATAGTATCTGCCACTATCCAGGGTCCTGTTAGCATTAACATTAGATCTATGGCGGTGCACTGCCCATAGACCTAATGTAACTGCTAACAGGACCCTGGATAGTGGCAGATACACTTACGTACATTACGTACAGTATCTCCTCTACTGTGAGGAGCCGTGGCTTAATTCAGAAATGTGTACAAAGCCGACAATATTATAACTGCCTCATTAACCCCTCACACGCCCACAGGAGTGGACAGCATGTCTCTAGGGAGGGCGGGCACCCCCTACAGACATGTTGCCCACAGCTTCTATTAATATTTAATGTTTTAATAAGATTTAACACTTTGAACAAAGTATATGGTAACTGCATTGCTCAGGATTACACATCCGGTTACCGCATTGCAGTTTGCAAACCGCTCCGAAAACTGCAGCAGTTTTGAGCTTTTTTACAGCTCAAAACCAGATCAGGATATAAAAATTCTGCCGTAAGTGTGACCCCATCCTCACTGTCTTCTTATGGTAGCAGGAAAACTTCTCTCCATAGGGTAGATAGCAAGTTCCCAGACCTATGATAGATGATGTCTTTTTCTCTAGTATTATCCATGTTGTTCCCTGTTTTGCCATTAGAGGGAGCTCTTTCCATAATTTTAATGATCCTCATTCTCATTCTCATCCCTATTTGCTTTCTTTATTTGTAATATTTTCTCCATCTTTTCTTGTAATTTTTAGTCCTTGTTCTGTCTTTCGCTCTCGGATCTCTCTGCTTTATGGTGATCAGTAATCCCTGATTGGTGACCCCAGATAGTAGCTCAATAATACACCATAAGGCGCAGTTCTTTTTTCGGGTTTCTTTGGAGCACTGCTGCTCATGGGCGGTTCCTGTGATGAAGCCCCACCCATGATGAGCCACAGAATGGAATATCAATCTGGGCTGCTGAGTGTCTTCAATCTGTGGGGTGTCACGACTCCTCAGCGCAGTGCGTCTTGGACCCAGTGAGAGTCACTGCTGTGTTTGGTATCTGGTGTGTTGAGCTGACAGTAGTTGACTGACAGTTCGGCTTCCATTCTGGTTCGGGGAGGTGCTGGGTTGCTCAGGTGTTTCATCTTCCTGTGCTTGCTCAGCTACTTTATTGATCAACCTCGCCCAGAATGCTGCCAGTCATACATTCTATGTGAAGTGCTATGTGTCCTGCATTCCGGTGTCTGTCTTGTTCTGACCTATGTTATCTGACCCCAGACTGTCGCTTGATTTCCCTTTTGTCTGCTCCCTGTATTTGTTGCGATCTCTTGGTATTTTGAACCCTGGGCCATGACCTGAGTGCATCTTAGTTGACCCTCTGGATTCTCTTTGTGCTGTCTTGGAAACCTGTCCCTGGATTATTGCATGACTATGTCTGTGTCTACTCCCTGAATACAAGCTCTCCTGCAAACCTGACCCTGGACTGTTGCATTATTATGTCTCTGTCTACTCCTTGAATATGTGCTCTCCTAGAAACATGACCCTAGACTGTTGCATTATTATGTCTATGTCTACTCCCTGAATACATGCTCTCCTTGAAACCTGACCCTGAACCGTTGCATGACTACATCTCTGTCTATTCCTTGAACACGAGCTCTCCTAGAAACATGACCCTGGATCGTTGCTCTCCTGGAAACCTGACCCTAGACAGTTGCATTACTACATCTGTTTACTCCCTGACTACTATGAGCTCCCCTTGAAACCTGATCCTGGACCATTGTATGACTACATCTCTGTCTACTCCCTGAATACTACAAGCTCTCCTGGAAACTTAACCATGGACCATTGCATTACTACGTCAGTCTACTTCCTGAATACTATGACCTCTCCTTATGACCTGACCCTGGACCATTGCATGACTACATCTCTGTCTACTGACTGCATGCTACGAGATCTCCTGGAAACCGAACCCTGGACTGTTGCATTACTATGTCTCTGTCTACTCCCTGAATACTACGAGTCCTCCTGGTAACTTGACCCTGGACTGTTGCATGACTACATACATATCTACTGCCTGAATACTATGATCTCTCCTGGAAACCTGACCCTGGACCATTACATGACTGCATCTCTGTCTGCTCCCTGAATACTATGAGCTCTCCTGGAACCTGACCTTGCTGTCTATATTACCTGTAATAGTGACTGTGTCACACACTAGCTATTAGAAGCATCACATGGGGGCAATGTTACCTGAGTGACATAACTGAATCGTGGTGACATCATGTCAGGTCACACCCATTTGTTAAAATGCAAACCTATAGGAATATATAGCAAAATGGTGATAAATGCAGCATCGGGTGCCCATTGAATACATGCTATTGTGTATCAATCAACGATTACAAGGGTCAATTATAGCGTCAGGGTCCTGTTAGCAGATGAGGAGGAGTGCAGTGTCCTGATGACAATGGCGTCTAGAAGTGGTGGGATAGCGGGATATGCAGCACCAGGCGTCTGCTCTGCCCTTCGTTCACGGGCGCCTCGTCCTCCCCTGCAGCTGCTGATTCAGATAACGCAGGGGTAATGCATCTGCCATCGATCGCAGCACATGAATACTGCATATTAATTTCCGTAAGCTGCACCCTGCTCCTCCGCTTCCCTCCGCTCTGCCTTGTCCTGATTGACATTGCTCAGAATTAAGTGCAGGGAGCTTTGTGTCAGGTCCTGGAGCAGTCTGGTAATTAGAGAGTGTGCCAGGGCACCGTGCCAAAGTTGGAGAGCCGGATATCACAGGTCTGAACCCAGATGTGCCCGACGTTATCTGCCAGGAAACCTCCGCCACAAGTCATCTCCGTCAGCCGCCAGACCCGGGCAGGCGCCCCCCTCGGCTGGTCATGACCTTGTGGTGCCAACTGGGGACGCGGCTCTCAATGTGCGCTGTGTGATGCCAGCCTGATGTGCCCGGAGAACTCTATAATCAGTGGTCCGCCTCCCCACGCCCGGGAATATATCCTTGTAACAGGAGCGATAAGTGACACAAGAAAGGGCCCAGATAGAAATGGTAGAGAAGTGGCGCAGTTACCCCAAAGCTGCGATATGTAACACCACTGTCCCCAGCATTGTACCATCCACCACAATGTAAGTCATTCACGACTGCGACTCACTTGCGGCTCATTTGTGTTTTTATATCTCATGAAACATTAAGTCACAGAAAAGTGCAATAATCCTCTGCTCCCGGATGTTCCTCTCAAGGAGTCGTCATGAGGTCCTCACCCTGTACTCTGCGGAGTGCCTTGCAACAGACCTAGGACACTGGGCATCATACTGTGGGGCAGTGGGGACATCATACTGTATGTGAGGACTGTGGAGGCACCATACTGTGTGTGGGGGAAGTGGGGACATCATACTGTGTGTGAGGACTGTGGAGGCACCATACTGTGTGTGGGGAAGTGGGACATCATACTGTGTGTGGAGGACTGTGGAGGCATCATACTGTGTGGAGGACTGTGGAGGCACCATACTGTGTGGGGGCAGTGGGGACATCATACTGTGTGTGGAGGACTGTGGAGGCACCATACTGTGTGTGGGGAAGTGGGACATCATACTGTGTGTGGAGGACTATGGAGGCACCATACGTGTGTGGGGGAAGTGGGGACATCATACTGTGTGTGGAGGACTGTGGAGGCACCACACTGTGTGTGTGTGTGGGGGGGTTGTGGGGACATCATACTGTGTGTGGAGGACTGTGGAGGCACCATACTGTGTGTGTTGTGTGGGGGGGGGGGTTGTGGGGACATCATACTGTGTGTGGAGGACTGTGGAGGAATCATACTGCGTGTGGGGGGAGGGGGGGGTGTGGGGACACCATACTGTGTGTGGAGGACTGTGGAGGCACCATACTGTGTGGGGGGGGGGGCTGTGGAGGCATCATACTATGTGTGGGGGCATGTGGGGACATTATACTGTGTGTGAAGGATGTGGAGGCCCATACTGTGTGGAGGCACTATACTGTGTGTGGGGGCAGTGGGGGGGCATCATACCATGTGTGGAGGATTGTGGAGGCCTCATACTGTGTGTGGAGGCTGTGGGGGCATCATACTGTGTGTGGAGGACTGTGGAGGCATCATACTGTGTGTGGGGGCAGTGGGGACATCATACTGTGTGTGGAGGACTGTGGAGGCATCATACTGTGTGTCGGGGACTGTGCAGGCATCATACTGAGTGTGGGGGACTGTGGAGGAATCATACTGTGTGTGGGACTGTGAGATCTACTGGTGGGGACTGTGGAGGCATCATACTGTGTGTGTGGGGACTGTGGAGGCATCATACTGTGTGTGTGGGGGACTGTGGAGGCATCATACTGTGTGTGGGGACTGTGGAGGCACCATACTGTGTGTGTGTGGGGCAGTGTGGGGGACATCATATACTGTGTGTGGAGGACTGTGGAGGAATCATACTGTGTGTGGAGGACTGTGGAAGCACCATACTGTTTGGGGAGGGGGCTGTGGAGGTATCATACTATGTGTGGGGGCATGGGGACATTATACTGTGTGTGGAGGACTGTGGAGGCTCATACTGTGTGTGGGGGCTGTGGAGGCCTCATACTGTGTGTGGGGGCAGTGTAGGCATCATACTGTGTGTGGGGCAGTGGGGGCATCATACTGTGTATGGAGGACTGTGGAGGCCTCATACTGTGTGTGGAGGCTGTGGGGGCATCATACTGTGTGTGGAGGACTGTGGATGGAATCATGCTGTGTGTGGGGGCAGTGTAGGCATCATACTGTGTGTGGGGGCAGTGGGGGCATCATACTGTGTGTGGAGGACTGTGGAGGCCTCATACTGTGTGTGGAGGCTGTGGGGGCATCATACTGTGTGTGGGGGTAGTGGGGACATTATACTGTGTGTGGAGGACTGTGGAGGCCTCATACTGTGTGTGGGGGCTGTGGAGGCCTCATACTGTGTGTGGGGGAACTCTGGATGCATCATACTGTGGGTGGAGGAATGTGGGGACATCATACTGTGTGGGGGACTGTGGAGGAATCATACTGTGTGTGGGGACTGTGGAGGCACCATTCTGTGTGTGGGGGGGACTGTGGAGGCATCATACTGTGTGTGGGGTAGTGGGGACATCATACTGTGTGTGGGGGCTGTGGAGGCTTCATACTGTTTGTGGGAGAATATTCTGTGTGTAGAGGGCTGTAGGTCCAGGCACATCTATATTATTACACATTAATCTCCGATGCTGATTCGCTGGCACACAGGATACATGTTCCCTATGATAAGATGGCAGCCAATCACCAGACTTCATTGTGTTCAATATTAATTGATAAAAACTATTGTAAAATATAATAATAATATAATAATAATAATGAGCAGAACGTTGTCCTCTTGGTCGGGCCGTACACATAGCGGAGCCGCAGTAACATATCACTCCTGAATCTGCAGCACCGACATCATCATATATAGAACAATAGAAAACAGCTCCAGGAATGAGGAACGTCACCCGGAATATTCTGCTGAAATTCCACAACTTATTATAAGACGTCATTTTCCATGCAGCCGGGGCTTCATTACCAAGTGTCTTACCATGTGGGAGAAGCGTTCAGCCAATATGGGGGGCATCACCTCAATAACACATTACAGAAAAATAATATGCCAATTGCCTCTGCAAAGAGGGCTAATTTTAGCACCACCGATTGGAAGTAGCAACCCTAAAGGTCAATATTGTCCCTTTAATGAGCCTTATATGACCTGATGTCATCTCTCCATAAGGAGAAACGTTATAACTTCTTAATACTTTGTAGTCGGCCCCTGTTCACACCCTGCAGTCGGCTCCTGTTCACACCCTGCAGTCGGCTCCTGTTCACACCCTGCAGTCGGCTCCTGTTCACACCCTGCAGTCGGCTCCTGTTCACACCCTGCAGTCGGCTCCTGTTCACACCCTGCAGCCGGCCCCTGTTCACACCCTGCAGGCGGCCCCTGTTCACAACCCTGCAGTCGGCCCCTGTTCACACCCTGCAGTCGGCCCCTGTTCACACCCTGCAGCCGGCCCCTGTTCACACCCTGCAGCCGGCCCCTGTTCACACCCTGCAGCCGGCCCCTGTTCACACCCTGCAGCCGGCCCCTGTTCACACCCTGCAGTCGGCCCCTGTTCACACCCTGCAGCCGGCCCCTGTTCACACCCTGCAGTCGGCCCCTGTTCACACCCTGCAGTCGGCCCCTGTTCACACCCTGCAGTCGGCCCCTGTTCACACCCTGCAGGCGGCCCCTGTTCACACCCTGCAGCCGGCTCCTGTTCACACCCTGCAGCCGGCTCCTGTTCACACCCTGCAGTCGGTCCCTGTTCACACCCTGCAGTCGGCCCCTGTTCACACCCTGCAGTCGGCCCCTGTTCACACCCTGCAGTCGGCCCCTGTTCACACCCTGCAGTCGGCCCCTGTTCACACCCTGCAGTCGGCCCCTGTTCACACCCTGCAGTCGGCCCCTGTTCACACCCTGCAGTTGGCTCCTGTTGGCCGGTCAGATTTATCCTTTGCAGATGGCTCCATAGAGCTCTGTACTTACATGTTGCCATTGGTCGACTATTAACGGCCGATATCGCAGGAAGAACTTGAGTGGGAAGGACTCGGGGTCCGGCCAGGTGGACGGCGTTTGCCAGGTGACCTCCAGCCGCCGGGGGTTCTTAGGGACGGGCTTTGCCAGCACACTTTCTGGGGGGTCAGGTTTCACTGTGGATATAATAAATACAAAATTAGTTCATGTGAGTTACTGATTCGGGGGAACAGAAGAAACGTGATGGAGCCACGTCAGCTCAGATACAAGGAACCCAAGCGAGTAACAGAGAATATATTAAAATAGACTCATTTGTGGAATAGTCGGTTTCTTCACCCCATGAGCACGAGCTGCAGACAGAATGGAGGATAAATCTCGTCCGCTGCGGTACATGATCAGCGGCCGAGAAATAATGCAGATATCAGGGTACGACGCCAACACACAGCCCTGAACAGATGGACAAACACAGGGAATATCTGCCCCCGACAGAGAAAACCTAAATATAAAGGTTACTAAGAAACCGCCAAAAAGAAAGATCAGAACCCGCAGCTTCAATATCATCGAGAAGATGTTATATATAGAAAGACAACAATCCAAACACACTAACAGGAGGATCACAGAACAGCAGATCATAGGACATTTATCATAACATCAAAATCCAAATACCCCCACAGTCACAGGCACAACAATGTACTCTAGATATTGGATAGACAATCACATATAACTGCTCTTCAACCTGCCTAACCGCGGAGGATGGCACCCTAGAACAATAACGCAAAGGGCACATCAACTGTCCATCAACTGTCCATCAACTGTCCATCAAGTGTTCCTAAACTGTCACTATACTATTCCTAAACCATTCATAAACTGACCATAAACTATTCTTAAACTGTCCAAATGTTAATAAACTGTCCATAATCGGACTGCAAACTGTTCATCAACTGTCTCTAAATTCTCCATTAACTTTCCATCAACTCCTTAAACTGTCCATAAACTTTCCATCAACTTTCCCTTAACTGGCCATAAACGGTCCCTAAACTTCCCTTAAACTGTTCCATAAACTGTCCATAAAATGGCCCTAAACTGTTGATGAATTTTCCATCAACTGTCCCTAATCAGTCCCTAAACTGTTCATCAACACTTTATCAGCTGTCCATAAACTTTCCATCAATATTCCATAAACTGAATATAAACTGGCCCTAAACTGTTCCATATACTGTCCATAAACTGTCCCTAAACTGTTCACATGCTTTACCTAAACTGGCCCTATACTGTCCATAAACTGTTAACATGCTTTACCTAAACTGTTCATACACTGCCCATGAACTGGCCCTAAACTGTACATAAACTGTCCATAAACTGCTCCCATGCTGTTACTAAACTGGTCATTAACTGGCCTCTAAGTACGAGAATATAAGTACTAGAATACTGCCCCTACATACAACAACATAACTACTATAATACTGCTCCAATGTACAAGAATATAACTACTATAATACTGCTCCTATATACAAGAATATAACTACTATAATACTGCCCCTATATACAAGAATATAACTACTATAATACTGCTCCTATATACAAGAATATAACTACTATAATGCTGCTCCTATGTACAAGAATATAAATACTATAATACTGCCCCTATATACAAGAATATAACTACTATAATACTGCTCCTATGTACAAGAATATAACTACTATAATACTGCCCCCTATATACAAGAATATAACTACTATAATACTGCCCCTATGTACAAGAATATAACTACTATAATTCTGCCCCTACATACAAGAATATAACTACTATAATACTGCTCCTATATACAAGAATATAACTACTATAATACTGCTCCTATGTACAAGAATATAACTACTATAATACTGCCCCTATGTACAAGAATATAACTACTATAATACTGCCCCTATATACAAGAATATAACTACTATAATACTGCTCCTATGTACAAGAATATAACTACTATAATACTGCCCCCTATATACAAGAATATAACTACTATAATACTGCCCCTATGTACAAGAATATAACTACTATAATTCTGCCCCTACATACAAGAATATAACTACTATAATACTGCTCCTATATACAAGAATATAACTACTATAATACTGCCCCTATGTACAAGAATATAACTACTATAATACTGCTCCTGTATACAAAAATATAACTACTATAATACTGCCCCTATATATAAGATTATAACTACTATAATACTGCTCCTATATACAAGACTATAACTACTATAATACTGTCCCTATGTACAAAAATATAACTACTATAATACTGCCCCTATGTACAAGAATATATCTACTATAATACTGCCCTATATACAAGACTATAACTACTATAATACTGTCCCTATGTACAAAATATAACTACTATAATACTGCCCCTATGTACAAGAATATACTACTATAATACTGCTCCTATGTACAAGAATATAACTACTATAATACTGCTCCTATATACAATAATATAACTACTATAATACTGCCCTATATACAAGAATATAACTACTATAAACTGCTCCTATATACAAGAATATAACTACTATAATACTGCCTCTATATACAAGAATATAACTACTATAATACTGCCCCTATATACAGAATATAACTACTATAATACTGCCCTATGTACAAGATATAACTACTATAATACTTCCCTATGTACAGAATATAACTACTATAATACTGCTCCTATATACAAGAATATAACTACTATAATACTGCCCTATATACAAGAATATAACTACTATAATACTGCTCCTATTACAAGAATATAACTACTATAATACTGCCCCTATGTACAAGAATATAACTACTAAAATACTGCCCCTATATACAAGAATATAACTACTAAAATACTGCCCCCTATATACAAGAATATAACTACTATAATACTGCCCCTATATACAAGAATATAACTACTATAACACTGCTCCTATATACAAGATATAACTGCGATAATACTGCCCCTATATACAAGAATATAACTACTAAAATCCTGCCCCTATATACAAGAATATAACTACTATAATTATGCTCCTATGTACAACAATATAACTACTATAATACTGCTCCTATATACAAGAATATAACACTATAATACTACCCCTATATACAAGACTATAACTACTATAATACTACCCCTATGTACAAGAATATAACTACTATAATATGCTCCTATGTACAAGAATATAACTACTATAATACTGCTCCTATATACAAGAATATAACTACTATAATACTGCCCCTATGTATAAGAATATAGCTACTATAATACTGCTCCTATGTACAAGAATATAACTACTATAACACTGCTCCTATATACAAGAATATAACTACTATAACACTGCTCCTATATACAAGAATATAACTACTATAATACTGCCCCTATATACAAGAATATAACTACTATAATACTGCCCCTATATACAAGAATATAACTACTATAATACTGCCCCTATATACAAGAATATAACTACTATAATACTGCTCCTATTACAAGAATATAACCACTATAATACTGCTCCTATGTACAAGAATATAACTACTATAATACTGCTCCTATTACAAGAATATAACTACTATAATACTACCCTATATACAAGAATATAACTACTATAATACTGCTCCTATATACAAGAATATAACTACTATAATACTGCTCCTATGTACAAGAATATAACTACTATAATACTGCTTATGTACAAGAATATAACTACTATAATACTGCCCTATTACAAGAATATAACCACTATAATACTGCTCCTATTACAAGAATATAACTACTAATAATCTGCCCCTATATACAAGAATATAACTACTATAATACTGCTCCTATATACAAGAATATAACTACTATAATACTGCCCTATGTACAAGAATATAACTACTATAATACTGCTCCTATATACAAGAATATAACTACTATAATACTGCCCTATATACAAGAATATAACTACTATAATACTGCTCCTATTACAAGAATATAACTACTATAATACTGCTCCTATTACAAGAATATAACTACTATAATACTGCTCCTATGTACAAGAATATAACTACTATAATACTGCCCTATATACAAGAATATAACTACTATAATACTGCCCCTATATACAAGAATATAACTACTATAATACTGCTCCTATGTACAAGAATAACTACTATAATACTGCTCCTATATACAAGAATATAACTACTATAATACTGCCCCTATATACAAGAATATAACTACTATAATACTGCTCCTATATACAAGAATATAACTACTATAATACTGCTCCTATATACAAGAATATAACTACTATAATACTGCCCCTATATACAAGAATATAACTATTATAATACTGCCCCTATGTAAAACTATATAACTCCTATACAATGTTCCCCCCTTGGAGATGATGGGGTTAAGCATGTAGCAGTAGGAGATGGAGAATGTCAGTGAAGCCACAAACCCTCCGCAGTTTCACAGCCAGGTCCAAATGTTCTTCTCCCCATGTCTTTCCAATTTAATTAGTTTTATTGGCGCCGCAGTCACATGTGCTGCCAGACGAGCGGTAAGCCAATGCAATTAAAACCATGGCGGTGTAGTGAGGATGAGCGGTGTGAGATCCGGCGGCTCAGGGGCGCCGCTCACTCGCAGGCGATTAGTCGTGGCTTTGTCTATGATTGACCCGTGTCACTTGTGTGTCTCCTGCACCATTACAGCGAGGTTCCTGCAGCCTGGCCCTCCCATCAATCCTCATATTAGGGCCCCTGGCAGGAGGAACTGGTACGATATACGTCACCTATTGAGAATTCGTCGAAGCTGATGGTGGTGGAGCTCTTCCCCAGGGCGTTGGAGGCCACGATGGTCACCTCGTACTTCAGGGTGGAGAAGAGGCGGCTGTACTTGATATGACAGCGGTTTTTGGGGAATGGGTCCCTCTCGCAGTAGAGCTGTGTGGCGCCATGTCTGTAAGAAGAGGAAGAAATGTTCATCAGCCCAAATAGCGGCACACGGGAGGGGGGCGGACAAGAGCAGCACTCCCATCATCTCACATCTGGACACAGCATGTGACAATCCCTGCAGAAAGGAGGATGAGGGTGATGATGATAGGAGTGATGTGTATGAAGTGGATGATGGGAGTAATCATCCTCTGTGCTGTGGGATGATGGGAGGTGTGAGGAGCTGGCTATGGAGTATTGACTGTCAGACGTTTTACAGCACGGGGTGCTGGGTATATTGATTTTATTTTTGTATTTTATCACACATTTGCTGCTTATCAGTTTTAAGGTCATTTGTCTGTTTAAAATTGGAAGTTGGGAAGTGATTGTAACAACGTGTCATCCTAGTCAGCCTCCACAGCCCTAACTGAATCATGCCTACATTAGCATACATTGTCCTGCACCTGGTGGGGGATTCTGTATCTTTTGTTCCCCCTGCAGGGGGGGGATCCTGGATACACACCTTTGAAAACTGGAGGGACACGTACCTACTTTTACTTTTGAATTGAGTCCCAATATGCAGGAAAAGTAATGAGGGGCGCTCACCAGATGGAACTCACTCCGTTATTTACATCGGTAGCACAATGTCGGCATAGTTGCACAAGGGGCAGGGAGGTGGTGCAGGAGGAACTGGACGACAGCACCATTTCGCACCTGTATAGTGATTCAACGGGGTCACACCCGTAGACCCGTAGAAGCACCAGACAGGTGCGAAACGGCGCTCTCATCCGGTGCCTCCTGCACCACCTCCCTGCCCCCCTTGTACAACTATGCCGACATTGTGCTACCGATGTAAATAACGGAGTGAATTCCATCTGGTGAGTGCCCCTCCATTCTTTTCCTGCATATTGGGACTCTGTGATACCTGTATAGGATACCTCCTATAGGAGGGTGCACCGCAGATCTCTGTTCCCAGTAAGGTTACTGCTGCCACTCTGCAGATCTGCAGCTGGTCCACCCACTGTAGTGCCTGGAACTTTGCTTCCACTACTTCTGAATGTACTGTATATATGGTTAAGGTTTGAGTGTTCTTGTCTTTGCTCAACTAGGGGGTTGATTCCAAGAAGAAGGAGAATAGAAGAAGGCACAGTCAGTTGGTGCTGTGACTTGGAAGTGAAAGGATCTGTGCTGAGGCCAAGTCCTGAACTTATGGATGGACTATAGAGTTGGGAGTTGGATACATGTGCTCCGGTCATGATATCTACCATCTAGATATAAGGATCTATTCTAAGGACTAATTTGGAGCTGGATACACATGCTCCGCTCGTGATACCTACTGTCTGGATATAAGGAACTATTCTAAGGACTACTGTGGAGTTGGATACACTTGCTTTAGTCATGATATCTACCGTCAAGATATAAGGAACTATTCTGAGGACTATTGTGGATCTGGATACACCTATTGGTTGAGCAATAAAGTCTACTTTTTTCTATTTTCTTGTCCTGGTGTTATCCTTTTTTTTCACTCTATCATAAGGAACTATCTGATTGCTGGTCGGGAAACCTTTGCACATCAAGTGAGGTAATTTGTGGTGCTGTTCCAATTTTTCACTATATATATATATATTATGTTTGGATGGAGGCGGAGTTTGGGTGGAGATGGAGCTGGGTTGGAGGCTGGGCAGTGCCCCAAAGGGGCCCCAAAATTTTGTAAGTGAGGGGCCCCGAAATTCCTAGTGGCAGCCCTCTTCACAGCACCCAGCGTTCATCTAATGGTCACGACATGGTGTGGGGTGTACAATCTTAACAGTGATGTCTATAGATGGGATAACAAGAGTAATGATCCTAAGTCTGTGCTGTGGGATGATGGGAGTGATGCACCTTGACTGGCTGTGTGCACAGCACCTGGAGATCATCTAATGGTCACGTCATGGTGGGGGGGTGTACATACTTAACAGTGATGTTGAAATAGTTGGGGATGTTGGTCGGACTCGGAAGATGCCAACTGCAGTAGAAGGAGGCCGGGTAGTTATTGGAGCGACACATCAGCACCGGCTCCTTAGGAGGGTCTGCAAGAAAGATGGGGAAGGCAAGGGTTAAATGCAACCGAAATACGGGGAATCCGTCCATAAAACACCACAACAGGTGCGGTGATATGTAATCATACCGTCCACACCACCTCCTCCACACTCAATAGATTCTCACATTCTTGGATAATTTATCCCTTTTTTATTAAAAGCCGATTCCTTCCTCAGGTAACAGAACAATTTAATAAACTTTCCTCCATCGATTGGTGCAGGCGCTCAGAGACCGTTCTATCGGTGATTTGTTGGGTCGGAGCCGGTTTTGCCGCCGGTGCAGACACGTTCCCTTTATTGTAATATTCTCATTCCTCTATTTATTGGAGATGATCATTTCTTGATGAATCAGAGGGATCGGGATAGGAATAAACAGTTCAGTATCTAGTGATAAACTATGCAACTTTGTAGCAAATTCATCTCTTTATTCCTTTATTTGCTGTTAAATAAAAAGAGCTGAACTTTCTGACAGCCGTAATGGTGAGTCGAGTCTAGTCCACCTTGCTGGCTGACAAGCAAACTCTGACACTGATCCATCAAAACTCTGCCCTTGGCTCCCTCCACTCTCCCACTGATCTCAGTGTTAGACATAGCAGAAGGGAAAGGTGAGCAGGAGGAGGGGAGCAGCAGAGGGATGGGAGCAGCAGGGGGAGGGGAACAGCAGGAGGAGGGGAGCGGCAGGAGGAGAGGAATAGCAGGGGGAGGGGAACAGCAGGAGGAGGGGAGCGGCAGGAGGAGAGGAATAGCAGGGGGAGGGGAAGAGCAGAGGGAGGGGAGTGGCAGGGGGAGGGGAGCAGCAAAGATGAGAGCAGCAGGGGGAGGGCAGCAGCAGGAGGAGGGGAGCAGCAGAGGGAGGGAAGCAGCAAGGTGAGGGAAGCAGCAGGAGGAGGAGAGCAGCAGGGGGAGGGGAGCAGCAGAAGGAGGGGCACATCAGAGGAAGGTGAGCAGCAGGAGGAGGGGAGGGGCGCAGCAGAGGGAAGGGAGAAGCAGAGGGAAGGGAAGCAGCAGAGGGAGGGAAGTAGCAGAAGGAGGGGAGCAGCAGAGGGAGGGAAGCAGCAAGGTGAGGGAAGCAGCAGGAGGAGGAGAGCAGCAGGGGGAGGGGAGCAGCAGAAGGAGGGGCACATCAGAGGAAGGTGAGCAGCAGGAGGAGGGGAGCAGCAGGGGAAGGGGAGCAATAGAGGGAAGGGAAGCAGCTAGAGGAGGGGAGCAGCAGAGCGAAGGGGAGCAGCATGAGGAGGAAAATAGCAGAAGGAGGGGAGCAGCAGGAGAAGGGGAGCAGCAAAGGGAGGGAAGCAGCAGGAAAAGGGGAGCATCAGGAAGAGGGGAGCAGCAGAAGGAGGGGAGCAGCAGGGGGAGGGGAGTAGTAGGAGGAAGGGAGCAGCAGGAGGAGGGAGCAGCAGAGGGAGGGGAGCAGCAGGAGGAGGGGAGCAGCAGGGGGAAGGGAAGAGCAAGGAGAGGGGAGCAGCAGTGGGAGATAAGCAGAAGAAGGAGGGTAGAAACAGAGTGAAGGGAGCAGCAGGGTGAGGGGAGCAATAGGCGGAGGGGAGCAGCAGGGGGAGGGGAGAAACAGAGGGAAGGGAGAAATGGGGAAGGGAGCAGCAGGAGGAGGGAAGAAGAAGGGGGAGGGGAGGAGCAGGTGGAGGGGAGCAGCAGGGAGAGAGAAGCAGCAGAGGGAAGAGGAGCAACTGGGGAAGAGGAGCAACAGGAGGAGAGGAGAAACAGAGGGAAGAAAGCAGCAGGGGGAGGGAAGCAGCAGGGGAAGGAGAGCAGCAGGTGGAGGGGAACAGCAGGGGAGGGTAACAAAAGGGGGAGGGGAGGAGCAAGTGAAGGTGATACACACCTCAAATCCAACCTATATTACTGGGAGAGACACACAGACCTCACATCCAGCCTATATTAGTGGGGAGACACACAGAGTTCACATCCAGCCTATATTACTGGCAGACACACAGACCTCACATCCAGCCTATATTACTGGAGAGACACACAGACCTCACATCCAGCCTATATTACTGGAGAGACACACAGACCTCACATCCAGCCTATATTACTGGGAGAGACACACAGAGCTCACATCCAGCCTACATTACTGGTGAGACACACAGACCTCACATCCAGCCTATATTACTGGGAGACACACAGAGCTCACATCCACTTTATATTACTGGAGAGACACACAGACCTCACATCCAGCCTATATTACTTGAGAGAGACACAGACCTCACATCCAGCCTATATTACTGGGAGAGACACACAGACCTCACATCCAGCCTATATTACTGGGAGATACACACAGAGCTCACATCCAGCCTATATTACTGGGAGAGACACACAGACCTCACATCCAGCCTATATTACTGGGACAGACACACAGACCTCACATCCAGCCTATATTACTGGGATAGACACACAGAGCTCACATCCAGCCTATATTACTGTAGAGACACATAGACCTCACATCCAGCCTATATTACTGAGAGAGACACACAGACCTCACATCCAGCCTATATTACTGAGAGAGACACATAGACCTCACATCCAGCCTATATTACTGAGAGAGACACACAGACCTCACATCCAGCCTATATTACTGAGAGAGACACATAGACCTCACATCCAGCCTATATTACTGGGAGAGACACACAGACCTCACATCCAGCCTATATTACTGGGAGAGACACACAGACTGAGGTCTGTGAGCATCCAGCCTATATTATTACTATACATTTTGTGGCCTTTACACTCTTCAGTCTACGTTTACATAGTATTGATTCAGTTTTTGGCTCATTATGTCACGCATTAGACCACACCCCTTTCCGGATAAGCCACGCCTGCTGCCGGGTGAGGTGTTGCTTATTTATTTGTAGACAATTTAGAATGGTTAATCCTATCTAAGTATAGGGGATGTAGAGGTAGACCACCATAAGAAGACCGCAGGTTGCTGGGGGCCCTGGTACCAAGATCTTGAGGTCACCTCACACCTCGGTTGTGCCAATCACATTGTCAGGACAGATCTGGATCCATTGAACGTAAACAATGAAGATTCCTACTGATGGCAGCAGGAGATCTTACACGTCACATTGTATCAATCAGAAGCCTCATCTCCGGTGGCTTTGGCTCAGGTGAGGACTCTCCGGTCCCTGCTGCACATTAGCATGCGGTCACAGTGGCTGTAGATTATAAGGCGATTACACGGGAAGTGAATGCACTTAACTGAGCGGCAGAGGATTACCAACATTAACTCCGTATAATGGGACATCAGCGGCAATGAAGATGAGGAAGAGCTGCAACGCCAAACGCCTGTGTGGTCACTGCCATCAGAGCGCTCCGGTCCTGAGGATACTACACCATCCGGCGCCTCATCATACCCAGGCACCATGTCCTCATGACCCCATCATTACCTAGTACACCCCTAGTACAAGACCTGCCGTATACCAGGAAGACTTGCCGTATACCAGGAACACCCCACAAGACCTGCCGTATACCGTGGACACTCCACAAGACCTGCTGTATACCAGGAACACCCCAAAAGACCTGCCGTATACCAGGAACACCCCACAAGACCTGCCGTTATACCAGAAACACCCCACAAGACCTGCCGTATACAGAAACACCCCACAAGACCTGCCGTATACCAGGAACACCCACAAGACCTGCCGTATACCAGGAACACCCCACAAGACCTGCCATATACCAGAAACACCCCACAAGACCTGCCATATGCCAGGAACACCCACAAGACCTGCCGTATCTCCAGGAACACCCCACAAGACCTGCAGTATACCAGGAACACCCCACAAGACCTGCAGTATACCAGGAACACCCCACAAGACCTGCAGTATACCAGGAACACCCCACAAGACCTGCAGTATACCAGGAACACATCACAACACCTGCCGTATACCAACAACACCCCACAAGACCTGCCATATGCCAGGAACACCCCACAAGACCAGTCGTATACCAGGTACACCCCACAAGAACTGCCGTATACCAGGAACACATCACAACACCTGCCGTATACCAACAACACCCCACAAGACACTGCCGTATACCAGGAACACCCCACAAGACCTGCCATATACCAGGAACACCTACAAGACCTGCTGTATACCAGGAACACCCCACAAGACCTGCCATATACCAGGAACACCCCACAAGACCTGCCATATACCAGGAACACCCCAAAAAGACCTGCCATATACCAGGAACACCCCACAAGACCTGCCATATACCAGATACACCCCACAAGACCTGCTGTATACCAGGAACACCCCACAAGACCTGCCGTAACCAGGAACACCCCACAAGACTCTCCGTATACCAGGAACACCCACAAGACCTGCTGTATACCAGGAGCACCCCACAAGACCTGCCGTATACTGGCGACACTCCACAATACCTTCGTATTCCAGGAATGGACGCTTCACAAGACCCACTGTATACTGGGGCCACCCCACAAGACCTGCCGTATACCAGGAACACCTCACAAGACCCTCCATATATCGGGAACACCCCACAAGACCTGCCGTATACCAGGAACACCCCACAAGACCTGCCATATACCAGGAACACTCCACAACACCCGCCCATATACCAGGAACACCCGACAAGACCTGCCGTATACAGGAACACCCCACAAGACCCTCCATATACTGGGAACACCCCACAAGACCTGCCGTATACCAGGAACACTTCATAAGACCTGCCGTATACCAGGAACACCTCACAAGACCCTCCATATACCGGGAACACCCACAAGACCTGCCGTATACCAGGAACACCCCACAAGACCTGCCGTATACCAGGAACACCCCACAAGACCTGCCATATACCAGAAACACAGCACAACACCCGCCATATACCAGGAACACACCGACAAGACGTACCATATTCCAGGAACACCTCACAAGACCTGCCGTATACCAGGAACAACCCACAAGACCCTCTGTATACCAGGAACTCCCACAAGACCTAGCTATATACGGAGAACACCCAGAAGACCTGCCGTATACCAGAAACACCCACAAGACCTTGCCGTATACCTGGACCACCCACAAGACCTGCCGTATACCAGGAACACCCCACAAGACCTCCGTATACCAGGAACACCTCACAAGACCTGCCATTATACCAGGAACACCCTACAAGACTTGCCGTATACCTGGACCACCCCACAAGACCCTCCATATACCAGGAACACCCCAAAAGACCTGACGTATACCAGGAACAACCCACAAGACCTGCCGTATACCAGGAACACCCACAAGACCCTCCGTATACCAGGAACACCTCACAAGACCTGCCATATACCAGGAACACCCTACAAGACTTGCCGTATACCTGGACCACCCACAAGACCCTCCATATACCAGGAACACCCCAAAAGACCTGACGTATACCAGGAACAACCCACAAGACCTGCCGTATACCAGGAAACACCCACAAGACCTGCCGTATACCAGGAACACCCCACAAGACCTGCCATATACCAGGAACACCCTACAAGACCTGCTGTATACCAGGAACACCCACAAGACTGCCATATACCAGGAACACCCACAAGACCTGCCATATACCAGGAACACCCCAAAAGACCTGCCATATACAGGAACACCCCACAAGACCTGCATATACCAGATACACCCCACAAGACCTGCTGTATTTCCAGGAACACCCCACAAGACCTGCCGTATACCAGGAACACCCCACAAGACTCTCGTATACCAGGAACACCCCACAAGACCTGCTGTATACCAGGAGCACCCACAAGACCTGCCGTATACTGGCGACACTCCACAATACTTCGTATTCCAGGAATGGACGCTTCACAAGACCCACTGTATACTGGGGCACCCCAAAGGACCTGCCGTTATACCAGGAACACCTCACAAGACCCTCCATATATCGGGAACACCCACAAGACCTGCCGTATACCAGGAACACCCCACAAGGACCCTGCCATATACCAGGAAACACTCCACAACCCCGCCATATACCAGGAACACCCGACAAGACCTGCCGTATACCAGGTACACCCCACAAGACCCTCCATATACTGGGAACACCCCACAAGACCTGCCGTATACCAGGAACACCTCACAAGACCCTCCGTTATACCGGGAACACCCCACAAGACCTGCCGTATACCAGGAACACCCCACAAGACCTGCCGTATACCAGGAACACCCCACAAGACCTGCCGTATACCAGGAACACCCCACAAGACCTGCCATATACCAGAAACACAGCACAACACCCGCCATATACCAGGAACACCCGACAAGACGTACCATATTCCAGGAACACCTCACAAGACCTGCCGTATACCAGGAACAACCCACAAGACCCTCTGTATACCAGGAACTCCCCACAAGACCAGCTATATACGGAGAACACCCCAGAAGACCTGCCGTATACCAGAAACACCCCACAAGACTTGCCGTATACCTGGACCACCCCACAAGACCTGCCGTATACCAGGAACACCCACAAGACCCTCCGTATACCAGGAAACACCTCACAAGACCTGCCATATACCAGGAACACCCTACAAGACTTGCCGTATACCTGGACCACCCCACAAGACCCTCCATATACCAGGAACACCCCAAAAGACCTGACGTATACCAGGAACAACCCACAAGACCTGCCGTATACCAGGAACTCCCCACAAGACCTGCAGTATACGGGAAACACCTCAGAAGACCTACTGTATACCAGGAACACTCAAGACCTGCATATTCCAGGCAAGGACACTCCTTAAGACCTGCCGTATACCTGGGGACACTCTACCAGACCTAGGTACTCCAGTCCTGTGAGTCTTGGCTCGGATGTACTGTGCACACATGTGCTGTTGTTGCGCTGCCCGCGGTGCCGGTGTCTCAGGGTGGAGATAGCAGAGAAGCTGGCAGGAAGGCTTCATGATGGCACCGCTGTGTGGTTTATATCACTGGCAGCTTCGCTGTAGGATTTAGTTGGTATTTTCCTCTTATAATACTGGAAATATTAATAACCGGCCTCAGGCTCATTCTCCTTAATGCATTTCCTGCGATCTTCCGCTGTGTCTCAGCGTGCAGGTGGCCGCCTGTGAGAATTGCGCAGCCTGCTTGTGCCCCTAAAGCTACAGAAACATTTTAATTAAATATCACAGAGAGCTGCTGATTCCTCGCGGACCGTCCCCACACCTGGCTGCGCTCTCCACCAGATTGTCCGTCTCTCTGTTACACGGCTGACTGGAGCGGAGCCGCCGGCTGGGCGGACAGCGCACTCGGCTTTAACTCCTTGATCCGGAAAAACTATCCGCTTCCCCGTCCTGGAGGAACAAAGTAAATGTGTGTCCTATAAAGATGTGTGAGGTTCACACCACTGCTAACATGGCAGGAGGCGAATGCACCAGGCTGCAACAGGACATGAAAGTGCAGACGATTTATGCGGCGGATTGTCTCCGTTGATTTCCCCCTTCTGCACAGTATTTTGTGGATTTTCGTGCAGACTCGATTCCGGAGTGGAAACGGACCTACGGAGCAGAATTCATGACACATCTTTTTCCTTTACAATGATGAAAATCAGCAACTAAATCCACAGGCAGAATTGCTGAAGTAAAGCAGCAGCTGCGGGCTGGTATTATCAGGTTGGGGAGGTCCATGGTTATTGGTCACTTTCCAGCCTAATTTTACCAGCCCACAGCCACCCAAGAAGTGGCACATCACATCTGATGCCCCTATTCTGGCACTTCAATTGGCCTGATGCAGTGGCAATCAGGGTAATGGTTTATGGGGTTGATGCCAGCTGTGTAGTGTCTGTTTACATCTAGCCCTGGATTAGTAATGCACAGGTGTCTATCAGACACCCTCATTACTAACCCAGTAAGTAAAAAAAAAAAACAGAGTGCTCAACTCAAAAGGCTCACTGTGTGCTCTACAACACCCGGGACTGTGATGAGTAGTAACATCAAAGTCACGTAAGCCAGGAGTGGCTGCTGCTCAAAATCTATAGAGTATCATTTTTGACTCAGCTTCGTTATGAGGCTCCATAGCCTTTGATCTATGTAATCAAGGAATGTCGGGGAAGCGCTGGACTACATCAGACCTGGGAACTTAGCTTTCTAATAAATTGGTAAATGAGGGACAGTCTCATGTTTCTATTTCTCTATTTTTATGTCTTTCAGGTTTCCATTTGTGAACTACATTGGATTCCCTGGACTACACTGGATTCCCAGACTAAGTCAGATCTGGGAACTTTGCTTTCTAATAAATTGGTGAATGAGGGACAGTCTCTTGTTTTTATTTTTCTATTTTAATGTCTTTCAGGTTTCCATTTCTTAACTACATTGGATTCCCTGGACTACGTTGTATTCCCTAGACTACATCAAACCTGGGAATTTGCTTTCTAATTAATTTGGGAACAAGGGACAGTCGCTTGTTTTTATTTCTCTATTTTTAAGTCTTTCAGGTTTCCATTTCTGTACTGTATCCGATTTCCTGAACTGCATCAGATTCTGTGGACTACATCGGATTCCCTGGACTACGTCGGATTCCCTGGATGTCATCCCTGCATGGGTCTCTGTTTTTTTTTTTTATAAATTGAAGAACCAGGGAAAGAGTCTGGTAGTGTTTTTTAAGAGAAAATCATTTTTTGTGTGTTTTTTCTCTTTTGACATAATAGTTTAGTAAACGCAGTGTCTAATTGTGGAGTGTCTGATACTTGATTTTCCACTACTAACCCTTAGGCTTGATGCCAGCTGACACTACACTGCTGACATCAACATCAAACCATTATCCCGATTGCCACCGCAGCAGGGCAACTGGAAGAGCCAAGGTGAAATGCCAGAATTGGATCATCTTGTGTGATGCAAAACTTCTGTGGTGGCTGCCAACAGATATAGTTAGGCTGAGGAGGGATCAGTAACCATGGACCTTCCCAACCTGATAATATCAGCCCTCAGCTGTCTGCTTTACCTTTGCTGATTATCAAAATTAGGGGGAACCCCACGTTTTTAAAAATTATTTATTAGGTTAAAAAAAGGTTAAACACCATTTATTTCCACCTGAAAGGCGCTAAAGAGTGCAACCTTACAATATGCAGGGGGTTTGGCAAATTATTAATCTACAGGATATTATCTATCTATCTATCTATCTATCTACTATCTATTATCTATCTATCTATCTATCTATCTATCTATCATCTCTGGATGTATAGTTTTATATTCAATTGTTTTATTATTGCAATTTTATTTATGTCAGCTAGCAAGAATTTACATAAAGTAGTCTACATTTTACACAAATGTCAACGAGCCCTTAAACACGTACAGTAAATTGTACACTGCTGCCCTCCGTGTGCTGTACGTCATTTTCAAGAACCCATAGACTTGAATTGGCCTTTGTCATCTGCGCTGCCGGAAAAGCCGACATATCTCTGTGCAGTTCACACATTTCGTCTGAAAACACAGAGGTTCTAATAGTATGTGTGGTATCCATTAAAAAGACCCCACACGTAGCGGAAACATGTACATGCAGAGGAGTCCTTAGTGTGGTGGCAAAAGTGTGGTGGCAGTCAGGGTAATGTTTTATGGGATTGATGTCAGCTGTGTACTGTCAGCTGGCATTAAGCCTACAGGTTAGTAGTGGAGAGTTGACTATAAGACACACCCATTACTAACCCATTAAGTCAAAACAAAAAAAATAGAAAAAAATATTTAGTTTAAAACACACTACCAGATTCTTCCGTGGTTCACCTTTTGTTAAAAAAAAAAACAAAGAAACCCATGCAGGTACAATGTAGTCCAGGGAATCCGACGTAGTCCAGGGAATCTGAAGTAGTTCAGGGAATCTGACTGTGACCACACAATCTTTTTGCTGAGTGTTTGGAGCGGAAATTGAGCAGAACCTTCAAGATTACTAGGAGTTTTCAGATTTGGAGAATTTTTGCCCAATGTCGCTTCCAAAAACTCTTTATGCACATAGCCCTTGAGTCAGTGCAGACAATGTCTTTTTCAGACAAGGAATGCACCCAAAGACACTTCAGGAAATGCCGGAGTTTTGTTTTCCTGAAGTATCTTTTTTTAGCATCACTTGGTTTCTTCCTGAGTGTTTTTTAATGTTTTTGGCTGATGTTTTCTGGATGATATAGTCTCCGTTCTGCTAGTGGTTTTCTAAACAAAAAGGCTGGGAAAACGATGAAAAATGACGCCTGAGCGTCTGAAAGTATAGTGAATAAAGTGCCTGAAGGACGGTTTGTTCACTTCTTCTAAGCGCTTGGAATCTTGAAGTGGTTACAAGAGATTCCGAAGACTGAGTGTAGGAAAAACAAGTCACTTTTACATCGAAACAATCAATTTTTTGAGCGGAATCCACCTGAAAAAGGCGTTGTGTTAGAAGGTGTGCACAAGGAGGGTTTCTGAGGAAGACAAAGACAAGGGGTTTTCTCGGGGAAGGCTTTAGGGAATGGTCCGTCTTTGGGAATGTGAACATGACGTGTTTACTAGTGAGATTCCGCCTGGACAAGCGATCAAACAACACCAACAAGAATGAACATGAACTCAGCCATGTCCAAACGCTTTACTGCGACTGTTCCATCTGTTGTCACTTTCTTCCAAAGCCGTGAAGTGATTAATAAAAGAGAGCGCGTCTTCATCTGATGGGTACAAGCACTGCCGGTGTGCAGAAATCTTGGTAAAAGCCAAAACAATGTACTGGATACAGCCTTCACCCACCCGGTATTACCTGAAATGGTTAAAGACATTGAGAAGCCTGAGCATGTGAACAGAGTTGATACATAGGAGTGCAGACAGGGGTAACTACAATGGGTGCAGGGGCTGCAATCACACCCAGGCCCTGGAGCCTAGGGGGCGTCAAAAGTCTCTTTGGGCGATAGAAATAGGCTAATGCTATTAGAGATTTGCAATAATTGGGGGCCCACTGGAGCTTTTGCTTGTAGTCCCAGCCATGAGCTTCAGGTCATGCATTCCGTGCACAGTGGGGTAACCTGAAGCGCATGGGCCCAATGTGAAAGCTCCAACGGGGCCCCAATTATTGCAAATCTTTAATAGCAATAGCCTTTTTCTATAGGCCAAAGTGACTTTTGGGGCCCCCTAGGCTCCAGGGCCCGGGTGTGATTGGAGCCCCTGCACCTGTTGTAGTTACGCCCCCTAGGCTCCAGGGCCCGGGTGTGATTGCAGCCCCTGCACCTGTTGTAGTTACGCCCCCTAGGCTCCAGGGCCGGGGTGTGATTGCAGCCCCTGCACCTGTTGTAGTTACGCCCCTGTGTGTGCAGATTGTCACTTCTTTGGAGTCTTTATTGATTGTTTCTTCAGGTGGTTTGTGTGCACGCAGCCTTACAGGGATTTTCAAGCACATCACAGGACAGCACTCAGCCCTCATCCTCATCCACAGAGCGGCACATCACAGGGCTGACCTCATCCTCATCCACAGAGCGGCACATCACAGGGCTGCACTCAGCCCTCATCCACAGAGCGGCACATCACAGGGCTGCACTCAGCCCTCATCCACAGAGCGGCACATCACAGGGCTGCACTCAGCCCTCATCCACAGAGCGGCACATCACAGGGCTGCACTCAGCCCTCATCCACAGAGCGGCACATCACAGGGCTGCACTCAGCCCTCATCCTCATCCACAGAGCGGCACATCACAGGGCTGCACTCAGCCCTCATCCACAGAGCGGCACATCACAGGGCTGCACTCAGCCCTCATCCACAGAGCGGCACATCACAAAGCTGCACTCAGCCCTCATCCTCATCCACAGAGCGGCACATCACAGGGCTGCACTCAGCCCTCATCCACAGAGCGGCACATCACAGGGCTGCACTCAGCCCTCATCCACAGAGCGGCACATCACAAAGCTGCACTCAGCCCTCATCCTCATCCACAGAGCGGCACATCACAGGGCTGCACTCAGCCCTCATCCACAGAGCGGCACATCACAGGGCTGACCTCAGCCCTCATCCACAGAGCGGCACATCACAGGGCTGCACTCAGCCCTCATCCACAGAGCGGCACATCACAGGCTGCACTCAGCCCTCATCCTCATCCACAGAGCGGCACATCACAGGGCTGCACTCAGCCCTCATCCACAGAGCGGACACATCACAGGCCTGCACTCAGCCTCATCCTCACAGAGCGGCACATCACAGGGACTGCACACTCAGCCCTCATCCCACCAGAGCGGCACATCACAGGGCTGCACTCAGCCCTCATCCACAGAGCGGCACATCACAGGGCTGCACTCAGCCTCATCCACAGAGCGGCACATCACAGAAGCTGCACTCAGCCCTCATCCTCATCCACAGAGCGGCACATCACAGGGCTGCACTCACCTCATCCACAGAGCGGCACATCACAGGGCTGCACTCAGCCCTCATATCCACAGAGCGGCACATCACAGGCTCACTCAGCCTCATTCATCCACAGAGCGGCACATCACAGGCTGCCTCACCTCATCCCACCAGAGCGGCACATCACAGGGCTGCACTCACCATCCTCATCCACAGAGCGGCACATCACAGGGCTGCATCACCTCATCCTACATCCACAGAGCGGCACATCACAGGGCTGCACTCACCTCATCCTCATCCACAGAGCGGCACATCACAGGGCTGCACTCATCCTCATCTCATCCACAGAGCGGCACATCACAGGCTGCCTCACTACACACTCATCCTCAATCCACAGAGCGGCACATCACAGGGCTGCACTGCACCACTCCAACTCCTCATCCACAGAGCGGCACATCACAGGGCTGCACTCATCCTCATCTATCCACAGAGCGGCACATCACAGGGCTGCACTCACCTCATCCCATCCACAGAGCGGCACATCACAGGGCTGCACTCACTCCTCATCCACAGGCGGCAATCACAGGGTGCACTCAGCCTCTTCATCCACAGAGCGGCACATCACAGCTGCCTCACCTCATCCACAGAGCGGCTCACATGCCCCCTCATCACAGGGCTCACGCTCATCCTCATCCTCATCCACAGAGCGGCACATCACAGGGCTGCACTCACCTCATCCTATCCACAGAGGGCACATCACAGGGCCACCATCCTCATCCTCATCCACAGAGCGGCACATCACAGGGCTGCACTCACCTCATCCTATCCACAGAGCGATCACAGGCGCCCACCACATCCACAAGCGCACCACGGCTGCACTCCCTAAACTCAACTCATCTCCATCATCCACAGAGCGGCACATCACAGGGCTGCACACCTTCCAGCACTCCTGCCATCCTCTATCCACAGAGCAACAGGGCAACTCACCATCCACGGGCATCACAGCTGCACTCACTCATCCTCATCCACAGAGCGGCACATCACAGGGCTGCACTCATCCTCATCCTATCCACAGAGCGGCACATCACAGGCTGCACTCATCTCTCCTCATCCACAGAGCGGCACATCACAGGGCTGCCTCACCCATTCCATCCACAGAGCGGCACATCACAGGGCTGCACTCACCTCATCCTCATCCACAGAGCGGCACATCACAGGGCTGACACTCATCCTCATCACGAGCGGCACATCACAGGCTGCACTCATCCTCATCCTCATCCACAGAGCGGCACATCACAGGGCTGCACTCATGACCTCATCCTCATCCACAGAGCGGCACATCACAGGGCTGCACCATCCTCTCCTCATCCACAGAGCGACATCACAGGGCTGCACCTCATCCTCACCTATCCACAGAGCAATCACGAGGGTGCACATCACGATCCATGAGACATCAGGCTGCATATCCATCCTCATCCCAAGCGGCAATCAGGGCTGCCACAATCATCCTACCAGAGCGCACTCACAGTCAACTCATCAACATATCCAACAGAGCGGCACATCACAGGCTGCACATCATACATTGCATCTCAGTCCACATAGCGCACACATCACAGAGGTGCACCTCAGTCACTTCATCCTTCATCCACACGAGGCGGCACAGTGTACATTCAGGGCTGCACTATCCTCATGCACTCTATCCACAGAGCGGCCATCACAGGCTTGCATCATATCCTCATCCTCCACAGAGCGGCACATCACAGGGTGCTACTCACTTCCACAGAGCGGCACATCACAGGGCTGCATCCTCACCTCTCTATCCACAGAGCGGCACATCACAGGTGCACTCATCCTCATCCTCATCCACAGAGCGGCACATCACAGGGCTGACCTCAGTTCTCATCTATCCACACCACATACAGGGCTGCTCGTATCCCTCATAGAGCGGCACATCACAGGGCTGCACTCTAATCCCTTCATCTCAGGCCACATCAAGGGTGCTTACACCTAGGGCTGACTCATCTCATCAGGTGCATCGGGATATATCCTCTACACCGAGTCGGATTACATGTGATCATCTATCTGTCACAGTATTACAGCTTTGACACATATACATGCTGGATTGATACTGATCTAGTGTCAATGTATCCCTCCCCTGAGTCTCTGCATTAATGGTTGTGACACTCATCTCACGCACTAAATATAAAGCTGTATATCACAGAGGTGTCATCACTGATTTCCAAAGAAGGATGACATTAACGAGGAGCAGATATTCTACTAACTCCAAATCCCTTCCTGCTAAAGTACCACAAAAAATAAGGGCTTCACATCAAAAGCCTCAAAAGTCACAAAGGACACTAATGTTCCTCTGTTTTCTAGTTCAACAAATATAAATAAATTGATACATTTTAATGTAATATCCTCTCCTGACCACACGAAGTGCTATTATGTGATAGAACCATTGATAAGTGTTACATGTAATACCTGTCCTGGCCACACGAAGTGCTGTTATGTGGTAGAACCATTGATAGGTGTTACATGTAATACCACTCCTGACCACATGGTGTGCTGTTATGTGGCAGAACCATGATAAGTGTTACATATAATACCTCCCCTGACCACATGGTGTGCTGTTATGTGGTAGAACCATTGATAGGTGTTACATGTAATACCTCTCCTGACACATGTGTGCTGTTATGTGGTAGAACCATTGATAACTGTTATATGTAATACCGCTCCTGACCACATGGTGTGCTATTATGTGGTAGAACCATTGATAAATGTTACATGTATTACCACTCCTGACCACATGGTGTGCTGTTATGTGATAGAAACTATTGATAAGTGTTACATGTAATACCGCTCCTGACCACATGTGTGTGTGGCGTTTATGTGAATAGAACCATTCTATCATTGTTGCATGTAATACCGCTCCTGAGCACACGGTGTGCTGTTATGTGATAGAACCATTGATCATTGTTGCATGTAATACAGCTCCTGACCACATGGTGTGCTGTTATTTGATAGAACCATTGATAAGTGTTACATGTAATACCTCTCCTGACCACATGGTGTGCTGTTATGTGATAGAACCATTGATAAGTGTTACATGTAATACCTCTCCTGACCACATGGTGTGCTGTTATGTGATAGAACCATTGATAAGTGTTACATGTAATACCTCTCCTGACCACATGGTGTGCTGTTATGTGGTAGAACCATTGATAGGTGTTACATGTAATACCACTCCTGACTATATGGTGTGCTGTTATGTGATAGAACTATTGATCATTGTTGCATGTAATACCGCTCCTGAGCACATGGTGTGCTGTTATGTCATAGAACCATTGATCATTGTTGCATGTAACACCTCTCCTGACCACATGGTGCGCTGTTATGTGATAGAACCATTGATAAGTGTTACATGTAATACCTCTCCTGACCACATGGTGCGCTGTTATGTGATAGAACCATTGATAAGTGTTACATGTAAGCAGAAAATGGCACCTATAGGTCTGAACCAGACACTCTTTCTCATCTCTAGCAAATGATATGAATCGGAATAACCTGGGCACTGCCTGTAGGACACTACAACACACTTCCACTCTGCGAACATCTGGTGAAACAGCTTATATATATTTATATATGTATATATTATATAATAATATATATACAGGGTGTATACATATTCCAGAGTGTGAGTCTGCCGCAACCCTTGACATTGGATCTGCTCTTCCCCTCACACCTGGAGCTAAAATCCCTTCAGAAAATCCTGTTTTCTTAGTTTTGCTATGGGTTCATTGGCGAGAACCTCAGGCTTTCATAGCTCACGGTCAATAATTTGTGACCCGCAGCGTAGAGTTGTGTATCGGGGGAAGCAACATGGATCTGACACTGGATTTCTGACAGGATTGGGGAAGAGACAACTTGGGTGTAGTTACATTTGGTCTTCGACCCCAATCAAAAAATAATTAAAGCTCCATTGTAGTCCATGTTTTGTCTTCTGGATGTCAATCAGCAACGTTTGTGCCGGCAGATGGAGGTGTCGGCAGGAGCCAGTTGGACAGGAATCCATGTGATGACAGACAGCTGAACAAAGGAGCATCCACCGGCAAACTCATCTTCAAAAAAGACACATGCAGATGTCCAGTCACATCATCCATCTTCCCCTGTTTTTTAATAGAAGAAAGGTTTAATGTGGAACAGATTGGACGAGTCCCGTTGAGTTGTTGAGAGAGAACCCAGATCACGAGGAGGACAATGAAAACAGACTTCAGCTTCTCCGGACAAACAAACCTGACGTGATGCTTTAGAGTACGACCATATACTGTACAGCGAGGTCCTACAGCTTCACGAGTGACCGAATGAATCAGTGATGTCACACTAAAGCTTCAGAGCATGCCCATACACCATAGAGCGAGGTCCCATGGATTCCCGAGTGGCCGAATGAATCAGTGATGTCACGCCAAAGCTTCAGAGCATGCCCATACACCATAGAGCGAGGTCCCATGGATTCCCGAGTGGCCGAATGAATCAGTGATGTCACACTAAAGCTTCAGAGCATGCCCATATACCATAGAGCAAGGTCCTATGGATTCCCGAGTGGCTGAATGAATCGGTGATGTCACGCTAAAGCTTCAGAGCATGCCCATACACCATAGAGCGAGGTCCCATGGATTCCCGAGTGGCCGAATGAATCGGTGATGTCACACCAAAGCTTCAGAGCACGCCCATATGCCATAGAGCAAGGTCTTATGGATTCCCGAGTGACCGAATGAATCGGTGATGTCACGCCAAAGCTTCAGAGCATGCCCATATGCCATAGAGCAAGGTCTTATGGATTCCCGAGTGACCGAATGAATCGGTGATGTCACGCCAAAGCTTCAGAGCATGTCCATATGCCATAGAGCAAGGTCTTATGGATTCCCGAGTGACCGAATGAATCGGTGATGTCACGCCAAAGCTTCAGAGCATGCCCATATGCCATAGAGCAAGGTCTTATGGATTCCCGAGTGACCGAATGAATCGGTGATGTCACACCAAAGCTTCAGAGCATGCCCATATGCCATAGAGCAAGGTCTTATGGATTCCCGAGTGACCGAATGAATCGGTGATGTCACGCCAAAGCTTCAGAGCATGCCCATATGCCATAGAGAAAGGTCTTATGGATTCCGAGTGACCGAATGAATCGGTGATGTCACGCCAAAGCTTCAGAGCATGCCCATATACCACAGAGCAAGGTCCTATGGATTCCCGAGTGACCGAATGAATCGGTGATGTCACGCCAAAGCTTCAGAGCATGCCCATATGCCATAGAGCAAGGTCTTATGGATTCCCGAGTGACCGAATGAATCGTGATGTCACGCCAAAGCTTCAGAGTACAACCGTATACCGTAGAGTGAGGTCCTACGGATTCCCGAGTGACCGAATGAATCGGTGATGTCACACCAAAGCTTCAAAGTACGACCATATACCATAGATAGGGGGCCTACAGCTTCATGAGTGACCGAATGAATCAGTGATGTCACACCAAAGATTCAAATTACAACCGTACACCTTAGAGTGAGGTCCAACGGAATCCCGAGTGGCCATATGTATCAAAGAACTCAAGAACTGATCAAAACCCATTTGGGCAACAAAAATCGTCTTCATCTTCTCTAGGGAGGTTTCCGCTTGAAAAACGCATGGCTTATGACCACCTTGAAAAAAAAATCCCCTGTGTGATTACAGCCTTACCCTCTTGCCTACTATTACAAATGTACTTTATGGTTGGGCAAACCCCAATCCACAGATGTAACTCTGATCTTCCATCTTCTTGAATTAACTATGTCCCCTAATAAGAAAGTGTCTTCAAGTTATTGAGACAACCTTGTTTTATCAGAGGCGCTGTGTCCACAGGTAAGAGATTGCTCCAAGGATTTACAAAACTAAACTGGGGAGAGGACGGGTCTTTCTAAAGTTGATTACTCGTTAGGTGCACTCTACATATGTTTGGTGTCAACCAGGGCTCAGGAATCAGAGTCGTGGAGTCGGTGTCAACTTGGTGAAGTTCGAGGCAGATTCAGGAAATTGAGGAGTCGGATGTTCGCCTTACTGGCTTCACAGCCATGGTTGTGGAGTCTGAGTGGTGGAGTCGGAATCGGTGCACATTCGGTGGAGTTGTAGTTGGATTCAGGATGTTTGGCTTACCAACTCCCAAGCCATGGTGTCAACAAAGAAATGGTGGGACGAGATCCAATCCACATGTGTGACTCCGCTGTTCCATCTTAGCCATGCGCTACGATAACCTGGTTGAAAATTTCACCATCAGGAATAGCTGCAATTTTCTAATCTGATGTAACCACCGACAAGATATGATTCGTTGGATTAGTCCACACTCAGTAGCCTGGAGAAATGGTAGACAAGGAGAAGTTCTCCGCTTACATTTTTAGGAGGAGGAGCAGAATCTTGAAGACCTTGGGGTCTGATGTACGTGAGATTTCAAAATTGTGGAGGATGGCCAAATCTGGTCAACCCAAGACCTGAAGCGTAAGTGACCAGCTGGATGTCTGTGGACACATCTGAGAAGACTCGGTCTTTCTAAAGAGGATCATGCTCTGCAGATTCACAAAAAGACAATGAGAAAGAACAGATGAAGGAGAAAAATGCAGAAACTTATGGGTGACACAATAAATGTTTGAAGACCAAACTCAAGACTGAACCTTCCAAGGAACCATTGATATCCCGGCAAAATGGATAGAGTGATGGGCAGTGAGATGTCCGAAGACCCAAACTCAGACTGAACCTTGCAAGGAACCATATACTGGCACAATGGATAGAGTGATGGACAATAAGATGTCCAAAGACCCAAATTGAAGATGAACCTTCCAAGGAACCATGGTGTACGGCACAATGGATAGAGTTATAGACAATGAAATATCCAAAGACCCAAACTCCAGACTGAATCTTCCAAGAAACCATTGGTGTTCTTACACAATGGATAGAGTGATGGACAATGAGATGTCCAAAGACCCAAATTCAAGACTGAACCTCCCAAGGAACCATTGATGTAGTGGCACAATGGATAGAGTGATGACAATGAAATATCCAAAGACCCAAACTCCAGACTGAATCTTCCAAGGAACCATTGGTGTCTGGCACAATGGATAGAGGGATGGACAATGAGATGTCCAAAGACCCAAATTCAAGACTGAACCTTCCAAAAAACCATTGGTGTTCTGACACAATGGATAGAGTGATGGACAATGAGATGTCCAAAGACCCAAATCCAGACTGAATCCTTCCAAGGAACCATTGGTGTTCTGGACACAATGGATAGAGGGATGGACAATGAGATGTCCAAAGACCCAAATTCAGACTGAACCTTCCAAGGAACCATTGGTGTTCTGACACAATGGATAGAGGGATGGGCATTGAGATGTCCAAATACCCAAATTCAAGACTGAATGCTCCAAGGAACCATTGGTGTTCTAGCACAATGGATACAGTGGACACGTATGGGTTTGGAGGAGTGTTATTTTTCTTGTCTATCGTCTAGCAGTTAATACTCTTCCCTCATGTTGGCAGATGTTCTCTATGTCCCATACAGTCACTTTGTATGGCCTGACACATCACCACGTTCTAGTGGAAGATGGATGCTGATGGGATTTTAGGCTTTGGTATCGCTATGTTGGAGGTGACTAATAACATAATCCAGTGTTTCCCAAGGCCTCAAAGCTGCTTAGTAAAATCCCCAAATTACCAGGCCTTGATTAATAGGATTTCTGGAGAGCTGATAAAATGTTTGAGGTGTATCATTGCTCTGGAGCGCCGCTATTCAATTACAACGAGGTGGCAACAGAATATTTCACCTGACAAAAGGCGAGCGAGGTTTAATGGTCCATCGAGAATCTTTGTCATGTGTTGCAGGTGTGTTGGGTGGCACGGGTCCACGAGAGAGACGTGACATACAACACCGGTGACATTGATCAAGGTGGCGCCACGTCATCCTCATTACTCATCGCATTGGGTAAGGCCAATTATCAACTTTCCAGGATCATATATGAGAATATATAAATCATCTGACGGAGACAAGCGGAGGATGAAATGTACAGATTATGGGTTGTAGGGGCTCGAATTCCTGCTCTCATATCCTGGAAGGTGAGTTGTAGGGTAATTGGAATGACATGGTCTGTGCTTTCCATGATGATTTACTCCATTTTATATATGACTGTGTAGGTGTAAAGGTCGGAGGAACATGGGATCCCAAATCCCTCACCTCCTCGTCTTCCCACCACAGGATGACACCATGGATGAACTTGTTCCTCACGTCTCCACTCTGGAATGTGGGGACAAGATCTATTCCCATCACATCAAAGGCGGAATGAGCGAGTGTAACACACTGAACCCGAGTTCTGGAGTTCTGCGGGGGTTTTAAATGAAAGCAAGTGCTGGTAGCCATTTATCATGTCTTCTATTAAATGGCTGGGACGCAGATGGGAATCATCTCCTCCTCTTCCACCTCCCAAAACAACGGGGCTCAAAAAAATGCTTGGGAGGGAGTTGGGTCTCCACAATAAAACAAATTAAATTATGAAAGATACACTTTTCCAGATACATCTGGTTAACCTGCGCTCCGCCACCTGGAATTCATCCTCACAATGGATACATTAAAGGGATACGAGGCTTCTTTTTATAGACCAACTTCCTCCACACATGTTCAATGGGATCTAAAGGTTAAGAAAATCCAGTAGAACAAGGCGCGTTGAGGCGAATACAGTAACCGGAGCGTCGGTGTCTCCACTGATGGCAGTGCCAAGGAGACCTGTCGATACAGTAACCGGAGCGTCGGTGTCTCCACTGATGGCAGTGCCAAGGAGACCTGTCGATACAGTAACCGGAGCGTTGGTGTCTCCACTGATGGCAGTGCCAAGGAGACCTGTCGATACAGTAACCGGAGCGTTGGTGTCTCCACTGATGGCAGTGCCAAGGAGACCTGTCGATACAGTAACCGGAGCGTTGGTGTCTCCACTGATGGCAGTGCCAAGGAGACCTGTCAATCATGTCCGGGAGGGGGAAGCCAACAGCAACGTTCAATCCTTTGGGATCCATCATTTCACTGATGGTCCACATTAACTCTGGCCAAAGTGGGAACCTCCTTGTCCTACCAGGGTCTTACCCCAGATCAAGAAAAACGGAACCCCATTCAGACAATCATCTATAAGGCCACCCCTCCAACCACGTATGGACAGCAGGACACTTATATGGTGCCACATGTGAGCCCCAATCAGTATAAAATTTGGTCAGACGAAAAGGAGTATTTTTGTACAGCCTTTTAAGTTTTTTTTATGACAAGTTAGATGTTTTGCGTTGTGTTTTGGTGGTCTCCTTCCGAATGACTGGTCATATCCCACCACAGATCATGGGAGAAACCACAGACATACCGTGTTTCCCCGAAAGTAAGACCCTGTCTTACATTTTTTTGGGGGCCAGAAGTGGCCCCCGGTCTTACTTTCGGGGGGGGGTCTTACATTGGGTGCCCCAGCAGTGTGGCCTACAAGCCCCCTCCTGCTGGGACACTGCGGGAGCGGGTCGCACGTCACGTGCGCCCGCTCATTACATATGCACTGCATCCCCCTGTCAATCAGTGACAGGGGGAGCAGTGCATTATACGGTATATATGGGCCCCCTCCTGCTGGCACACTACCCCCCTGTTCTGAGGCCCCCACCGCTGCTGCAGACATCTTACCCTCCAGGGTCTTCTTGCAGCAGCCAGCGCGTCCGTCCTCTGTCCTCGGCTGTCTCCCGGATCATGTGACCCGTCGCAGCGCATGACGTCATCGCGACTGCGACCGGCCGGTCACATGATCCGGGAGACAGCCGAGGACAGAGGACGGACGCGCTGGCTGCTGCAAGAAGACCCTGGAGGGTAAGATGTCTGCAGCAGCGGTGGGGGCCTCAGAACAGGGGGGTAGTGTGCCAGCAGGAGGGGGCCCATATATACCGTATAATGCACTGCTCCCCCTGTCGCTGATTGACAGGGGGATGCAGTGCATATGTAATGAGCGGGCGCACGTGACGTGCGACCCGCTCCCGCTCCCCCCCCCCTCCGCTAGGAGCCTTACATTGCCCCCCCCGGTTGTAAGGCCTTATAATCGGGGGAGGCCTTACATTAGCAGGCCCCCCCTTTACCCCTAGGCGGCCTTACAATCGGGGGGGCCTTACTTTCGGGGAAACACGGTAGTAGAGGACGGCCACCAACAGCAAACCTCTATCCTGCAATGTAGAACAGATCGCAGATCATATTGGACACCACCAGGGCCGGTTTTAGGCAAAGTGGGGCCCCGGGCAAATGGTTAAAGTGGGGCCCTAAATGCTGACATATTGCACCGTCACACTCAGACATTTCGGTTACATGTACAAGCGCCGCATTCAGACTGGTGAATGAGCGCGATCTATAATATTCAGGTCATTCAGCGCTTGTTTCCGGACTTTTTACACAGGATGATGAAGAATGATGGGAGCAGAGCAATCACCGGTGGAGCAATCTGTCCTCTACAGGATCATGTTATCGGCAGCACTTCTGCAGTCTGCAGCGGGCGATGTGCTGTCGAGAGCAAGGATTTTCGTTCCTCCATAAACATCAGATCACCCGATGATGAGCCGCATTTTGCTCATTTGTTGGGCGATTGCCGACCTGTTTACACCTAGGAGCTCACGTCTGTGCTGCTGGGATTTATAAATGTGGATGTTACATACACACAACACACAATATGTGACGCACTATATATTACATGTATACACCGAGTACACACACACAGACACACACATTGGCTAGGGTCACATTTGCGATGTGCCCCTAGCCTGCCGGATTCCGGTATTATCTTAGAACTTTTTCCAGCGCCGCATAGCGTTTCCGCTATGCGGTGCTGGAAACCGCTGCCTTAGTTACCCGCTGTTTACCTGCACGACCTGTCACACAGGCAGCGGCTCGGAGGGCGTTTTACAGCGCCGCACAGGAAATCGTGTCTGCAACGATTTCCTGTGCGGCGCTGTAAAACGCCCTCCGAGCCGCTGCCTGTGTGACAGGTCGTGCAGGTAAACAGCGGGTAACTAAGGGCAGCGGTTTCCAGCACCGCATAGCGGAAACGCTATGCGGCGCTGGAAAAAGTTCTAAGATAATACCGGAATCCGGCAGGCTAGGGGCACATCGCAAATGTGACCCTGGCCATTATGTGACGCACTATATATTACATGTATACACCGAGTACACACACATAGACACACACAGTATGTGACGCACACACTATATATTACATGTATACACCGAGCACATACACATAGACACACACAGTATGTGACGCACTATATATTACATGTATACACCGAGTACACACACATAGACACACACAATATGTGACGCACTATATATTACATGTATACACCGAGTACACACACACAGACACACACATTATGTGACGCACTATATATTACATGTATACACCGAGCACATACACATAGACACACAGTATATGACGCACACACTATATATTACATGTATACACTGAGCACACACACATAGACACACACAGTATGTGACGCACTATATATTACACGTATACACAGAGCACACACACATAGACACACACAGTATGTGACGCCCTATATATTACATGTATACACAGAGCACACACACACAGACACACACAGTATGTGACGCCCTATATATTACATGTATACACAGAGCACATACACATAGACACACACAGTATGTGACGCACTATATATTACGTGTATACACAGAGCACACAGACAGACACACACAGCATGTGACGCACTATATATTACATGTATACACCGAGCACACAGACATAGACACACACAGTATGTGACGCACTATATATTACATGTATACACAGAGCACATACACATAGACACACACAGTATGTGACACACTATATATTACGTGTATACACAGAGCACACAGACATAGACACACACAGTATGTGACGCACTATATATTACATGTATACACAGAGCACATACACATAGACACACACAGCATGTGACGCACTATATATTACATGTATACACAGAGCACACACACAGACACACACAGTATGTGACACACTATATATTACGTGTATACACAGAACACACACACAGACACACACAGCATGTGACACACTATATATTACATGTATACACAGAGCACACACACAGACACACACAGTATGTGACGCACTATATATAACATGTATACACCGAGCACACACACCTAGACACACACAGTATGTGACACACTATATATTACATGTATACACAGAGCACACACACATAGACACACACAGTATGTGACACACTATATATAACATGTATACACCGAGCACACACACAGACACACACAGTATGTGACGCACTATATATAACATGTATACACCGAGCACACAGACATAGACACACACAGTATGTGACACACTATATATTACATGTATACACAGAGCACACACACAGACACACACAGTATGTGACGCACTATATATTACATGTATACACCGAGCACACAGACATAGACACACACAGTATGTGACACACTATATATAACATGTATACACCCAGCACACAGACATAGACACACACAGTATGTGACGCACTATATATTACATGTATACACAGAGCACACACACAGACACACACAGTATGTGACACACTATATATTACATGTATACACAGAGCACATACACATAGACACACACAGTATGTGACGCACTATATATTACATGTATACACCGAGCACACACACAGACACACACAGTATGTGACGCACTATATATAACATGTATACACCGAGCACACAGACATAGACACACACAGTATGTGACACACTATATATTACATGTATACACAGAGCACACACACAGACACACACAGTATGTGACGCACTATATATTACATGTATACACCGAGCACACAGACATAGACACACACAGTATGTGACACACTATATATAACATGTATACACCCAGCACACAGACATAGACACACACAGTATGTGACGCACTATATATTACATGTATACACAGAGCACACACACAGACACACACAGTATGTGACACACTATATATTACATGTATACACAGAGCACATACACATAGACACACACAGTATGTGACGCACTATATATTACATGTATACACCGAGCACACACACAGACACACACAGTATGTGACGCACTATATATAACATGTATACACCCAGCACACAGACATAGACACACACAGTATGTGACACACTATATATTACATGTATACACAGAGCACACACACAGACACACACAGCATGTGACGCACTATATATAACATGTATACACCGAGCACACACACACACACAGTATGTGACGCACTATATATTACATGTATACACCAAGCACACACACAGACACACACAGCATGTGACGCACTATATATAACATGTATACACCGAGCACACACACATAGACACACACAGTATGTGACACACTATATATTACATGTATACACAGAGCACACACACAGACACACACAGCATGTGACGCACTATATATTACATGTATACACCGAGCACACACACACACCACAGTATGTGACGCACTATATATTACACACACAGACACACATCCATTCCCATCATTGTCTGTGTCACACAGCCCGGCTCCTCCAGGGAGATTCGCGCTCTCTACACTCTTATCCTCTCACCAAGATATGAGGATTCTGGACACAGGACTCCTTATATTGATTACAAATTACCTACAAGTGTTTTAACAAAATAGGATTTACAAACTGGAGATTTAGTAAGGAAAATGTTTCCATGGGATCGTCTACTGAAATGTCATCTTTAACAAAGATTTGCTATATTCTTCATATTACAAAAAAAATAAATTTGAATTAAGCCCCATCCTGGTGTCTTGTGTTGTTCGGGGGTCACTAGTGGAAGTATTGATCTTAAAGGAGTTATGCAGAATTCGATAAACATGACTGATTTCTTTCAAAAACAGCGCCACCCCTGTCTACAGGTTGTGTGTGATAATGCAGCTCAGCTTAATTGAAGGGAATGGGCCTATGCTGTAATACCACATGCCACCTGTACACAGGGGTAGCGCTGTTTTTGAAAGAATGTAGTAAAGTTTTATTAATCCTGGACATCCCCTTTAATGCCTTGTAAGAACTGTCTACAAATGTAGGAATTATGGAGGTCCCGAAACTCTCATTACTCCAATCATGAACATGTGAAGATTGAAGCCTGTGGGGGGCGCTCCTGCTGCTATTATATGGCAATTAGGCTGGCTTCACATTGGCGTTCCTCTCCGCAGCGTTCTGTGGAGGGGAACCGCCGTGTGAGCGCAGCCACCGCAAGTCCCTATGTTTATAATGGGGACGCATGGTGCTGCGCTTGACTGCGCATGACCGTGCGCTCCCATTCATTTGCCTGTGTGATTTGTACGCATGCGTATTCTTGCATGTGGCCCCAGAGGTTTTTCTGTTTTCTTAAGTTTTGGATTGCACACCTGCAATTCTCCTGGAGCCTGGGAGCCCTGTGAGACATTGTGAGGTTGAGCCTTATGTTTGCATAAATGACCAACTTAAACCCAACAGTTGAGGTCCAACCCTAAATGACCAACCTAAAACCCAACAGATGAGGTCTAACTATAAACGACCAATCTAAACCCAACAGTTGAGGTCCGACCATAAATGCCTAATCTCAAACCCAACAATTGAGGTCTGACCATAAATGACCAATCTAAAACCCAACAGCTGATGTCCAGCAATAAATGACCAATCTAAAACCCATCAGTAGAGGTCGGACCATAAATGACCAATTTAGAACCCAACAATTGAGGTACAACCATAAATGTCTAATCTAAAACCCAACAGTTGAGGTCCGACCATAAATGACCAATCTAAAATCCATCAGTTGAGGTCCGACCATAAATCCCTAATCTCAAACCCAACAGTTGAGGTCTGACCATAAATGATCACTCTAAAAACCCAACAATTGAGGTACAACCATAAATGTCTAATCTAAAACCCAACAGTTGAGGTCCGACTATAAATGATCACTCTAAAAACCCAACAGTTGAGGTCTGACCATAAATGTCTAATCTCAAACCCAACAATTGAGGTCTGACCATAAATGACCAATCTAAAACCCAACAGTTGAGGTCTGACCATAAATGACCAACCTAAAACCCAACAGCTGATGTCCAGCAATAAATGACCAATCTAAAACCCATCTGTAGAAGTCGGACCATAAATGACCAATTTAGAACCCAACAATTGAGGTACAACTATAAATGCCTAATCTAAAACCCAACAGTTGAGGTCCGACCATAAATGACCAATCTAAAACCCAACAGTTGAGGACCAACCATAAATGAACCAATCTAAAATCCATCAGTTGAGGTCCGACCATAAATCCCTAATCTCAAACCCAACAATTGAGGTCTGACCATAAATGACCAATCTAAAACCCAACAGTTGAGGTCTGACCATAAATGACCAACCTAAAACCCAACAGCTGATGTCCAGCAATAAATGACCAATCTAAAACCCAACAGTTGAGGTCTGACCATAAATGCATAATTTAATACCCAATAGATGAGGACCAACCATAAATGACCAATCTAAAGCCCCACAGTTGAGGTTCAACCATAAATGACCAATCTAGAACCCAACCGTGGAGTTCTGACCAATTTAGAACCTGTCCATGAAGACCCTGCATGTTGTGGTGGTTGGTCAGGAGTCAGGATAAGGTGGGGGGGGGGGTGGTCAGGACGGGCGGACGAGCGATGTATTGTCCTAGGTGTTATTACCTAACACTTTCATGCCATAAAACCTGATCACTCGCACAGTCGCATGCGTTAATGTACCTTCCGGTTATTATGTGCTACCTGCCCGGACTGAACTCATCACTCATAAACACGCTCATAAAAGGTAATGTGAGCGACGGACGAGCTCGTCTAATGGCGGCTGTTAATGGGGAAGAATAGGCGCGATGATATTCGGGAGCCGCCATTAACAGGTGCGCGCTTTACGCTACATTCGCTTTTATACTTATTTTTTATAGGAAACCATTTACAATATCAAAATATCAATGCAAATGAGGAAAATAATAGCAGCTAAAGCAGATTTATCCCTGTGTTATATTAGTGTTTACCTCCCGCGATTCCCCACCGTCTACGGCCGCGCATTTCGCTTTACACATATTTATCGTATGGACTTTTCTGTCCATTGATCCGAGGACAAAGAGGACCCCCAACCGTGGTCATTCCTATTTATGCTTCCCCCCACCCCATAAATCCCCACCTATATATCTGTCATTTCCCCCCTACCTTCAGACCCTTTGGATCACCTTTCATCCCACATCCTACTGTCCCCCCTATCTTCCCCTACTGCTCCCTCCCATCGTCATGTCAGGCTCCCACCACCACTCCGTGGGGGCGTCCACCAGAGACTTATCGCAACCATCACTATAATACCGCACATCATTATAATACCGCACATCACTATAATATCGCACACATCACTATAATACCGCACACATCCTATACACTATAATACCGCACATCACTATAATACCCACTCACTATATCACTATATATACCACACATCACTATAATACCGCACATCACTATAATACCGCACATCACTATAATACGCACACATCACTATAATACCGCACATCACTATAATACGCACACATCACTATAATACGCACACATCACTATAATACCGCACATCACTATAATACCGCACACATCACTATAATACCGCACACATCACTATAATACCGACACATCACTATAATACCGCACACATCACTATAATACCGCACATCACTATAATACGCACAATCACTATAATACCGCACATCACTATAATACCGCACACATCACATAATACCGCACATCCATATAATACCGCACACATCACTATAATACCGACACATCACTATAATACCGCACATCACTATAATACCGCACATCACTATAATACGCACATCACTATAATACCGCACATCACTATAATACCGCACATCACTATAATACGCACATCACTATAATACCGCACCATCACTATAATACCGCACATCACTATAATACCGCACATCACTATAATACGCGCACATCACTATAATACCGCACATCACTATAATACCGCACATCACTATAATACCGCACATCACTATAATACCACTCACTATAATACCGCACATCACTATAATAGCAATCACTATAATACGCAACATCACTATAATACACACCTCCTTAATACCACTATATAATACCGCAATCCTTAATACCCACATCACTTAATACCGACACTCACTAAAACCCAACACTATAAACCCACATCACATATACCCCATCACTATAATACGACATCACTATAATCGCACATCACATAATACCGCACATCACTATAATACCGCCATCACTATAATACCCAACATCACTTAATACCGCACACATCACATAATACCGCACATCACTATAATACCGCACATCACTAAATACCGCACATCACTATAATACCCACATCCTATAATACCGCACATCACTATATACCACATACAAACCACATCACTATAATACCGCACATCACTATATACGCCACATCATATAATACCCACATCACTATAATACCGCACATCATTATACCGCATACTATAATACCGCAATCACTATAATACCGCACATCACTATAATACCGCCACCCATCACTATAATACCGCACACACCTATAATACCCACATCACTATAATACCGCACATCACTATAATACCACATACTATAATACCGCACATCATATATTACGCACATCACTATAATACGCACATCACTATAATACCGCACATCATATAATACCGCACAATCACTATAATACCCACCATCACTATAATACCGCAATCACTATAATACCACATCACTATAATACCCACAATCACTAAATACCGCACATCACTATATACCGCACATCACTATATACGCACCATCACTATAATACGAATCACTATAATACGCACATCACTATAATACGCACACATCACTATAATACCGCCACATCACTAATACCGCACATCACTATAATACGCACACATCACTATAATACCACATCACTATAATACCGCACATCACTATAATACCGCACATCACTATAATACGCACATCACTATAATACCGCACACTCACTATAATACGCACATCACTATAATACGCACATCACTATAATACCGCAATCACTATAATACCGCACACATCACTATATACCCACATCACTATATACGCACATCACTATAATACCGCACACATCACTATAATACCCACATCACTATAATACCACAATCTATAATACCGCACACAAACATCACTATAATACCGCCATCACTATAATACCGCCACTCACTATAATACGCACATCACTATAATACCGCACACATCACTATAATACGCACATCATATAAACTCCCCAATCACTATAATACCGCACATCACTATAATACGCACATCATATAATACGCACATCACTATATACGCACATCACTATAATACGCACACTCACTATAATACGCACATCACTATAATACCGCACATCACTATAATACCACATCACTCATATAATACCGCAACATCACTATAATACGCACATCACTATAATACCGCACACATCACTATATACGCACACTACTATAATACCGCACCATCACTATATACACACATCACTATAATACGCACATCACTAATACGCAACACACTATAATACCGCAATCATATAATACCGCACCATCATATAATACGCCCCACTATAATACGACATCACTATAATACGCACAATCACTATAATACGCCACATCACTATAATACGCAATCACTATAATACGCCACACATAACCCCCCCCTTTTTACTTATACCGCACATCACTATAATACGCAACACTATAATACCGCACATCACTATAAACCGCCACATCACTATAATACGCACATCACTATAATACGCACATCACTATAATACGCACCACACTATAATACGCACATCACTATAATACACAATCACTATATACGACATCACTTATACCGCACATCACTATAATACCGCCACATCACTATAATACCACACATCACTATAATACCCACACATCACTATAATACGCACATCACTATAATCCCACATCACTATAATACGCACAATCACTATATCCGCACATCACTATAATACCGCACATCCTATAATACGCACATCACTATATACCGCAAATCACTATAATCCGCACATCACTATAATACCGACATCATATAATACCCACATCACTATATACCGCAACCAATCACTATTATACCGCACAATCATATAATACCGCACACATCACTATAATACGCACCCACATAATATATACCGCACATCACTATAATACGCCATCACATAATACCGACATCACTATAATACCACAATCACTATAATACCGCACATCATATAATACCGCACATATTAATACCGCACACATCATATAATACCGCACATCACTATAATACCGCACATCACTATAATACCGCACACTCACTATAATACCGCACATCACTATAATACCGCACACACTATAATACCGCACATCATTAATACCGCACTACATCACTATAATACCAACTACATCATATAATACGCACACATCACTATAATACCGCACCATCACTATAATACCGCACATCACTATAATACGCACACATCACTATAATACCGCACACATCACTATAATACCGCCACATCATTATAATACCGCACCATCACTATAATACCGCACCACAATCACTAATACAATCACATTCGCACATCACTATAATACCGCACATACACTATAATACGCAATCACATATATATACGCACACATCACTATAATACCGCACATCACTATAATACCGCACATCACTATAATACCGCACACATCACTATAATACCGCACATCACTATAATACCGCACATCACTATAATACCGCACACATTACATCTATAATACCGCAACATCACTATAATACCGCACATCACTATAATACCGCACACTCACTATAATACGCACAATCACTTAATACCGCAATCACTATAATACCGCAACATCACTATAATACCGCAACATCCTACTATAATACCGCACACACTATATACGCATCACTATAATACCGCAACATCAATCACATATAATATCACCTCATACACTCACTATAATACCGCACCATCACTATAATACCGCACTACATCACTATAATACCGCACACATACTATATAATATCCGCCACATCACTATAATACCGCAACATCACTATAATACCGCACACATCACTATAATACCGCACATCACTATAATACCGCACAATCACTATAATACGACATCACTATATACCACATCACTATAATACCGCACACATCACTATAATACCGCACATCACTATAATACCGAACACATATCCACATATATACCGCACATCACTATAATACCGCACACACATTCACTATAATACCGCACACATCACTATAATACCGCACATCACTATAATACCGCACATCACTATAATACCGCAACATCACTATAATACCCACACATCACTATAATACCGCACACATCACTATAATACCGCACATTCACTATAATACCGCCACATCACTATAATACCACCATCACTATAATACCGCACATCACTATAATACCGCACATCACTATAATACCGCACACATCACTATAATACCGCACACATCACTATAATACCGCACAATCACTATAATACCGCACATCACTATAATACACGCACACATCACTATAATACCGCACACATCACTATAATACCGCACATCACTATAATACCGCACATCACTATAATACCGCACATCACTATAATACCGCACACATTCACTATAATACCGCACATCACTATAATACCGCACATCACTATAATACCGCACACATCACTATAATACCACACATCACTATAATACCGCACACATCACTATAATACCAGCACGTCACTATAATACCGCACACATCACTATAATACTGCACATCACTATAATACCGCACATCACTATAATACCGCACATCACTATAATACCGCACATCACTATAATACCGCACACATTCACTATATAATACCGCACCCATCACTATAATACCTGCACATCACTATAATACCGCACACATCACTATAATACCGCACACATCACTATAATACCGCACATCACTATAATAATACATAGCACATCACTATAATACAGCACATCACTATAATACAGCACATCACTATAATACCTTAGGGTACCTTTACATGCCGCTACTGGAGAATGGATACAACCGACTACTTCACGTGCACGAGCACGCACAAACGGTTACAAACGGTAATCGCACCACCTTTACACGCCGCCACAAGGTGCACTACGCTACGTTACATCTATCTCTGGATACACCGCCGGGTGCCTCAAGTCACCTTCTGTAGCTCACCTTACCTCATTTACACACCGCTACAACCAGCTAATATGGGCGGACCTGGTGCAGCAGGGACAGCACATAGGCGTGCCACAATTGTGGATTACGAGACGTCCGTACGCTGATAGGACAAAGCAAGAAACCCATGATTGGGCAGGCATCGCAGGAGGCTGATTAATACATGACGCTCGAGCGATTGTCTAGTGTGACTGGTCAGCTCCTTAAATATGCCTCCCTATGCAGCGACAACCAATCGTAACGCAGGAGCTTCCACCAATGATCGCTGAAGGGGGGCGGTATCCCGGAGCCAGGGTCACGCCCCAGCTACATACCAGGTACATCGCCTGGTGTATAGACATCCCTTCTGTAGCTTCTTTACACGCCGATACAGCTCGCTACAATCGGCTTTGTAGCCACCTGTTTCAGAGCAGTGCTCGGAAACAGATGTATCTACTGCCGGCTGCCTCCTACCGTCTTCACACGCCACTACTACGGGGTACATTGCCGCTACAAGCTACATTTGTAGCCTGTACCGGGTTGTATCCAGCCTGTTTACAGTGAGGGTGACGAGGGGTGACTGATTTTCAACATTAGTGATTACCTCCCCATGTTTGTGACTGACCCCCGATATTAGTGACTGAACCCCAATATTAGTGACTGAACCCCAATATTAGTGACTGAACCCCATATTAGTGACTGAACCCCAATATTAGTGACTGAACCCCAATATTAGTGACTGAACCCCATATTAGTGACTGACCCCTCAGCAGTGACTGACCCCCCCATATTAGTGACTGACCCCCATATTAGTGACTGACCCCTCAGCAGTGACTGACCCCCCCATATTATTGACTGACCCCCCATATTAGTGACTGACCCCCCTCAGCAGTGACTGACCCCCCTCAGCGGTGACTGACCCCTTATATTAGTGACTGACCCTCAGCAATAACTGACCCTTCAGTGGTGAATGACCCCTCAGAAGTGAGTGACCCCTCAGAAATAACTGACCCATCAGCAGTGACCCCTCAGTGGTGACCCCTCAGCAATAACTGACCCTTCAGCAGTGACCCCTCAGTGGTGAATGACCCCTTAGAAGTGACTGACCCCTCAGCAATAACTGACCCCTCAGCAGTGACCCCTCAGCGGTGACTGACCCCTCAGCAGTGACCTTTCAGTGGTGACTGACCCCTCAACATTGACCCCTCAGTGGTGACTGACCATTCAGCAGTGACCCCTCAGCGGTGACCCCTCAGCAGTGACCCCTCTGCAGTGACCCCTCAGTGGTGACCCCTCAGCAGTGACCCCTAAGCGGTGACCCCTCAGTGGTGACCCCTCAGCGGTGACTGACCCCTCAGCAGTGACCCCTCAGCGGTGACCCCTCAGCAGTGACCCCCTCAGTGGTGACCCCCTCAATGGTTACGGACCCCTCAGCGGTGACCCTCAGCGTGACCCAGCGGTATGGACCCCTCAGCAGTGACCCCCTCAGCGGTGACCCTCAGTGGTGACCCTCAGCGGTGACCCTTCAGCGGTGACCCCTCAGCAGTGACTGACCCCCCAGTGCTGGCCCTCCGCCATGTTGCTTAGTGATTAGGGCCGGTCTGGTGAGGCGCCTCTCCGGCGCAGGCAATTAATGGCGCTCGGACACTGGGCACGGCTCGCTCTCGCCTTTCGCTGGATTTACAATTATACGAGGAGAAGAAACAGCAGAAATCACAAACATAAACATATTATGCTGATCAGTAGGACAGCAAATAAATAAGCGGGTTTATGGGAGGTCATGTGCGATGGCGGGGTGATTTGCATATGTAAATGAGGTGAGTAATGCTGCGGCTATGCTCGGCCGGAGCGCTGTGTTTATATACTGGGACAGGACGGGATCTGTAATATGTCACGGCGGACTCATCACAGACGCCATTATATCTATGCAGGGTTAACCCATTACTGCAGCGCAACATGCACCCCTGTGTACTGACTAATATCCCCATATAGCGCCAAATACCTCTCACAAGAGACCCATGTAGCACCGCATAGCACTCATGTGGCTCCAAATACCCCGACACATAGCGCCAAATCTGCCCTGACAACACAGCATGAAATACCCATAACAATGCCAAATACCCATCACATAGCCCCAAATACCAATCACATAGCCCCAAATACCCATCACATAGCGCCAAATACCCATCACATAGCCCAAATACCCATCACAAACCCAAATACCCATCACATAGCCCCAAATACCCATCACATAGCGCCAAATACCATCCATAAGCCCAAATACCCATCACATAGCCCCAAATACCCATCACATAGCCCAAATACCCATCACATAGCCCCAAATACCCATCACATAGCCCAAATACCCATCACATAGCGCCAAATACCCATCACATAGCCCCAAATACCCATCACATAGCCCCAAATACCCATCACATAGCCCCAAATACCCATCACATAACCACAATACCCATCACATAGCCCAAATACCCATCACATAGCGCCAAATACCCATCACATAGCCCCAAATACCCATCACATAGCCCAATATACCCATCACATAGCCCAAATACCCATCACATAGCCCCAAATACCCATCACATAGCGCCAAATACCCATCACATAAGCCCAAATACCAATCGCATAACCCAAATACCCATCACATAGCCCCAAATACCCATCACATAGCCCCAAATACCCATCACATAGCCAAATACCCATCACATAGCCCAAATACCCATCACATAGCGCCAAATACCATCACATAGCCCCAAATACCCATCACATAGCCCCAAATACCCATCACATAGCCCAAATACCCATCACATAACCCAAATACCATCACATAGCCCAAATCACCCATCACATAGCCCAAATACCCATCACATAACCCAAATACCCATCACATAGCCCCAAATACAACACCATACATAGCCCAAATACCCATCACATAGCCCCAAATACCAATCACATAGCCACAAATACCCATCACATAGCCCAAAATACCAATCACATAGCCCCAAATACCCATCACATAGCCCCAAATACCCATCACATAGCGCCAAATACCCATCACATAACCCAAATACCCATCACATAGCCCCAAATACCCATCACATAGCGCCAAATACCCATCACATATCCCAAATACCCATCACATAGCCCCAAATACCCATCACATAGCCCCAAATACCCATCACATAGCGCCAAATACCCATCACATAGCGCCAAATACCCATCACATAGCGCCAAATACCCATCACATAACCCAAATACCCATCACATAACCCAAATACACATCACATAGCGCCAAATACCAATCACATAACCCAAATACCCATCACATAGCCCCAAATACCCATCACATAGCCCAAATACCCATCACATAGCCCCAAATACCCATCACATAGCCCCAAATACCCATCACATAGGGCCAAATACCCATCACATAGCCCAAATACCCATCACATAGGGCCAAATACCCATCACATAGCGCCAAATACCCATCACATAGCCCAAATACCCATCATCATAGCTACAAATACCCATCACATAGCGCCAAATACCCATCACATACCCCAAATACCCATCACATAGGCCCAAATACCCATCACATAACCCAAATACCAATCACATAGCCCCAAATACCCATCACATAGCTCCAAATACCCATCACATTGCTCCAAATACCCATCACATAGCCCCAAATACCCATCACATAGGGCCAAATACCCATCACATAGTGCCAAATACCCATCACATAGCCCAAATACCCATACATATAGCTACAAATACCCATCACATAGCGCCAAATACCCATCACATATCCCCAAATACCCATCACATAACCCAAATACCCATCACATAGGCCAAATACCCATCACATAATCCCCAAATACCCATCACATAGGCCAATAATACACCATCACAATATCCCAAATACCCATCACATAGCCCCAAATACCCATCAGATAGATCTCTACATGCTCAGCCTGTCCCTACACTCCCGTCAGGTCCCTACACGCCCACCGTCTGATATACACTCATAGTCCTCACGGTACGGAAGTGTCAGGCCAAGACCTCATGAAGTTGGATAAGGAACAGCTTCATTCATCCGAAACGAGTGAAAATTAAAATTGCTTTCTGGAATTAGGAATACATCATCCGCTGCTGCTGAACAACCTCTTGGGAACAGGAGCTGTCAGTCAGCGCTCAGCTGCTCGGAGTCCCGGATGAGCCTCCAAGAATAGGTCTTGGCCTCTGCCGAGAGATCCCACCGCAGCTGCAGGATGGAGATGATGCCTGAAAATATGACAACGATACAAGTTTGGGGGAAAAGCCCATGATTCCCGACTGGGTATCTCTAGGATTTATCTCGTGCTGCAGCAACTTTCTGGAATCTGCTACCCTGGTGGATCAGGTTAATTCTCAGATTCCACAGTCCTCAGCACGTCCAGAGTCCCCTAATCTGTGATATATTGAGTCAGATTACCACTGCCCCACTCATATTGCCTTTTGTGTAACCTTTCATTTCCTTGTAGATTGTAAGCTCCTACTTCTCTTCGCAATTAGTTTGCAACTGTGCAGGATTTTATCTGTTCCCTTAAGATTATTGCTATGAAGAAGGACACTGTTTCTGGAAATGTCATGCACGACTCCCAGTGAGCGACGCAACACAAGGGAATAATGATGGAAAGAGAGGAAGGCCCTAACTGTAGGAAGACAGGTCATCTCCTGACACTCACCAGTGTCTGTACCCTGAGCTCCCTAACATCCGTATACAGGTCCTTCCCCTCATCGCGTCACGTGCCTAATCCCTCACTGTGCCTCCTTTTACCCTGGATAATGCAAAGGCCGGTGAGCGCACTAGTGTCAACCCCGCAGTAATCAAGACACAAGTGAAGGAGGACAGACAGAGAGACATAGGCAAAAAGGATACTTTTCAGCTCCACTATTGCAATGAAGCACCAGGGTCACCTTCTAACATTCACCTGTGTCTACCCTAAACTCCCTAACGTTCCTATACGGGTCCTTCCAATGCCTAATCCCTCACTATCCCTCCACTCACTCTAAGCAGTGTAGAGGCTGGTGAGAGCACAGTCTCAAACACAAGAAAAGGGGGACAGAGGGACATAGACAAAAAGGATACTCTAACTCCACAATTGCAGTAAAGCACCAGGGTTACCTCCTGACACTCACCTGTGTCAGCACCCTAAGCTCCCTAATGTCCTTATACAGGTCCTTCCCCCATTGCACCACTTACCTGATAGTGCAAAGGCCGGTGAGAGTGCTAATCTCACCCCTGCAGTAATCAGACACAAGGGAAGGAGGACAGGCAGAGGGACATAGACAAAAAAGATATACTCCAACTTAAAAAATTGCAACAAAGCACCGGTGCTGCAAGACAGGAGACATTTGCCTTTAATGGTGGTCAGCATAGAAATGGATTCTATAACCGGCATTAGATGATGGAACACGTGACTAGTTACAGCGGAGGGGAGTGGTAATAAAAAATGCTACACCTGAGATAGAACTAATAAATAACTACAACAAGGAATGAGTCCTTAACCTCTGCAACACCAAAAGAAACAATATACATTAAAAGCCAATGTGATCCTCAGATCCCAGACTCGTCAAAGGTCGGGAGACACCCATAACAGGTAAGATGAAGTACAGATTAAATATATTGAAACATGTAAAGTAAACAGGCACAACAGTCTGTATAGGGCCCATGGGGTGCGAGACTGGTCCTGGCACATTTTCACGTTACACCAGACTGACCCAACTACTTAGATATGGTGATATGGGGTTCGTCTTCTCTGTAAGAGAAGAGAGAATCGAGGAAAACATAAGCGGAACAGACAAACCCTACAAATTAATTAGTGGGATGTATCATTATGTAATGTGCCCATCATATAGATCCAGGACAATCACTTGGCCAATTGGTCTGTGTGTAGTACCACGTAGTGACCAGCAGATGTCACTGATGCGGAGTATAATCACCGATAATCGGTTCACAGGAAACCGAGAAATCATTGGGTGAAATAAACTAAAAGTTAATGGAGAGTATAAGAGAATCCTTCCGCTGCATCTTATATCAAATCTCGATGATCTCTCAGAACGCTGGGACCAATCCCTTTAAGCCTCATTAATTAGTCGCTGTTACTTGGTGTAATGCTTTATATTCGGCTGTTATGTGTGTTAATGGGATAATTGTCACCGTTATCATCCAGAATCGCCCTCGCTGAACGCCTCCGTGTGTCGCATAGAGGCAGTCGAGAAACGGCACAGGGGACATAAGTAGAAAGGGTCAAAAAGAGGATAATCAAAATCATCTCCTGACTATACCTGTCCCTGACTGTAAGAGCGAGTGTACACCTGTCCATGACTGTAAGAGCGAGTGTACACCTGTCCTGACTGTAAGAGCGAGTGTACACCTGTCCCTGACTGTAAGAGCGAGTGTACACCTGTCCCTGACTGTAAGAGCGAGTGTACCCTGTCCCTGACTGTAAGAGCGAGTGTACACCTTGTCCCTGACTGTAAGAGCGAGGTACGCCTGTCCTGACTGTAAGAGGAGGTACCCTGTCATGACTGTAAGAGCGAGTGTACACCTGTCCCTGACTGTAAGAGCGAGTGTACACCTGTCCATGACTGTAAGAGCGAGTGTAACGCCTGTCCCTGACTGTAAGAGGAGTGTACACCTGTCCCTGACTGTAAGAGGGAGGTACCCTGTCCCTGACTGTAAGAGCGAGTGTACACCTGTCCCTGACTGTAAGAGCGAGTGTACACCTGTCCCTGACTGTAAGAGGAGTGTACACCTTCCCTGACTGTAAGAGGGAGTGTACACCTGTCCTGACTGTAAGAGCGAGTGTACGCCTGTCCCTGACTGTAAGAGCGAGTGTACCCTGTCCTGACTGTAAGAGGAGTGTCACCTGTCCTGACTGTAAGAGCGAGTGTTACCTGTCCCTGACTGTAAGAGCGAGTGTACACCTGTCCATGACTGTAAGAGCGAGTGTACACCTGTCCATGACTGTAAGAGCGAGTGTTACACCTGTCCCTGACTGTAAGAGGAGTGTACCCTGTCCTGACTGTAAGAGCGAGTGTACACCTGTCCCTGACTGTAAGAGCGAGTGTACACCTGTCCATGACTGTAAGAGCGAGTGTACACCTGTCCATGACTGTAAGAGCGAGTGTACACCTGTCCATGACTGTAAGAGCGAGTGTACACCTGTCCCTGACTGTAAGAGCGAGTGTACACCTGTCCCTGACTGTAAGAGCGAGTGTACACCTGTCCTGATGTAAGAGGAGTGTACACCTGTCTCTGACTGTAAGAGCGAGTGTAACCTGTCCATGACTGTAAGAGCGAGTGTACCCTGTCCCTGACTGTAAGAGCGAGTGTACACCTGTCCATGACTGTAAGAGCGAGTGTACGCCTGTCCCTGACTGTAAGAGGGAGTACACCTGTCCATACTGTAAGAGCGAGTGTACACCTGTCAACTGACGTAAGAGCGAGTGTACGCCTGTCCTGACTGTAAGAGCAGTGTACACCTGTCCCTAACTGTAAGAGCGAGTGTACACCTGTCCCTGACTGTAAGAGCGAGTGTACACCTGTCCCTGACTGTAAGAGGGAGTGTACACCTGTCCATGACTGTAAGAGCGAGTGTACACCTGTCCCTGACTGTAAGAGCGAGTGTACACCTGTCCCTAACTGTAAGAGCGAGTGTACACCTGTCCCTGACTGTAAGAGCGAGTGTACCCTGTCCCTGACTGTAAGAGCGAGTGCACACCTGTCCCTGACTGTAAGAGCGATGTACGCCTGTCCATGACTGCAAGAGCGAGTGTACACCTGTCCAGACTGTAAGAGCGAGTGTACACCTGTCCATACTGTAAGAGCGAGTGTACAGCCTCTTGTCCCTGACTGTAAGAGCGAGGAGTACACCTGTCCCTGACTGTAAGAGCGAGTGTACACCTGTCCATGACTGTAAGAGCGAGTGTACACCTGTCCCTGACTGCAAGAGCGAGTGTACACCTGTCCCTGACTGTAAGAGGAGAGTACTGCCTGTCCATGACTGTAAAGAGAGTGTAATCCTGTCCCTGACTGTAAGAGGAGGTACGCCTGTCCAATGACTGTAAGAGCGAGTGTACGCCTGTCCCTGACTGTAAGAGCGAGTGTAACCCTGTCCGACTGTAAGAGCGAGTGTACACCTGTCCTGACTGTAAGAGCGAGTGTACACCTGTCCCTGACTGTAAGAGCGAGGGTACACCTGTCCTGACTGTAAGAGCGAGTGTACACCTGTCCATGACTGTAAGAGGAGTGTACCCTGTCCATGACTGTAAGAGCGAGTGTACACCTGTCCACTGACTGTAAGAGCGAGTGTACACCTGTCCATGACTGTAAGAGCGAGTGTACCCTGTCCATGACTGTAAAGCAGTGTACACCTGTCCCTGACTGTAAGAGCGAGTGTACACCTGTCCCTGACTGTGAAGAGCGAGTGTACGCCTGTCCCTGACTGTAAGAGCGAGTGTACACCTGTCCCTGACTGTAAGAGCGAGTGTACACATGTCCCTGACTGTAAGAGCGAGTGTACGCCTGTCCCTGACTGTAAGAGCGAGTGTACACCTGTCCCTGACTGTAAGAGCGAGTGTACACCTGTCCCTGACTGTAAGAGCGAGTGTACACCTGTCCCTGACTGTAAGAGCGAGTGTACACCTGTCCCTGACTGTAAGAGCGAGTGTACACCTGTCCCTGACTGTAAGAGCGAGTGTACACTTGTCCCCAACTGTAAAGAGCGAGTGTACACCTGTCCCTGACTGTAAGAGCGAGTGTACGCCTGTCCCTGACTGTAAGAGCGAGTGTACACCTGTCCCTGACTGTAAGAGCGAGTGTACACCTGTCCCTGACTGTAAGAGCGAGTGTACACCTGTCCCCTGACTGTAAGAGCGAGTGTAACCTGTCCCTGACTGTAAGAGCGAGTGTACACCTGTCCCTGACTGTAAGAGCGAGTGTACACCTGTCCATGACTGTAAGAGCGAGTGTACACCTTTCCCTGACTGAAGAGCGAGTGTACACCTGTCCCTGACTGTAAAGCGAGTGTCACACCTGTCCATGACTGTAAGAGCGTAAGCGACGTGATACGCCTGTCCACTGACTGTAAGAGCGAGTGTACACCTGTCCCTGACTGAAGAGCGAGTGTACACCTGTCCCTCATAGACTGTAAGAGCGAGTGTACACCTGTCCCTGACTGTAAGAGTGAGTGTACACCTGTCCTGACTATACCTGTTCCTGACTGTAAGAGCGAGTGTACACCTGTCCCTGACTGTAAGAGGAGTGTACACCTGTCCCTAGACTGTAAGAGCAAGTGTACACCTGTCCCTGACTGTAAGAGCGAGTGTATCCTTTCCCTGACTGTAAGAGCGAGTGTACACCTGTCCCTGACTGTAAGAGCGAAATGTACACCTGTCCATGACTGTAAAGCTGAGTGTACACCTGTCCCTGACATCCTGTCTGATAAGAGCGAGTGAACACCTGTCCCTGACTATAAGGCGATGTACACCTGTCCTGACTGTAAGAGCGAGTGTACACCTGTCGCCTGATGTAAACGATGTAACAACTGTCACCTGTATCTGTACAGATGGAGTGTACGCTTGTCCTGAACTGTAGAGCGAGTGTACACCTGTCCGTGACCTGTAAGAGTGAGTGTACACCTGTCCCTGACTGTAAGAGCGAGTGTACTGTACAGAGGTGCATGAGGTGGTGGTGCTGTACAGAGGAGCAGAGGTGTGGTGGCGATGTCAGAGGAGCAGACATAGGTGGCGCTGATACAGAGGAGCAGACGGTGGTGGTGCTGTACAGAGGAGCAGAGGGTGGTGGCGCTGTACAGAGGAGCAGAGGGGTGGTGTGCTGTACAGAGGGCAGAGGGTGGTGGGCGCTGTACAGAGGTGCAGAGGGTGGTGGCGCTGTACAGAGGAGCAGAGGTGGTGGTGCTGTACAGAGGTGCAGAGGGTGGTGGTGCTGTACAGAGGTAGCAGAGGGTGGTGCACTGTACAGAGGAGCAGAGGGTGGTGGCGCTGTAGAGAGGAGCAGAGGTGGTGGTGCTGTACAGAGGAAGGAGCAGAGGGTGGGTGGTGCTGTACAGAGGTGCAGAGGGTGGTGGCGCTGTACAGAGGTGCAGAGGGTGGTGGTGCTGTACAGAGGAGCAGAGGGTGGTGGTGCTGTACAGAGGTGCAGAGGGTGGTGGTGCTGTACAGAGGAGCAGAGGGTGGTGGTGCTGTACAGAGGTGCAGAGGGTGGTGGTGCTGTACAGAGGAGCAGAGGGTGGTGGTGCTGTACAGAGGTGCAGAGGGTGGTGGTGCTGTACAGAGGAGCAGAGGGTGGTGGTGCTGTACAGAAGAGCAGAGGTGGTGGTGCTGTACAGAGGAGCAGAGGGTGGTGTGCTGTACAGAGAGCAGAGGGTGTGGGCCTGTACAGAGGGCAGAGGGTGGTGGTGCTGTACAGAGGAGCAGAGGGTGGTGGCACTGTACAGAGGAGCAGAGGGTGGTGGGATGTACAGAGGAGCAGAGGGTGGTGGCGCTATACAGAGGAGCAGAGGGTGGTGGTGATGTACAGAGGAGCAGAGGGTGGTGGCGCTGTACAGAGGAGCAGAGGGTGGTGATGCTGTGCAGAGGTGTGGTGCTGTACAGAGGACAGACGGTGGTGGCCTGTACAGAGGAGCAGAGGGTGGTGGTGAGCTGTGCAGAGGGTGGTGGCGCTGTACAGAGGTGCAGAGGGTGGTGGCGCTGTACAGAGGAGCAGAGGGTGGTGGTGCTGTACAGAGGAGCAGAGGGTGGTGGCGCTGTACAGAGGTGCAGAGGGTGGTGGTGCTGTACAGAGGTGCAGAGGGTGGTGGTGCTGTACAGAGGAGCAGAGGGTGGTGGCGCTGTACAGAGGTGCAGAGGGTGTGGCGCTGTACAGAGGCAGAGGGTGGTGGTGCTGTACAGAGGAGAGAGGGTGGTGGTGCTGTACAGAGGGCAGAGGGTGGTGGCGCTGTACAGAGGAGCAGAGGGTGGTGGTGCTGTACAGAGGAGCAGAGGGTGGTGGCGCTGTACAGAGGTGCAGAGGGTGGTGGCGCTGTACAGAGGAGCAGAGGGTGGTGGTGCTGTACAGAGGTGCAGAGGGTGGTGGCGCTGTACAGAGGAGCAGAGGGTGGTGTGCACTGTACAGAGGAGCAGAGGGTGGTGGCCTGTACAGAGGAAGAGCAGAGGTGGTGGTGCTGTACAGAGGTGCAGAGGGTGGTGGCGCTGTACAGAGGGCAGAGGGTGGTGGTGCTGTACAGAGGGCAGAGGGTGGTGGTGCTGTACAGAGGTGCAGAGGGTGGTGGTGCTGTACAGAGGAGCAGAGGGTGGTGGTGCTGTACAGAGGTGCAGAGGGTGGTGGTGCTGTACGAGGACAGAGGTGTGGTGCTGTACAGAGGTGCAGAGGGTGGTGGTGCTGTACAGAGAGCAGAGGGTGGGGTGCTGTACAGAAGAGCAGAGGGTGGTGGTGCTGTACAGAGGAGCAGAGGGTGGTGGTGCTGTACAGAGAGCAGAGGGTGGTGGTGCTGTACAGAGGAGCAGAGGGTGGTGGTGCTGTACAGAGGAGCAGAGGGTGGTGGCACTGTACAGAGGAGCAGAGGGGTGGTGGGTGTACAGAGGGCAGAGGGTGGTGGCGCTACTACAGAGGGCAGAGGGTGGTGGGTGATTACAGAGGAGCAGAGGGTGGTGGCGCTGTACAGAGGAGCAGAGGTGGTGATGCTGTGCAGAGGGTGGTGGTGCTGTACAGAGGAGCAGACGGTGGTGGCGCTGTACAGAGGAGCAGAGGGTGGTGATGCTGTGCGAGAGGGTGGTGGCGCTGTACAGAGGTGCAGAGGGTGGTGGCGCTGTACAGAGGAGCAGAGGGTGGTGGTGCTGTACAGAGGAGCAGAGGGTGGTGGCGCTGTACAGAGGTGCAGAGGGTGGGTGCTGTACAGAGGTGCAGAGGGTGGTGGTGCTGTACAGAGGAGCAGAGGGTGGTGGCGCTGTACAGAGGTGCAAAGGGTGGTGGCGCTGTACAGAGGAGCAGAGGGTGGTGGTGCTGTACAGAGGAGCAGAGGGTGGTGGCGCTGTACAGAGGTGCAGAGGGTGGTGGCGCTGTACAGAGGTGCAGAGGGTGGTGGTGCTGTACAGAGGAGCAGAGGGTGGTGGCGCTGTACAGGGTGCAGAGGGTGGTGGTGCTGTACAGAGGTGCAGAGGGTGGTGGTGCTGTACAGAGGAGCAGAGAGGTGGTGGCGCTGTACAGAGGAGCAGAGGGTGGTGGTGCTGTACAGAGGTGCAGAGGGTGGTGGTGCTGTACAGAGGAGCAGAGGGTGGAGGTGCTGTACAGAAGAGCAGAGGGTGGTGGTGCTGTACAGAGGAGCAGAGGGTGGTGGTGCTGTACAGACGAGCAGAGGGTGGTGGTGCTGTACAGAGGTGCAGAGGGTGGTGGTGCTGTACAGAGGAGCAGAGGGTGGTGGCACTGTACAGAGGAGCAGAGGTGGTGGTGATGTACAGAGGAGCAGAGGGTGGTGGCGCTATACAGAGGAGCAGAGGGTGGTGGCGCTGTACAGAGGAGCAGAGGGTGGTGATGCTGTGCAGAGGGTGGTGGCGCTGTACAGAGGAGCAGAGGGTGGTGATGCTGTGCAGAGGGTGGTGGTGCTGTACAGAGGAGCAGACGGTGGTGGCGCTGTACAGAGGAGCAGAGGGTGGTGGCGCTGTACAGAGGTGCAGAGGGTGGTGGCGCTGTACAGAGGAGCAGAGGGTGGTGGTGCTGTACAGAGGAGCAGAGGGTGGTGGCGCTGTACAGAGGTGCAGAGGGTGGTGGTGCTGTACAGAGGTGCAGAGGGTGGTGGTGCTGTACAGAGGAGCAGAGGGTGGTGGCGCTGTACAGACGAGCAGAGGGTGGTGGTGCTGTACAGAGGAGCAGAGGGTGGTGGTGCTGTACAGACGAGCAGAGGGTGGTGGTGCTGTACAGAGGAGCAGAGGGTGGTGGTGCTGTACAGAGGTGCAGAGGGTGGTGGTGCTGTACAGAGGAGCAGAGGGTGGTGGTGCTGTACAGAGGTGCAGAGGGTGGTGGCGCTGTACAGAGGAGCAGAGGGTGGTGGTGCTGTACAGAGGAGCAGAGGGTGGTGGCGCTGTACAGAGGTGCAGAGGGTGGTGGCGCTGTACAGAGGTGCAGAGGGTGGTGGTGCTGTACAGAGGTGCAGAGGGTGGTGGTGCTGTACAGAGGAGCAGAGGGTGGTGGTGCTGTACAGAGGTGCAGAGGGTGGTGGCGCTGTACAGAGGAGCAGAGGGTGGTGGTGCTGTACAGAGGTGTAGAGGGTGGTGGCACTGTACAGAGGAGCAGAGGGTGGTGGTGATGTACAGAGGAGCAGATGGTGGTGGTGCTGTACAGAGGTGCAGAGGGTGGTGGTGCTGTACAGAGGAGCAGAGGGTGGTGGTGCTGTGGTGGTGCTGTACAGAGGTGCAGAGGGTGGTGGCACTGTACAGAGGTGTAGAGGGTGGTGGCGCTGTGGATATACAGGCCGCTCGCGCCGTCCGTTCTCATTATATCTCCCACTAAACAGCGGCGCTTTACAGTCCCAAAAATTCAATTTCATTTTTAGTAAACTTCACTCTCATCTTAAACGCGTCCCCGGGCAATTTAGTATAAGCGCCCCATCAATTATGGCTGACACCGACATGTCTGCGGAATAACAATCAGCTCCGGGAGATGGCAGGATCCTCCGAGAGGCGGCGGGAGGATGACGGCGGTGCCCCTGGGGGGCAGAGCTATCAGGGGGTCAGGGGGTCACATCTGAGGAGGTGGGGAAGTAGTGATGTCCCCTGAGGATCACAGGCAAAATCATTAGGAAACCCTTAAAGAGCCAACGGCAAGCATAGAGAATAAAAGATATGCAAAAAATCCCCGCAGTGTGAGCGGTAACCAGGCCGGACACTCCGCTGGCACCGCCGCCCAGCGTCATCCTCCTGAGAGAGGACGTCCTGTCACTCACACACATGATTGACAGCTTTGCTCTAAAGTGGCCCCGCTGCGTCCTCTGCCGCCATATTAACCCTACAGTGACTGGATATGTGAGAAGCTGCACATTAACGGTGGAGTCGGGGGTCCGTGCCCACCATGACAGCCGGCCCTGCACCTCTACACAATACAAGAACCACGGGGGTTTATAACAGACTGCGGCTTTTATGTTACACATGTCTTTTCTACATATTTGTGGCTGTCTTATTCGGGGGCGATATCATGTGTTTTTACTATATTGTTCACCCTCTTACACCTGAGAGGCTTTGCTATCTCTTTGCCGCATATTGTGACTTTTTTGTTGTATTTTGATGATTTACCTTATGTATTTTGTGGCTTTATTTGATGCACTTGAGTCATTTTTTATATTTATGTAAAGTATTTTGCATTCTTATTTTTTGTAGGTTTGTGACTTTTTTGGTTTTTATCGATACTTTATGTTTTTTTTGCAATGTATTTTACGTATTTTATGTATTTTTTGGAGAATTTGATGCTATGATCACCAGCTAAAATCTGTGCTTGCTGACAGTGAATAGAAACATATCTGATTACATGCAAAGGCCAAAAGCACAGACTGACCCGGAGGCCAAAACACAGACTGACCCAGAGGACAAATCACAGACTGACCCGGAGGCCAAAACACAGACTGACCCGGAGGCCAAAACACAGACTGACCCAGAGGACAAATCACAGACTGACCCGGAGGACAAAATACAGACTGACCCGGAGGGCAAAACACAGACTGACCCAGAGGACAAATCACAGACTGACCCGGAGGACAAAACACAGACTGACCCGGAGGCCAAAACACAAAATGACCCGGAGGCCAAAAACACAGACTGACCCGTAGGCCAAAACACAGACTGACCCGTAGGCCAAAACACAGACTGACCCGGAGGCCAAAACACAGACTGACCTGGAGGACAAAAACACAGACTGACCGGAGGCCAAAACACAGACTGACCCGGAGGCCAAAACACAGACTGACCCGGAGGCCAAAACACAGACTGACCCGGAGGCCAAAACACAGACTGACCCGGAGGCCAAAACACAGACTGACCCGGAGGACAAAAACACAGACTGACCCGGAGGCCAAAACACAGACTAACCCGGAGGACAAAAACACAGACTGACCCAGAGGCCCCAACCCAGACTGACCAGGAGGCCAAAACACAGACTGACGCGGAGGACAAAAGCACAGACTGACCCTGAGGACAAAACACAGACTGACTCGGAGGCCAAAACAAGACTGACCCGGAGGACAAAAACACAGACTGACTCGGAGGCCAAAACACAGACTGACCTGGAAGCCAAAACACAGACTGACTTGGAGGTCAAAACACAGACTGACCTGGAGGCCAAAACACAGACTGACCCAGAGGCCAAAACCCAGACTGACCCGGAGGGCAAAACACAGACTGACCTGGAGGCCAAAACACAGACTGACCCAGAGGGCAAAAACACAGACTGACCCGGAGGGCAAAACACAGACTCACCCAGAGGGCAAAAACACAGACTGACCCGGAGGACAAAAACACAGACTGACCCGGAGGGTAAAAACACAGACTGACCCAAAGGGTAAAAACACAGACTGACCCAAAGGGCAAAAACACAGACTGACCCGGAGGGTAAAATACAGACTGACCCAAAGGCAAAAACACAGACTGACCTAAAGGGCAAAACACAGACTGACCCAAAGGGCAAAAACACAGACTGACCCAGAGGCAAAAACACAGACTGACCCAGGGCAAAACACAGACTGACCGGAGGGCAAAACACAGACTGACCCGGAGGCAAAAACCAGACTGACCGAGGGGCCAAAAAACACAGACTGACCTGAAGGCAAAACACAGACTGACCAGGGCAAAACACAGACTGACCAGAGGTCAAAACACAGACTGACCCAGAGGCCAAAACCCAGACTGACCGGAGGGCAAAAACAGACTGACCGGAGGCAAAACACAGACTGACCCAGAGGGCAAAACACAGACTGACCCAGAGGGCAAAACACAGACTGACCCAGAGGGCAAAAACACAGACTGACCCGGAGGACAAAAACACAGACTGACCCGGAGGGTAAAAACACAGACTGACCCAAGGGTAAAAACACAGACTGACCCAAAGGGCAAAAACACAGACTGACCCGGAGGGTAAAAACAGACTGACCCAAAGGGCAAAAACACAGACTGACCCAAAGGGCAAAAACACAGACTGACCCGGAGGGCAAAACACAGACTGACCCAAGGGCAAACACAGACTGACCAAAGGCCAAAACACAGACTGACCCGGAGGGCAAAACACAGACTGACCCAGAGGCCAAAACACAGACTGACCCAGAGGAAAACACAGACTGACCCAGGGCAAAACACAGACTGACCCAGAGGCAAAACACAGACTGACCGAGGCCAAAACCAGACTGACCTGGAGGGCAAAAGACAGACTGACCTGGAGGGCAAAAGACAGACTGACCCGGAGGGAAAAACACAGACTGACCCGGAGGGAAAAACACAGACTGACCCGGAGGCCAAAACACAGACTGACCCGGAGGCCAAAACACAGACTGACCCGGAGGACAAAACACAGACTGACCGGAGGCCAAAACACAGACTGACCGGAGGCCAAAGACCCAGACTGACCTGATACTTCTCACCATTGACCCTTTATTGTGAGTTTATCTCGTCTAGACATCATTTCAGCGCAGATCTGCCCTGTTGTTACAATGTATCAGCTCCTCACTCTTCTCTCTGGATACAATTGTAACAAGCACCTAAATGTATCACAACAGGAGTTTTCTCAGGCAAAAAAGCCAACAAAGTAGAAAGTTCCCACTCACTGACAATTAAGACTCTGTCTGGGCGATTCATTAATTTCATTATTTTTTAGTCACTTTTCCTTTATGTTTTGTGGAATTTGTTGGTGTTTTTGCACCAAATTCCTCCCTCGAGGGGTCACGAAGGTGCAATATATGTACGAATGATGTTCATCTAAATTTTTCAGAGCAAATCCCAACCCTACAATGGCGAACAGAGAAAAAAATCAGACTTCACCATAGGTGTAACCGAAAGAAAAAACTAGATAAAAATTAGGAGAAGGTTAAATGATAAATCAGGGCGATAATTCAGCATATTATTTACATGGGACTGCGCCGGCCCTCTGATGGCCTCTTGCTCCGGTGTCGGCGGTCGTCAGCACTCGCCCGGTCTCTTTCGTCATTCGCGGGGTTAACATTCGCCCTCGCAATTTTCTCAGAGACCAAAACTAATTTTCCCATAGGGAGAAGGCGAGCGATGGTGAGAACTGGCCCCCAAACCCCCGGATCCCAGAGCCCTGCCCGGCTGAGCACGTTCCCCGGGGACCCCGCGGCGATGGCGGACATGTTTGTACCACTCCACAATGTGTGGAATGCCAAGAAGATGATGATGAAGATGAAGAATGGTGGAGGGACCCCCAGGAGGCCAATTAGCAGGAGAGGTTCGGCCTCATTGACACGGGGGAATTAAGTCAGCGGCGCCTATTAAGAACCTCTACACAAAGCTAAAGGGATTTTTTTTGGGAAAGTGGAAATCTGCCATTCAGGGCCGCAGAGGAATGTGAGGAATGCCAGGTGCAGGATTCCCCCATTACTGGGAACAGTCAACCCATTAAGACACAAAACTCAACTCCTAAACAGAAATGTTCAGATTTAAAGGGGTTGTGACAAAAATTATTGTATATTTTAATTAACAGAGCTTGGAAAAAAATAAGTTTCACAATTGGATGCGTTTAAAAAAAATGTTCCTGTCCCGAGATATTCATATAAATGTGCCCCTGTGTAATGGATGTGGAACAGGTGGGATATACCATAGCTCCTGGGCAGGGGGGGGGGAAGGAGGAAGTAACAGAGTATACAGATATTACAAGGGAGCACAGCAGATTCTTTCTATGGTGTCAAACATTTCATTATCTGTTAAATAAAACTTGTTTTTCTTTACAGAAAGAATCAGCTGTGATCCCCTGTAATATCTGTATACTCTGTTACTTCCTCCTTTTCCCCCTGCCCAGGAGCTGTGGTATATCCCACCTGTTCCACATCCATTACACAGGGACACATTTATAAGAATATCTCGGGACAGGAACATTTTTTTTAAACACATCCAATTGCGAATCTTATTTTTATTCAAACATCTATTATATAAAATGTAGAATTATTTTTGGCACAATTACTTTAAATTAAATAAAATATAGAGACAGTGCACTTGTGCCACAAATGAAGTCCTAAAAGGGGTGGTGCTGCAACACCAGAGCCCAGGAGAGGTGCTGAGTCTGGTATAAAAGGGTTTCCAATATGTGCAGGATTAGAAAAACATGGCTGCTTTCTTCCAAACATAGCGCCACCCTGGTGTACAGGTTGTACATGGT